>NAJI01000484.1:0-329870 GCA_002179835.1 Calonectria leucothoes
CCTGAACATTATGAAGAAAATCTGAAACAGAAACCTTACCATCCAAACGCATTCGTACTGGTACTGTGGCTACAACTGGTCCAGGCATATTGTCAACTCCAGACACCGGAGCTTGGCGCCCAGACACAGCTGTTGCAAAACAGATATCGTTTGTGTCGCAATACCTTGCAAGCACAACTGCCCAAGCAGCGCGTAGAACAGTTGCTCTTGTAATTGAACTGTCCAGTGTCTTCGAAAATGGAATATTAATCTTCATAATCTGATTGGCTGGAGCAGCAGATTGAATAGGATCGGTCAATGGGAAAATGGCACGCTGACTTCCATGCAGCTGCTCCTTCCAGTATTCTTTTGCTGCACCATGATCGAGTTGTATATTGTAGTTGATAAAACCGGAATATGGTTGTAAGCTTAAGCTCAAATTGCCTCGGTATAAACTATGCAAAACACCAAAAACAAGATTCAAACTCCAGCCATCAAAAACAGCATGATGAATGACTAGAGCAAAGTATCTGTGTCCTTTGCCGTTATTGATATATGTATAGCGACAGAGCTGAGAACCATATTCCATGGTGATTTTCTTAGTCCTATCCGTGAAATTTTGGAGACTTCCTGAAGGATCCCATATTGCCTTCTGGCGAATAATTGCTTGGATTTTTATACCATCGTGTACTATAATTCTAGTACGTAGGTTTCCACACAGCTCTACTGTGCGGTCCCATGCTGCCTTGAAGTTGTCTTCGTCTATATAGTCAGGAATTCGATAGACGTATTTGGCGATATAAGATCCTGGTTGCTTGACGGCCAGAGCCATAAGGCCTTCCTGGAGACTCGTACAAGGGTAGGCATCCTCAATATCATCAGAGGAAAGATTGCATTGCTCCTGAACTCTAGACTTGATAGCATTGACCTGATGGCTAGGCAGCAAACCAAACGCTACTGTCTCATATAAAGTAGCTTCGGACTCAACAACTTTGGCGGCTACAGCTCGCAATCTCGGGTCAGCAAAGATATCCTTCACAGAGATCTTTAAGCCAACTTGTCGGGCTGCAGTAGAGAATTGGATCGCAGTGATTGAGTCGCCTCCAATTCTCAAGAAGCTATCGTCTCGTCCAATGGATTCGGATGGGATCTTGAGAATTTTAGACCACATCTCTTGCAACGTTCTTTCCATTAGCGTAGCCGGTGCCCGCTTTTCACAATCCGCAAGGGAATATGCAGTAAGTTGCTCTCGCGATAGCGTGTTAACCATTCGACTGAGGCCACTGCGATCAATCTTGGTTGATGTAATAGAAGGCATATACCTGCATGGCAAAAGCATTGTTGGCACCATGTAGCTAGGTAGTTTCACGGCCAAACGGCTCATAACATTCAGCATTTGAGCTTTGAGCTCAGCTGTGAGGGGAAGAATCATGCTTGTAGCATCGGGATCTACTCCAGCACCAGTGATTTTTGTGTCGTTGCTGAATGAGTAATATCCAACAAGATTTGTTCCGGCTTTTCCTTGGAAAACATCTACCACAACTTGTTGGACTCCTTCAAGCGACTCCCGCAAATGATGCTCAACTTCACCAAGCTCAACTCGAAGGCCGCGAATTTTGACCTGAGTATCTTTTCGACTGACAAACTCAATAGTTCCGTTGTCGTTATAATAGCAAAGGTCTCCAGATTTAAAAAATCGATTCCAGTATGGAAGAACCTTTTGTGGTGCCCACTTGGGCAATTCAGTCATTGTGGCTGCAGCGGTCTTTGCGGGGTTGGCTAAATACTCTCGCAAGATCGTTGGTCCTTGTATAAAAACCTCTCCAGTGCAGCCTATTGGACATAATTTGTGAGGATCTTCTTGGTTTACAATCCAGCAAAACCCGCCCACTGCCTGGCCGATAGTTTGAGGCGATTCATCTTTTGTATACCACTCATGCAACGTGCTGAATACGCATGTCTCGGCAGGACCCCAACCAGTGGTAAGGCGCACCTTGCCAACCCAAGTCTCGAACACATCTCGACCAACAGCCTCTCCGGTGAGCAACAAAAGCTCGAGGCTTGGTACGCTCTCGGGCTTCAGGGTGCGCGCGAAACTTGGGGTAAGGAACGCCCAGCTCACCCTCTTTTCGTTGATGAACTCAACCAAACCACTCATTCGGGCATCTTCTGAGGGTACACAAATGGCAGCTCCAGCGATCAAAGGCCCCACAATTTCCCCAATGCACAGGTCAAACACATATGATGCAAATTGGAGTATTCTGACACTGGACGTCATTTTCAGTCGGTCACTAATCGCAGTTTGGCTAGTGCATACGGATATGTGCTCCATCACAAATCCTTTAGGAGTTCCCGTGCTCCCAGATGTAAAAAGCACATAAGCTGCGTGCTCCGGGGTGATAGGAATACTTGGCGCGTGTGGGATAGGCCCAAATTCGTCAATGAGTTTCTGATCGAGCGCGGGCGCTACTTCCAGGATTTCCGGGACTAATCCACTGCATATTGAGCGGTTGTTTGGTGAAACAAGTGCCAAGTTAGCGCGGGTTTGCTGGATGATTTGTTGTTGCCGCTGACGAGGGTGTCCAGGATCAAGTGGGACCCATGCTGCCCCGGCTTTATTGATCGCAAGAATTGAAACAAAAACCCAAACGGATTTTTCAAAACACAGATGCACCAGGTCGTGTGGTCTAACACCGAAAGCGTTCACCAAATGATGGCTCAGTCGATTGGCGGCATTGTTCAAGTCTGAATACGTCAAATAACCATCCCAGGCATCGATTGCAACTGCGCCGGGCTGCCTTCTTGCCTGATCTTCGAAAAGCTGGTGCATGCAACTGCGAATCAACTTGGGTGGCTCGCCATTGAACTTCCTCGCTTGTTCTAGATCCCACCCGTTGTCCAGCGACAAGAGACCGAGGGGCACGTCGTCATCCTCTTCATCGTCAAAGCTATCAAAATATTCATCACTAACTCGATGTGTTAGCAACAAAAGTTTTGCCACTCTGCTCAGTTCGCCGGATCGTACCTTTCATCGGAATATTGGCTATCGTCCGAAATGGGTGAATAATCGTGTTCGTCGGACATTATCAAGGTTTTGCGTCAATGTGATTGGCGTTTGAGATTAGAATAGGTTTGTGGTCGGCTATAATTCGATGTGCCTGTCGTAGAATGATATCAAAATTGGAACAATGCTCGTGAGGGATACAGATGGTCGGAAAGATAGCTCTAGCTGTGTATTCGCAGTCGCGCTATAATAACAATTAGCTTTTAACTAGATTTAAAATATCACCTGTTTGCTCAATCATCGCGAGGTCAGCTTGGCTGCCGATGCCCTTGATCTCAAATTTACCAATCGGTAATTTTTTGTTGAATTGTCAACATCAAAGAATAGAGGAAGAAAAAAGCCAGTGAGAGTAGACTTTGCAAGTGTCAAGATCGATCTGCTCACTTCCCGGCCCTGGACTTGCTTAGTCGTAGTCCCCTGTCATCCAACATCTCAGTGTTGGACTAGTGTCCATTTACCCCATCATGTCACGTCAGAAACGTACCGAAATTCAGGGATATAACATAAGGCTCAGGCTCGTGGGTCCAAAAATATCCTCAGCCCCTGCTTGTATCAAGCTTCTAGAACCCATACAAAAACCCACCACCAACTGAGGCAGCTCTAGCTAGAATTTACTATCATTCCAGTGGGCTGCTTCCGAAAAAAGAGGGTCTTCATTATTAGTCACCCATAATTGCATTGAGTTCATTTCCAGATTCCAGCCTCCACCTGGCTCGTGCTGGTTTCTAGTTTAAAACTGGTCAAAGAATTGTACGAAGAATGAAAAAAGAAAAGAAAATTCGGTGCCGTCTCGTGCACGTGGTCTTAAGGGTAGCATCGATGTGTCACGAATTCCTCCTGCGATGAGCGCCATGCAAGCTAATTATTCGTCATCATGAATTTGGCATATACCTGCCGTGCGTGGTGCATAATTTCGGATATGAATAAAGACTCCGTTCAATGGATTCTGTTCTGGAATATGGATGAAGAGATTTACATCAATCGAATGGTTTGCTCGTCCTCTTCTCTTCAAATTCTCATTCAATCCTTCTTTCTTTTTGTCACGTTGACATTCCTTCCGCCAGTCCCAACAAGGCATAAAGTGGAGAATAATGGTTCGGGCGATTTTAGGGGTTCACATCAGAACGTTTGGGAAACACGTGCTAACGCACTGGGACCGCTGATTGGTCCATTGACGCACACGCAGCCTTGTACGGCAAATCGGCAACTAGAAAAGCTTGAGAGCACATGGGCCCTGATTTACTGGGCGAATGACACGCGACCCACAATTAATTAGCTTGATACCACCGCATTCTCCGAAATTGTCAAGTTCAACTTTCTGACAGGCGCAAGGGTGCAATCAGGAGCAAGCAAGCGGGCGCATCTCGATAACAAAAAAAATTTCAAATTTCCCCAACGAAATTTGCAACTAGCGAAATGAGGTTCGTGTGATGTGATTAGTTTATACCTTGATACCTCTATTTGAAAATATGTCGCTGCTACTGATTCACCCGGGGATCATAATGATCTTCTGTGCCCGAGTTTGGAAAGGCCTTTGTTCCTTTGTTCGGAAGGACAAGTTTGTAATAATGAAAGGGGTACGTAGTCTCCAAGGCACGAGCCCCGGAAGCCCCGTGTAGCATCCTGGTGGGGAATCAGTTCGCTCTTCCAAAATTCGTTAGTACTGTCCCTAGCGCATGGGAGTCTGTGACCAATACGATAAATCCAATCAACCTGCCCACGTGCCATCATATTTCTACCAACCTTTGAGGTTTCAGGACCATTATTTCATGGTCCGCATATTGCCCATTCACACCAAACCGTACAGAGCCAGCAGAATATCAATGTAAAGATGTAGAAAAGTCTATGTTAGACCCGGCTCTGGTCCAAGAGGTGATAATAGCTGGTGGCAGTTAGTTGTTATTGTAATTTAAGTCTGGATGTTATGATGTATTAAAAGAAGCAACTAAGTAACTGTTGGAACAGTGATTTTAGCATTAAGGGATTACCGTCATCGAGGCCTAAGGCACCGGTTAGGTGCCTGGTGTGAACACGGCAGGAAGCGAGATTGAGGGCATCACATGACCCTCTTCCAAACACCAGAAAAGGGCCTCATTCAGCTAGAATAGACAGAACAACGATTATTATTACAACAACAAGACCCCTAGCAGCTGCTACCCTTACTATGACCTTAACTGCGTCATCCAGTGACCCCGAGACTTACCCACAGTAACAACAATTGAAGCAATTCGAACCCACTGCATGCAGTACAGACCCCCAACGACACATGAGAAATTTAGTTGTATTTTTTAGATTTGGAAATTAGTTGACTCATGGGCTTATATCAACAACCTTCTTTTAATCCATAAGAATAAAGATAAAAAGTAAATGCTATTCCATATTGCTGCATCCCATTTTCTTTCCGCATTTATCTTGTTTGTTTGTTTGTTTGTTTGTATTGTTTAACGCCGGTAGATCCCTACTTGGGGCAAAGGGCGCCTATCTAGCTATTTAAAATCGCTATTTGACAGGAAAAGGGGGTTTTAAAAAGGTGCCCGGGCTAGGCCTAGGCAAAGGGAGAGAAGTGAAGTTGTGTTCCTTGGGTTCCTGGCCGCTAAATTCCGCATTTATCTTCCCGGGGGCGCTGTGGTTTGGGCTACCCTACAGCCACATCAGCAGAAGTCCAGACTAATGTGCCTCCGGCACCCGGGTCGGGTGCCCCTTATTGCCTCGCATGGCGTTATTCCTTCAAGTTCATTACATTACAACAACCTAATTCAACTTCAGATCCGCTAATCGAATAAGCCGTCCGGTTCTAACAAGCCGATTATTACAAACCAATCAAAAAGAAGCGGGGCGAGTCGAACTACAAACACTCAACTAACCAATTGGAGGGATGAACAACCGTTGCGAATCCCCTCACTAACCATGATACCTTAATATAAATTTGATAGATGTAGTGGAAAAAGGGGATTGGGTCAACTTTGACATCAATGGCAATAGACGTGATATTGTAGTATGCTTGGTGTAGTAGATGGATCTGGACTTTCTAAAGAGTATTGCGTGGGCAGTGCCGGGTGTCCAATTCATTCCATGACAGTGTCCCTTGCCTGCATTTATTTTTTATGAAAAGTAGCTTTGTAGTGTTGGTTGTTGTGTTTCCAATTTTCAAGATGTGCGGCCGTGCGCAGTCCTCGTGAGTCGTGTCTTTGTGTTGGCTCAGTGTCAACTCAGCCTTGCTAGCGTCGGCGGCCGGGTATCCCTTTGAGTGTCAGAAGCCTCCACCCTGGTCAGGCCAGTGAAATATATCAAATGAGAATACGGCACTGTGTTCTGATTTTTATTTTGATTTGCCGCCTTTCACGTGATTGACCAGGGTGGAGGCTTATAACGCTCAAAGGGATTGTGACGGTCAGACCTGAACCTGCAAGGTAAACCGAGGGATTTATGTTGCGGGTCGGATCAGGCGGGCTGAATCTGAGCAATAGGAAAAGTCGTCACTTGTAGGCAATAGGTCAATTGATCAGGCACATCAATTGAAGGTAACCAAGTTGTATTGAAAGCTGGGTTGTGCCCTAGGTGGCAGCAGCCCCTAGGGTCTAAATACTCTATTCCTTAGGGCAAGGTTAGGGCAAGAAAGTGAGGGCTTTCAGCCGGGGTGATCACAGTGATCACTGCGATCACGATGGTGTTGATCACTCCGGGCTGCAGCCAGCAGCCCCGGGCCTCTTTCCTATTGGTCGGCAGCCGGGTGGTCTGTAGGGTAACTGGTCAAGTGAAGGTTCGGGTCATAACAGTGTTGCTGGGGTTTGAGGGCTTGGGTAAGGTGGTGTGGTTGGCTGGATCGGAGCATCGCTATCTGTTGTGATTCGGGAGGGGCCTGATACATGTGGCTGATGCGCTATCAAAAACGGCTCCGTTCTTCTTGGGGATAATATAGGTGTTGGAAAGGGAGAACCGTGTTAATTCTCGTCGTAGGCACTTTGTCGTTTGCCCATATCTAGCCCAAGCCATTAGCAACTAGCAATTCATTGCAAAGACAGAAACTTACATAAATTAATAGCTCGAGGGGTTCTTTGTTCTGAACTCAACAAAATTGGTGCAATACTGGGCTTCCATGGACATTGCTTCATAGTTGGCTAGATTGTCTGCGACTGATTGACAAAGTCCTCGATTAGGCCTCTTTCTTAGACTTCAAGGACCTAGTGGATGGCTTATGTTTCATTGACTTAGGCTTAGACTTCACTTCTTTTTGAAGTTGCACGATTGCTTCCGTTAGATGTTTTATAACGCTGCGAAGCTGAGTTTCATTTAGGACCCCAGAATCATAAATGATAAAAAGTTCGACCTTTTCGTCAAGCATGAGACATTGAAGAACAAGAGGATAGTTAAAATATCCTCCTATGGCCTCTTCAGCCTTGTAAGATTCTTCTTCAGGCGTTAGGAGCACCGCGTTGGGGTCCGCGGATGATACAGCTGTTATTTGTTTTGGTTGGAGTACCAGTAAGCTCGAGAACTCACAGGCTTCTTTAGCGCCAGGGCTGATCTCTGATATGTTATGGAGGCCAAATTGTTCGTATGGTACCATTTCAACAGCTTGCTTTTGAATATCCCTTAAGAATTTAGGAATACTTTTGCCACTATCGAGACGAATACGGATTGGTATAGTGGTTACCGTGGGACCTGCCATCAAATCGATATTGACAACAGGAGCCTGTCGACCAGAAACTGTAGTTCCGAAGCAAACATCTGTACTATAACAGTACCGCGCAAGTACCAATGCCCATGCTGCACGTAGTATTGTTGCTTTTGTGATGGATGTGTCGCGTAGCTTAGGGAAGGGAACAGATGCCGTCATCACTCGACTAATAGGCTTGTAATCCGCATGGTTCGAGGTGGGGGGGAATGTTGCACGCTGAGCACCGTCAAGCTGCTTTCCCCAGTATTTTGCTGCCGCAGACTGATCAATTTGCGTGGTATAATTGATGAAGCTCGAATATGGCTGCAAGGGTCCAATATTTCCACCTTGGTATAGTTTGACAAATGCATTGAGAATGATTTGGATGCTCCAACCATCAAATACTGCGTGATGGATAACAAGAACAAAAAAGCGATTGTTGGTATGCTCTTCTGTTACTAGCGCATAACGGCTAAGCCGTGACCCATATCCCATTTCTATTCCCTTTGCCATTTCCATAAACTGGATTAGGTTTAGGCCATCTGTGGATTCCCACTGAGCTTTTTCAGACAAAACTGCTTGAACTGCAATGCCATTTTGGGCAATAATTCTAGTGCGCAAAATTGCAAAGGCTTGTATAGCTAAATTCCAACAATCTCGAAAGCGGTCTAGGTCTACATCGCAAGGGAGACGGTACACATGTTTGGCAATGTAGGACCCAGGCTGTTTGATTGCTAGTGATATAAGACCCTCTTGGAGACTAGAACAAGGATATGCGTCTTGTATATCTTGAGATGAGATCTCACATGCATCTGAAATCGTGGATTTAATGATCTCGATCTGGCTAGCGGGTAGGATTTGGTATGGCGCAACTGTATAGTCTTGAGTAGATTCTGCGATAGAAATTTTTGTCGCAATTGCCGAAAGTCGAGGATCCATAAAAATATCATTGACAGTGATTGACATTTCTTGATCACGGAGGATTGTGACGAATTGAATAGCTGTGATCGAGTCACCACCCAACCCCATAAAACTATCATCCCTGCCAATCCCCTCAATTGGTATGTCTAGAACTTGCGACCAAATACTTTGTAATTGGGCTTCGAGTTTCGTTTTGGGAGGCTGCTTTTTACCACTAACAAGAGCGTATCCAGACAAAACCTCCCTAGTCAAAACTGCAGTTAGACTGCGCAATGTCTTTCTGTCAAGTTTGCCTGAGGTAGATGATGGAATGTGAGTGCAAGGAATTATGATAGTAGGCACCATGTACCGTGGCAATGCAGAAGTCAAAAAGGTTCGAATGGCAGCGATTTGATTCTCAAGCTCTGGGGTTAAGGGCAGGAAAATCTCAGTACCGGTCTCGGCCCTCTCGTTAAAGCTGTAGTAGGCAACAAGGTTGGAGCCACCCTCAGATTTAAACACATCAACCACAACCTGTTTGATGCTTTCGTGCGAGATTCCGATTTGGTATTCAACTTCTCCCAACTCCACACGGAGCCCACGAATTTTGACTTGAGTATCTTTTCGGCCAATATATTCAATTGTACCATCAAAGTTATACTTTGCCAGGTCCCCTGTCTTGTAGAATCTGGTGTTTGAAACCTTCAAGATAGACGGTACCAAACTTCCATTGTTAATGAATGAAGTGTCCGTTTTTATCGTATCGTTAAAATATCCGCGGGCCAGAGTGGGACCTTGAACGACCAATTCACCAACACATCCGACTGGAGCTAACTGAGAGTGGTTGTGGGCATCAACAATCAGACATCTGACATTTTGGCCACGCCCAATGGTAGTAGCGGAATCCCTGTCAGATTTGAATGTATGCAAACAGCAAACCACAACGGTTTCGGTCGGGCCATATCCGTTGATAAGTTTCACTTTCCCAAACCAAGCGTCAATATTGTCTTTAGCTAATGCTTCACCACCAAGAATTACTGTTTCAAGAGTGGGAACATCGGCAGGATTGAGAGTCCTGGAAAAGGATGGGGTAAACTGAGCAAGATTCACATTTGCTTGGTTGACGAATTTCGAAATGCCATCCAAACGCTCGTTCTCGGAAGGAATACAGACAGTGCCTCCATAAACTAGTGGCGAGTAGATCTCTGCAATGCTTCCATCAAAAGCATAGTTGGAGAACTGTAAAACCCGCGACTTGGGGCCAAGACCATACATGGGACCATGTCCAATGATACTAGAGCACAGGGAGGTATGCTCAACCACCACTCCCTTTGGCTTTCCGGTAGAACCCGAAGTAAAGAAGACGTAAGCAGCATTCTTCGGATTTCTTGCAGGCTTATATTGATTGATACGATATGGCGACTTGGGTAAGCTGGAAACAAACGAGTCTGAAACCGTAATGATGTTGCCCACATATTTTGAAAAATGCTTGACTGTTTGAGACGAAACTAGAACGACTTTGGCCTCCACTTCCTTGATAAGAGCTTCTCGCCGGCCAATTGGATGCGAAGGATCGAGCGGTAAAAATGCACCACCGCACTTTAAGACTGCAAGCTGTGAAATTATTGCCCATATAGACTTTTCGAAACAGATAGGAACTATCATCTCAGAGTGCACGCCAATCTGCGTAAGATGCATTGCAATTTGGCTTGAAAACTTGTCTAGTTCCCCATAAGTCAAACTTTTGGTTGTTGAGTATAGAGCCTCTTTTAATGGATTCCGGAGGGCCTGGCGGGATATGATTTGATGTACGCAATCGGCTAGTACCCTGGGTGATGAAAGGGCTCCAAACTTTGAGAGCTGCTCAATATCCCAATTTCCAGTAATAGAAATTTGACTCAATGTCTCCTGTTTACCATTGCAAAGCTGCGATATGGTATGTTGCAAATGGTGCGAGAGGGCTTCAATTTGAATGTCTGGTAGCTGCGCAGAGTCGTACGTAAAAACAAGCTCGACCTCATTGCCATATGTTAGGGCCTCCAAAGCTAGAGAGTATGTGAAATAATTGTCTCGTAAACCATAGTTGTCCGCATCTATTGGAATAATAATAGCTTTCTTTTCTGAAGCATCGAGGGAACTCTGCCTGGGCTGCACTGTCATCAAGCTAGTGAAATTACAGGCATCCCTGGCATCGGCACTTAGCTTGGAGATATTGTGTAGACCAAACTGCTCGTACTGAACTATCTCTGTTGCTTGTTGTTGTATTTCACTGAGAAAGCTTGATACAGATTTCCCTTGTTGGACGCGTACTCGAATTGGAACAGTAGCCACGGTTGGTCCAAAAACACGATCAAGATGTGCAACCGGAGCATTGCGCCCTGAAACAACCGTACCAAATACAATGTCATCTGTATCACTGTATCGAGCCATCACCATAGCCCAGGCGGCGCGGAGAATACTGGCTTGGGTGATAGAAGCATCGGCCCTCCTGGGAGATGAAATCCTATGCTTCATGATCCGTGTATTCCTCTTAGAATCAGTAGAGACGTTTTGTTGGGGAAACGTGGCAGGTTGAGCTCCGTCCATTTGAGCTTTCCAAAAACTAGCTGCTGTAGAGTTGTTAATGTGTTTGGTATAGTTGATGAAAGTAGAAAACGGTTCCAGATCTGGAACAGCCTCGGCGTGATACAGTCGGGCGAGTATATCTAACATGATATTTAGACTCCAACCGTCAAATATGGCGTGATGAAGCGCCAATATAAAGTAACTTTTGCCATCTGGTTCATTAACTATAGCATAGCGACAAAGTCTTGAGCCATATTGCATATGAATGCCCTTGAGATTTTCCATAAAATTGCGAAGAGTGAGGCCATTTGTTGATTCCCAAATAGGTTCTTCTCGTATGATAGCCTGAATAGTTATCCCGTCCTGAATTGCTATTCTGGAACGCAGATTGCTACATAGGTGAAGGGTTCGCTCCCAGGAGATTTTGAAGTGACCTAAATCAATGCCATCAGGAAGGGCGTAAGGGTATCTTGCGATATACGAGCCAGGTTGTTTGACCGCCAAGGCCATTAGACCTTCCTGAAGGCTCGAGCAGGGATAAATGTCTTCGACATGGTGTTCGCTTGGCAGTGACCATTCGTGCTGAAGTCTGGATTTTAAGGCGCTTATATCATTATCAGGTGGGTAAAGGAGACTGAACGGCTTGGCTGTATAAGTGGTTCCCTCGCCTTTGGTCATTTTTGTGGCCACAACCGAGAGTCTAGGATCAGCGAAAATATCTTTAACAGTGATTGAGAGACCCAATTGCCGGGAAAGTGTCACAAATTGAATGGCAGTAATAGAATCGCCACCAATTTGCAGAAAGCTATCATCCCTGCCAATACGGTCCAAAGGTATTTTCAAAGTAGCTGACCACAATTCTTGTACTCGGTTCTCCATAAGTGTTTCAGGTGGCCGCTTTTTGTCATCGATAAGTGAATATGTCGCCAATGACTCGTTGTTGAGTTCTGTAGCCAAGCGTCTAAGGGTTCCTCTATCCAGCTTTGTCGATGTAATGTATGGCATGGATTGGCATGGGAGAAATAGTTTGGGAATCATGTAACTTGGTAGATTAATCGACATTTGGCTGATGGCGGATGTAATTTGATCTTTGAAGTCAGGTGTCATTGGCAATAGGATATTACCGGCGTCTGTGGATGAGTTTTCGATAGAAGTTCCGCTAGGAAGGCAAACATAAGCAGCGAGAACTACCCCCGTATTCGCTTTTACTACATCGACCGCAAGTTGTTGCACGTTTGGCAATGCTATGCGCATATGATGTTCAATTTCACCCAACTCAACTCTCATGCCACGGATTTTTGCTTGTGTATCTTTGCGGCTCACAAACTCCATTGTGCCATCAGGATTGTAGTAGCAAAGATCGCCAGATTTGAAGAATCGGGACCAGTTTTCTGATGCCCTTTTTGGCACCCATGAAGGCAGCGTGGTCAGAGTAGCCACAGCAGTCTTTTTAGGATCTGAGAGATACTCCTGAAGTAAAGTTGGGCCTTGAATCATTACTTCTCCGATGCATCCAATTGGAGCTAGCTGAAGCGGATTTTGAGGATCAACAATCCAACAGGAACCGCCAATAGGGCGGCCGATGGTTTGTGGTGACTCTTTGTTACTGTGCCACTCATGAAGGGTGCTGAACACGCAAGTCTCTGCTGGACCCCAACCAGTTATGAGGCGGACTTTTCCAACCCAGTTGTGAAACACGTCTTGACTAACGGTTTCTCCTGTAAGTAATAGGAGTTCAAGATTTGGCATATCCTCAGGTTGATAGGTGCGAGCAAATGACGGTGTTAGAAAAGCCCAATTGACCTCCATTTCCTTGACAAATTCTTGGAGATCGTTCATGCGGGTGCTTTCGGATGGGACACATAATGTAGCACCGGAAATAAGGGGGGCGATGATTTCGCCGATGCAAAGGTCAAATACATATGAAGCAAACTGTAGAATTCTCACTTTAGAGTTTAAGCTCAGACGCTTAGCGATGGCTTTCTGGCTAGTGGAAACAGCTTGGTGTTGCATGACAAGACCTTTGGGGGTGCCTGTGCTGCCAGACGTGAATAATACATAGGCAGCTAGATCTGGCTTAATACCTGGGACGGCAATTTTAGGGTCACTCCCATAGTCTTCAACCAGCTCCTGGTCCAGATCAGAAGTGACCTCAATGACACTGGGAAATAGATCAGAACACCATGAGAAGTTGGCCACAGAAGTTAAGCAAAAGCTAGCTTTTGTCTGAGCAGCAATCTGTCTTTGACGCTGGATAGGATGTGATGGATCAAGAGGAACCCATGTTGCACCGGCTTTGTTGACAGCCAGCATAGAGACGTAGAACCAAATTGATTTTTCAAAACAGAGATGTATGAAGTCACCAACCTTCACACCCAAGTTGTCAATAAGGTAGGTTCCTAGGCGATTAGCAGCGCTATTCAAGTCCGAATACGTTAATTGACCATCCCAGGATTGAATAGCCATGAACTCTGGTTGACGGAGAGCTTGATCTTCAATAAGCTGGTGGATTGTGGTGGGCAGGATTTCAGGGGTTTCCGCATTGTACTCGATCGCTTTACTAAGATCCCATTCGCCTGCGAGAGAAATCATGCCGAGTTGGGTATCTTGTTGGGCGAGGAGATTCTGGACAGCACGGTCAAAGTGGCGAGACAGTGCCTGAGCTTGCTGTTCAGGTACAACTGAAGGGTCAACCACTAAGAGCAGTTCGATATGATTTTCAAATATGAAACCCTGGACAACCAAAGGATAATTAAAATAACCTTGCAAATTATTGTCTCCTTCAATCTCAGAGGAAGAGATCAATAGTGTGCTGTCAGTGTTGGTAAACTCGTGTTGCACAGGTTGCACAACCAATAAACTAGAGAATTCGCAGGCCTCGCTTGCCTCTGGACCTATCTTAGCAATATTGCGAAGGCCAAATTGCTCAAATGGTCCCATGTTGTAGGCTTGCTCCTGTACATCATTTAGGAAGTCTGATATCGTATGTTTTCGATCAAGACGAATCCGAATTGGGACAGTAGCTACAGCAGGTCCAGTCATTCTGTCAATGCCAATGACAGGAGCATGGCGACCAGATATTGTGGTACCAAAGCAAATATCATCAGAATCACAATATTGTGCCAAAGTGAGAGCCCAGGCAGCACGGATGATGCTAGCCTTAGTGATATGGCTGTTTCTTTTTTCGGGCAGTGAAATCTTGGTCTTCAGAATGTGACTAAGCTGATTAGACTCAATGTAGGCATGTGCTCGAGGGAATGAAGCGCGCTGAGCGCCCTGAAGTTGGCCTCGCCAGTATTGAATAGCCTCCTCGTGATCAATCTGGTTGATGTATCGAATAAAATCCGAGTAAGGATGAAGAGGAATAACAGGGGTATCATAGTAAATGCTATGCAAAGTTCTCAATGCCAAGTTTAAGCTCCATCCATCAAAAACAGCATGATGGAGGGTGAGTATAAAGTAGTTCTCATGATCCGAATTTTCAACCAATGCGTACCTGCAAAGTTTTGAACCATAAGTCATCGTTATGCCTTTAAGTTCTTTGATGTATGATGCAAGGTCGTGATTCGTAGCCGGATCCCACGAGGGTTTCTCACGAATAATCCCTTGGAATGAAATGCCGTTATGTAAAACCACACGGCTGCGTAGGGTTTCGCAAATATGTAGAGTATTTTCCCATGCAAGTCGAAACTTCGAAGGGATAATATCTTTGGGCAACTTGTAAATATACTTGGCAATATAGGAGCCTGGCTGCTTCAATGTGAGTGCCATAAGACCCTCTTGCAAGCTAGTACAAGGATATGCATCCTCCACAGATTGATCGGCCTGGATGTGGCATTGTTCCTTTAGATCAGAAATTATACCCTCATATTTCTGGTCTGGGAGTAAGGTGAATGGTTCGATATTGGGAGTACCAGTTTTTTCTGGCTCCAAGACCTTGACAATGGCGGCCATGGATGAAAGTCGAGGATCTGTAAATATATCTTTTACAGAAATGGCTAAGCCAGAAGTACGAGCCAAGGTAACTAGTTGTATGGCGGTGATGGAATCGCCCCCTAAACGCATAAAGCTATCATCTCGACCAATAACATTGACAGGGAGCTGAAGAATCTCGGCCCATAGTTCTTGCAGCTTCCTCTCCATATCAGTCTTAGGTGGCTGCTTTTTAACATCAACGAGAGAATACCCTGCAACTTCCTTTCTGGAAAGTGAAGACGCCATTTCTTTGAGTGCTTTTCGATCTAACTTCAGTGATGTGACCGAAGGCATAAAACCGCACGGAATAAAAATAGTGGGAACCATGTAGGCCGGTAGCGCAATAGAAAGCTGGCCAATAGCATCGGTCACTTGCGAATGCAAGTCTCCCTCCAGGGATAGAAAAGTGTTGTGAGCATGTACTTTTGAGGAAATATGTGTTTGATCGCTGTTGCAAAAGAATGCGACAAGGCTATCGCCATTGTCTCCTCTAAAAACATCAACAGCAACTTGACGAACACCCTTCAGTGATTGGCGTAAATAATGTTCAACTTCGCTCAACTCCACCCGGAGGCCACGAATTTTTATTTGAGTGTCTTTACGGCTGATGAATTCAATAGTACCGTCAGGGTTGTAGCGACAGAGATCACCCGTTTTAAAAATCCGGTTCCAGTAAGGCGAGTCGCGATTTGGGACCCAATTAGGAAGAGAAGTCATTGTCGATGTTTCTGTTTTAGAGGTGTCTTTCAAATATTCTGTCAGAAGGGTTGGACCTTGGATGACAATTTCGCCAATACAGCCAATGGGTGCAAGTCGAGTAGGATCGTCAGGCTCAACAATCCAGCAATAGCCACCGACTGGTTGACCAACATTAGTGGGAGATTCGTCGACTGCTGTCCATTCATGAATTGTACTAAGCACACAAGTCTCGGCAGGACCCCACCCCCCAATGAGCCGCAGCTTGCCAAACCAAGTATTGAAGACATCGCGATTGACTGCTTCGCCACTGAGGATGAGAAGCTGAAGACCAGGAACTTCTTCTGGTTTCAGAGTACGAGCAAATGTAGATGTCAGAATAGCCCAATTGATATTGTTTTGATTGATATACTGTTTGAGGTTACTCATTCTGCTCTCCTCAGATGGAATACAGACGGTAGCTCCAGATATCAATGAGGCAATAATCTCACCAACGCACAGATCAAAAACATGTGCAGAGAACTGCAACATCCTAACATCAGGTGTCATTCCAAGACGTTTGGAGATGGCCATCTGGCTAGTGCACACAGAACGGTGAGACATAACCAGGCCTTTCGGGACGCCTGTGCTGCCTGAAGTGAATAGAATATATGACGGGTGATCTGGAGTTACGCTGCACAGCGGGGCAGCTGGTGATCCTATTGATATGCTAAGAGTCTTGTCAAGCCCTGCAGAAACTTGAATAATCTTTGGTAGAAGGGCAGTGCATCTTTCAGCATTGGCGACAGAGGTTAAACCAACCAGGGCACCAGTTTGTTCAGTAATCTGTTGAAGACGTTTTATTGGGTGCGAGGGGTCCAATGGGACCCACGCAGCACCGGCCTTGTTAATAGCCAAAATGGATACAGCAAACCAAATCGACTTCTCAAAGAAAACATGAACTAGGTCTCCGGTGCAGACCTTCGCATCGCGAATGAGATGGTGGGCTAGTCTATTCGCAGCGGCATCGAGCTCGGCGTAAGTAAGAAGACCATCCCAGCCATCAATTGCGATAGCGTTAGGTTGAGAGTGAACTCGAGATTCAACAAGACTGTGAACACAATCCATGATAACTTCAGGTGTATAAGGGTTGTATTCCATTGCTTTCACACGATCCCAGTCGCTTGTGATTGAAATATTCCTCAGAGAAGCATCTTGCTTCGCTGAGAGGTCCCCAAAAGCATGCTCAAAATGGTAATATAATGATTCCAGCTCGCTCTCAGACACCACATCAGAGTTGTAGGTAAGCAGTAGGTGAACATAGTTCTCATACATTAAAGCCTGGATCACCAGAGGGTAAGTAAAGTAGCCCTCCAATGATCCTCCAATTACTTCTTCTGAAACACTAGCTGTTAGAATAGCCTCATGTGAAGTACTAACACTTTGCGCGGGTTGGATAACAAGCAAACTGGAGAAGTCACATGCCTCTCTAGCATCATGTCCCAACTTAGAGATATTGCGCAAACCAAATTGTTCATGGTGAACCATACTTGTGGCTTGGTCCTGGACCTGTGCGAGAAATTCCGAAACTTTTTGTCCGCTATCAAGGCGAATTCGAACTGGAACAGTCGCAAGAGTGGGCCCAGTAATTGTGTCAATATTGGGGATGGGCGCCTGGCGACCAGATACCGTAGTGCCAAAGCATACATCATTAGTATCACAGTATTTGGCTAATACCAAGGCCCATGTAGCACGTAGCACAGTTGCCAGGGTAATAGACCCGCTAGGTCTCTTTTGGAAATCCAATCTTTTGAGTGACGTCTGGCTAGCAGGTTTGACTTTAGAGGAGGCATTTGTATGGGGGAATACACAACGCTGGGCACCTTCAAGTTGTGCTTTCCAATAAACAGAAGCTTCGAAAACATCAAGTCTCTCGGTGTATCTGATGAACTTGGAAAGTGGTTGTACAGGAGGGGTCGTATCTTCCATGTACATGCTAACCAGGGAGTCAAGCACCAGGTTCAAACTCCAGCCATCAAAAATTGAGTGATGAAGCATGAGAATAAAAAAGCGCTCGCCATTTTTGTTTCTGACAAGAGCATATCGGCATAATTGAGAACCGTACTGCATCTCAAAACCCTTGGCAATCTCCATATAGGATGCAAGGTCATGGCCTTCTGTAGACTCCCAGTTAGGGTGGCCCCGAACAACTGCCTGGTATGAAGCTCCATTGTATCCTATAATTCTGGTTCGCAGATTGGTACAAGCTTGCATGGTATTATTCCAAGCGTTTTGTAGCCGATGTATGTCAACATGATCGGAAATAGAGTAAACATAGCTGGCAATATAAGAGCCTGGCTGTTTGACAGCAAGAGCCATTAAGCCTTCCTGGAGGCTTGAACACGGATATGCATCTTCAATACTGTCCTGGTTCAAGTCATTGCATTGGTTCCGTATCTCCCTCTGAATAAGATGAATCTCATTTGCGGGTAGGAGATCGAACGGCTTTTCAACATAGACTTCTGTGACATGACCTTCACTCATGTTTGAAGCAACAGCAGAGAGTCGAGGATCAGCAAACACATCCTTGACAGTAATAGAAAGCCCAGCTTCATTGGCAGCTGTGACAAACTTTATGACCGTAATGGAGTCACCGCCGATTCGAAGAAGACTATCATCGCGCCCAATAGCCTCAAGAGATATTTTCAGCATGTTCGCCCACATTTTTTGCACACGAGCTTCCATCGGGGTGCTTGGCACGCGCTTCTGACCTTCAACGAGTGAGTATGAAGCAAGGCGGCGTTGGTCTAGACATAAGGTCAACCGCTTCAGAGTCCCTCTATCGAGTTTAGTCGACACTATCGACGGCATAAACTTGCAAGGAAAGAACACGGAAGGAACCATGTAGCTAGGAAGTTCGACACTGAGCTGGCCAACAGCGGCCACAATTTTGCTCCTGAGATCAGCATCAAGAGGCAAAAATATGCTATCATCAGCTATACTGCTGTTGCGTATCTCATCGCCAAAACAAAAGTAGGCAGCCAAGCTCGCTCCAGCATCGCTCTTAACAACTTCTACTACAACTTGATGTGCATCAGATAAGGCGCCACGAATATGGTGCTCTACCTCGCCGAGCTCAACCCGAAGACCTCGAATCTTGACCTGGTTGTCCTTACGACTGACAAACTCAATAGTGCCATCAGGGTTATAATAGCAGAGGTCACCAGATTTGAAAAATCTTGACCAATGTGGTAGAGCCCGATTCGGAACCCATTCAGGAAGCTGGCTGACTGTTGATTGGCTCGTAGCGGTGGGATTTTGGAGGTATTCATGGAGAATAGTCGGCCCTTGGATGACAATCTCACCAACGCAGCCAATAGGAGCAAGGCGGTTGTGGTTAGTGGGATCAACGATCCAGCAATGTCCGCCCACGGGCCGGCCCACATTCTGAGGCGATTCGGTAGCATTGTACCACTCATTTAGAGTACTGAAAACACACGTTTCAGCAGGGCCCCAACCAGTAACAAGCCGAAGTTTGCCAACCCAACACTCAAAAACATCTCGGCCAACGGCCTCACCAGTTAGGAGCAATAATTCCAGTCCAGGTACTTGCGCAGGCTTCAAAGTGCGAACAAATGCTGGCGTTAAGAAGGCCCAGTTGACTTTTTTATTGTTGATAAACTCACGGAGGCTGTTCATCCGCGTTTCTTCTGAAGGAATGCACAGAGTAGCGCCTGAAATAAGTGGGGCAATCATTTCGCCTATACATAGGTCAAAGACGTAGGAAGCAAATTGAAGAATCCTGACTTGCGAGTTTAAGCCAAGAGATTTGGCAATTGCAGTTTGACTAGTAGCAACAGAGCGGTGTTGCATAATAAGACCCTTGGGGGTACCAGTACTGCCAGAAGTAAAAAGGACGTAAGCAGCATGATCCGGAGTGACGCCGCGAACAAGTACATCAGGCTCCAAGCCGTAGATATCAAGAAGTTTCTTGTCAAGATGAGATGTAACACTGAGGACCTTGGGCACTAATTCGTGACATGCATCAAGATTAGATTGGGAAGAGAGACAAATCGTAGCTCTAGTTTGTGAGATGATTTGGTGTTGACGCTGAGTAGGGTGGGACGGATCGAGGGGGATCCATACCGCACCAGCCTTATTCACAGCCAACATCGAAACATAAAACCAAACTGACTTCTCAAAAAAGAGATGAACAAACTCGCCAATCTTGGTTCCCATGTCCTTAATGAGGTGCAAAGCAAGTCGGTTGGCAGCTCTGTTCAATTCCAGGTAGGTTAAACAACCATCCCAAGCATCAATGGCAATGGCATTTGGGGTACTCTTGGTTTGAGTCTCAATGAGTTTGTGAATGGTGGTATGCAAGGTTTGAGGTATGTCGCCGTTAAATCCAATAGCCTTCTGGAGATCCCAACCACTAGCAACTGATATGGTTTCCAGCAACTCATCCCTTCGTGTAAGGAGCTGATGCATAATTTGGTCGAATTGATGAGATAATGCTTCAATCTGAAGTGTAGGCACAACTATTGGATCATAGGCAATCACAAGCTCGATATGATCATTGTGAGTGAAAGCTTGCACGACCAGAGGGTAGTTGAAATAGCCCTCTAACCTCTCCTCCTCGAACTTATCCGTAGCACCCAGAAGAAATGTTGAATCTGCGTTACTTCCAGATATGTTGATGTGTTGTACCGGCTGCACAACTAGTAAACTAGAAAAGTCACAGACATCCTGGGCCTCAGGGCTCAGTTTCGCAATGTTGCGAAGGCCAAACTGTTCATACGCCACCATCTCAGTGGCCTGGGTTTGAATATCTTGTAACAGTCTGGATACGGTTTGCTTCTGGTCAATACGGACTCTAATAGGCACCGTAGAGACCGCAGGGCCAGTCATTTTGTCAATTCCAACAACTGGTGCATGACGACCAGAAATTGAGGCCCCAAAACAAACATCATTGCTATCGCAATAACGTGCAAGAAGCACAGCCCATGTCGCCCGTAAAACCGTGGCTTTTGTAATGGTATTTTCTGTTGACTTGGGATAAGAAATATTTGTCTTCATAATACGCGGAGCATGCTGAGATTCATTGTTTCCGCTCCGAGGAAACGTGGCCGGCTGGGAACCTCGCAGTTGGTTCTCCCAGTATTCAGCAGCGTGGTCATGATTCACGTCTGCAATATACTTAATGAATGCAGAGTAGG
Source organism: Calonectria leucothoes (assembly GCA_002179835.1). Taxonomy (NCBI): domain Eukaryota; kingdom Fungi; phylum Ascomycota; class Sordariomycetes; order Hypocreales; family Nectriaceae; genus Calonectria; species Calonectria leucothoes. Next base: position 21,035 of record NAJI01000484.1, read on the forward strand.
ATTCCAGTCTCTCCAAACCTTTTCCATAATAAAGATTTTGAAGTGTCTCAAGAACCAAATTCAAACTCCAGCCATCAAACACAGCATGGTGGAGAATGAGAACGAAGTAATTGGTTCCTCTTGGTTCGCTTACAAGAGCATAGCGGCACAATCGTGATCCATACTGCATCCGTATTTTTTTCATCCCGTCCAAAAAGGATATGAGATCCATCCCATCCGTAGGTTCCCACGAAATCCGGTCTTTAATAATACTCTGGATTGATAAAGTATCATGAAGAACAATTCTCGTAGACAAGTTATTGCAAACACGGATAGTCTGCTCCCAGGCTGAAGTGAAGCGAGGGATATCGATATCTTTAGGTAGCATATAGATATGTTTTGCAATATAAGAGCCGGGTTGCTTTATCGAAAGAGCCATCAGACCTTCCTGCAAACTTGTGCAAGGGTAAGCATCTTCAATCTCTTCGATATTCGACACACCACATTGTGCCTGGATAGTTTTCTTGACCGAATCAATCTCGCTGTCCTTTAAAAGTGAGAATGAAGGTTGTTCAAAAGCCTTTTCTTCCTCTCCCATCACAGCAGACGTAGCCATGTGACTCAAACGAGAATCTTCAAAAATCGTTGCGATTGTCAAAGTAATCCCATTTTTCTTTGCCAATGAAACAAGTCGGATAGCGGTGATAGAATCACCACCAATTTGAAGAAAGGCATCATGTTTTCCAATTTCTGAAGCAGATAAACCAAGTACATTTGCCCATAACTCTCGCAGGCGAAGTTCCATATTTGTTGTAGGTAGCTCGATTTTGACGGTTGTGAGTGAAAACTTCACAATTTCATTCATTGGAATACCATTGCCGAATTCGACCAAATGTCGACGACTAACCTTTCCAGACACCGTGCGTTCAGGTTGACCTTGCAAGATAAGCCAAACAGAAGGAACCATGTATGAAGGTAGGATAGTCGAGATACTTGAGCTTAGGGCAGCAATAGTAGAGCTCATGGTTTCCGACAGACCATCCACAAGTTGTAATGACGTATTTGTGAAATTGCGACCCTCCATAAACCAAAGGAAAGCTACCAACATCTTGCGCTGAGTAGACTGTGGACAAAGGACATCAACCATAATACCCATGTTTTGAGGCATAAGCTCATATAGGCGTGTCTCAATCTCTCCTAGTTCAATACGTTGACCGTGAAGCTTGACCTGAGTATCTTTACGTCCAATATAATTAAATGTCCCATCACGGTTTCTGCGTACCAAATCACCAGTACGGTAAGCTCGGGTATACCGGAAGCCATTGTCGGGTAGAAAGTCCACTCCCTCTAGAAAATTGGCAGCGGCAGCGCTATCGACGTTCATATATCCGCGAGAAAGCATTGGTCCCTGAATGAGAAGCTCCCCAATACATCCGATAGGTACAAGCTCCTGGTAGTTGTTAGGGTTAACAACCCAAAATGCACTCCCGATTGGTTTTCCAATGTTTGTAGATTTAGCAGATGCGCTTATATCAGGATTGTGGCCACAGTTGGATGCCTCAGCCGGTCCATAAATACCGACTACCGCCATAGCATCTTTGAAACGATTGACCAGTTTCTTTGGTACAGCTTCTCCTCCAAGTATGAGCCTCTTGATAGTAGGGATATCAGACGGATTCAACAGATCTGCAACCGTAGGTGTCAAGAAAACCCAGTTGGCCTTGCTTGTGCTAATAGCCCCTGCGAGATCGTTCACACGGTCCTGGTCTGAGGGGACACAGACACAAGCGCCACGCATCAATGTGACTATCACGTCCAATATGCCGATGTCGAAAGTGAAAGCTGAAAACTGAAATACTCGTGTGCCCGGGCCGACTAATAGCGATCCACCATATGCTCTGGCTGTTGCAGAAATGCCGCTGTGGTTGTGTACCATTCCCTTTGGTCTTCCAGTGCTACCAGAAGTAAAAATCATAAAAGAAGGATCATTAGGGCCGACAGATGAAACTATGCCAGTTTGAGGTGGAGGCTGTAATCTCAGCAATCTAGCCTCATCGATGACAAAAATATCGATCTCTATGTCTGAGAGCTTTGAGGCATGTACAGGTGCTGCCAGCACCAGCTTGGCACCACTGTCATCCAAGATACCCTGCAAGCGTTTAAGAGGCGCCATGGGGTCTAGAGGAACAAAGGCACCTCCAGCCATATTGACTGCTACCATTGAAACTATAACCCATGCGGACTTTGGGAAGCAAATTGGAATCATTATTCCAGGACCAACGCCAAGCTGCTTCAATCTCCACGCTAAGCGAGAAGCAAAAAAGTCAAGCTCACTATAGGTTAAATTGCGATCCCAAGAGTTAATAGCAGTTGCGTCCGGAGTTGCTTTGATTTGTTGTTGGATCTGCCAATGCGAGCAAGACTGGGGAGCTAAAAATAAATCATGGTCGGTAACTATCTGATCCTTGTCAATTTGACTGATCACTCCAATAGAAGCCAGCTTGTTTGAACCGATATTCAAAACCGTGTCGATGACTTTCTCGAAGGAAGCAACCAGGCTATGTGCCTGTTCATCTGAAAGGAGAGATGTAACATAGTCCATCGACATGACAATTTTATCAGCGCTGAGATTGGCGTAGAGGGTGATGTCGTACTAAATTAATTGTGAGATGGGATCAAATTAAGCATGATTTTTTATTGTATCTTACGTCGGTCGGGGCGTAGTTGATGAATCCAGTCAAGCCAATGCAATTGCTTTCGATGGAAATCTCGGACCCGGAATAGAGAATAGATAAGAGGGTGTTGAAAATCTGCCGCTTTCCAGGGGCCACTTTGTGCTGAACCTCCGCCAGAGAAATGTTTTGATTATCCATAGCAGCATTAAGCTGGCTCTTGAGGGTTCTGAAAAGGTCATCAAGGGTTTCCATTCGATCGAACTCGATACGGCATAAGAGAAGGTTAATAAGAGGCCCAACCATAGATCCAATATCAGCAATTGGAACATCACGACCAGAGGATAGAAAACCGAAGCTAACATCATTGGACAAGGTGTAGCCACGAAGAACAAGACCCCATATAGCTTGTATCAGCATTGCACCTGTGATATTATGGGCCATGCAGAATCCTCTGATGTTGTGTTTGCCCGTGTCTATTGGTACGTTTTTGATGCTGCGGGGGCCAGAATCTTGTTCTACCAAAATAGGAAAATGGCAGGGTTCAACGCCACCAAGGAGTTTCACCCAATGTTCCACAGAAATTCCCTTTGGTCGACTTTGAAGATAACCAATGTAGTCACCATAGTCAGAAGCAGGTCGTTGTGGCAAATCTCCAGAATAAGCCAAGCATAGGTCTTTAAAGAGAACGGGTCCAGACATTCCATCCAAGATAGCATGGCTGATCTCTAATCTGCAGTGGACATGACCATCGGCTGTATCACATATAGTGAACAGATGCGCGGGTTGGTTATCAAGAAAACAAGCCCCTCGCAGTGCCCGGAGCGAGCTAACAGCCTCATTAGAGTTAGAAACAGTATGAATTCGTCGGATTTCAGGTTTTATTTCGTTGAGGACAACCTGCTCAAACACGGCATCCTCTCGCACGCTTGAGATGAATATGGTGCGGAGAATAGGGTGATATGCAACCACATCACACCAGGCGTTTTCCAAGTCGTCCAATTTGATTTGGTTGTTCTGTTCGAGACTTTTAATTTCAAAAATATAGTCGATACGATACAGTTCAGGGGATTGCAACAGGGCGAGTAAAATGCCATCCTGGACAGGGGAAGTTGGGTACACTTTTTGAATAGTACCAAATTCGATCTTGTTGATATTGTCTGCAAATTGGCCAAGCTCGGTATAAGTGAGCGGCATATCAGGAAAGTCAGAAAGTGAGTAAAACGGCCTTGCCTGAGCAAGGAGCGGAAGTTCGTTCTCCAATGTTGCACGACACTTGATAGCCCAATCTAAAAGAGCTTCTTGTTGAGGCATGTTTTTTGGATATTCAAATCGGATTGAAATGCCCCTTCCAGTCAAAATTTCAAATTCAAAACAAAAAAGCGATCGCAGATCTTGCTCTTCTTCACTGAGATGGCTCTTCGTTGGCTCGTTAGCGGTGTGTTTTGAGTGGCTCCTCCCATACATGGATTTCTTTCCATGGCCATTTTCACAACTTATCGGGTGATTGTTCCCTTCGTACGGCTCTGATATTTTCGACAATTCAGAAGATCTAGAGTCGCTAATGAAGGACAAAGACAATTCTGTGAAAGTGGTGTCAAAGGCCAGGGTCTGACTGCGCATAATTATGTCTTTGGCGTGGGATACAGCCATTGCGAAGTCTGTCACTAGAGGGAGCGAGTATTCGCAGAAAATAGCCCTTCCGTTAGAAAATCCAGAGAAAAACGCACTCGATAAACTTTGACGGTCTGTAAACGTTTTCTGAAACGACTGGTGCACAGCTGCAAGGCACACCTCGGCAGGCGTGACTCTTGAAGCCTTGTCGCAAATGTTTAGCAGTCGGTTTGCTACACTTTCTGGAATTTTGAATTGAACTGAATCCCGTTGTTGGGGTACAAAATACCCATCGGGCGCGTTCCAATATTGCATGGACCTCGTCGCAGGAGATTCGACAGCCGACACAAATTTGCTGTTGTCCGCACCGTCGGTTGGTGGATCTTCCAATCTCTCCGCCAGGTTTGAAAGATGGGCTAGACTTTCGCATTGCATGATATCGCGAACTCTTAGGTAAATACGTTTTTCTTGGCAGCGAGACATCACCTCGATTGCGGTGATTGAATCGCCGCCAAGTTGTATAAAAGATACCGACGGTAAGACACTCGACTCTGCCAATCGCAAGACTTTCGAGATAATGAGCCTCACCATACTCATTGTAGATATCTCTACATCTTGGTGTGTAGGAATCAGAGTCATTCGGAGCTGATCGTCGTCGATTGCTGCATCCATATCAACAGGAAGGTCATTTAACACATACCATTTTTTTGGAATCGGCATTTTATGACCAGAAACCTTCATTGCTGTCAGTAATTTTTTCCTAATCTTCTTAACTACTATTTCCGGCGTCGTCTGCTGTGTCTCGTCCTCTTTTTCGAGGGCAACGGCCACTGCCCATGTCGCTTCATTGTTGCCTGTATCAATGTTAAACACTCTACCCTGCACAACATTGGGGTCTATTAGCAAGAGCTGCTCGATTATATCTGGGTTAAACTCGGGTTTGGTAGATCCCATCTTTGGATTATATAATAGCGAAAAAGGCAGTATGCAAAGAGTGACAGAAGCAGAGCTTGGTATGTGGTCAATTATCAGACCCAATCCTAAGAGAAGCAGGAATTCCAATCAAAAGGCAGGCGTTGGAAGGGGGTGGTGGGGAGCTACAGGTATTAAGATTCCTGTTTTTGGCGGGAGTCATACGCGTACACCCTGCGTGTGAACTTAAAATGCTTTGTTATTTAATGAAAAGGCCACCATAGTGGACACCTGCTCAGTAATCGTACGAAGATGCACGTTCGGTAACCGCCAAGGGACCCTCGCTGAAGTGGGCCCGGAGAATTTCGGTTCCCTGGCTTCCATTAGTGCCCCGCTGATTAATGAATAGTGTGTGAAATCCCCTGGTAAAACAAAAGATCGCACTAGTTTTAGATCAAACTCTGTCGCTCTTGTTTTTTTCTTTTTTTTTTCTTTTTTCTCTTTTTTTCTCCATTGGTCTCAGCTGAGAGGAACATAAATCTCTAAAGGCTAGGTTGTTTATCAGCATCCATGCAGAACCCGACAACCGCGCAGTCTTGAAATTTTTATTCTAGTCGAACACAATCCTGTAATGCCAGTTTGAAACATCATCTCCATAGAATGAATATTCAGTTACGCAAGACACAATAGCTAGATTCATATCTCATGTCACACACGTTCTCAAGAACAGTATCTCGCGAATTCTTTTTAAGCGAGGACAAGTGTGAGCGCAGCAATATGCATCAATTGTTTACTTTGTGACCTATCCTTCAATAGGAACGTTATCTATCAAGTATATGAGCAGAAAAGTGGGTGGTGGTTAAGGTAAGCAGTGTTGCTACCCAGTCACATTAAAAATTCACTTTGGAGTTTATATCTAATCGATGTGCAGACAAGAGATTCAGTGATCACAATGCTTTTTGACCAATAAAACACGGAAACTGTAATGGCCACATTCCTCTTCACGATTGGGTTTATGGAGAAGGTACATACACAAGCCCTCGTACACTGACCACCAAGATTTGCTAATGTTCATGGTGCTGACGTAGATGCCCGTGCAGTTACTGCAAGGGTGTGTCAATATCTCCGGTACCCCTAATCCGCCAGCTATTAGACAAAGTTTTGAGTATCCTAGAGTATCCAGACACAAGTGCCCACAAAAGTGAATTTACATCAGAGCTAGCAAAACTTTAAATCCGATCAAGTAATGGTGCTAACCTCCCAAAGCACAAGTCTTCGCCCCCTTCTATTCGTGTGAAAGGCAGCTCGTTCACTGACTTGTCCAAATCCGAATTCAGCACAATAAGGTGAATTCGGCAGCCGAGTTGCATGGAAATATGGCCCTATTGGTTGTGCATGGAACAAAATAGGTGGGCTCGATTGGCGAGCTGAGGAACATGAAAAGCGGTTGGTTGGGGCAGCCGAAAATACGAATATCACCAACCAGTCAACGGCTTACGCACAGTGCTGTATTAGAGTCGCTGTTAGGATCCGTGCTTCCCTTTACGTCCCTTGGCCTGTTCGGCCAAAATATAAATCCACAATCACAATGCCTGTAATTGCGGGTACGGATAACAGCTGCTCTAGGGGATACCGTTTACACAGCCGTAACAGTCGCTGCGTCATAATTCGTTATGTTGCTGATCACCCGTGAAAAATTAAAATATGCCTACTCTAAGAATTGAAAGATTTCATCCGACATAATTTCAATAGTCAAGCGTCTTTATTCTTATCGTTCTAGAATGTTTGAACCGGGAAGTTTTGCCCGTTCGTCCACGGGAAGTTCGGAGGTTAGGTAGCATGCGACTAGACCCTTACACCACGCACCCTTGAAAGTCAAGTAATTAGTCTCAAGTGATACAAGGGGAAATTCTGTTTAAGTCCAGCCCTAAGGCCGAATCTTTGTTTCGTCAATATTAGCATGAACCAGGGGGGCTTTATTCGAAAACAAGTGTCATGAAAATTCCGCGGAGTAATGGTAATTTTGTTGACAAGTTACAGGTGGACAATGTGCGACATCCGGTGGCACCGACATCATGCAGTGTAGTACTAACTAACTACGGTTAGTAAATCCTCTAGCGGATCTTTTTTTGGCTCGTTTCCTTCTGACCCCTGCTATAATATGGGGCACGACATTGAACAATGAAGACCAGGATTTCGTCCTGACCAGTTTTGGTAGTCTTGGCATACCAGTCGATCAATGCAAGATTGTTGAAAAACAATGCCAAATGTTTTATTGGGCCGGAATATCACCAAGCATAAGTACCTCATTGGGGTTTTTTTTTTTTAAAGGTGGGAAGACTTTGAAGCGCGTACGAGCTGGTAGGCACACCTTGGTTTGGGCACAGACTTTAATTAAAGGGGTCCATTTTAATCATTATTACCACATTTGAGATGAGTAATTCTCTCCAAACTCATCTGTTTTGCTTGAATCGAGCTCTGACTAGAGTCTACTCAATCCGGGTGCTTCGGATCGACTGCCGAAATCGCAATTCGTGAAGCTGCGCCGTTTACGCGCTTCTATTTAGCTCCACTCAAACGTTGAAGTTCTTTTTATTTGGTCATCATGAGTTGGCTATCAATTCGTGATCAACCGGTGTTGATGAAAAAATTCCCTGTTATTTGGCAACTTGCATGCCATCAACATTTCTCCAGTAATTTTTTTTTCGGGTTTTTTCAATTTGTTCGTGATATTTCACAAAATCAATTACCCAGCAAGATGGAAGCGTCCAATGGAACTTTGGGCTGATAAGCTTTTTGTACAAGGGTAGATGATTGAACAGGGATATAGGACAGGACCCAGGAGGGGGGGTGAGAATTAAATGATCTCGAGGGTTTATTGGGCATTTAGTGTCCGTTATATCCGCTCTCTTCCACATGTTCACTCAATCGGGCATTTCTATGTTTCTCATCGCAGGTGACCACTGTCCCAATCGTCGCGTAAGAGTATAGGGTTGAATAGACCACCAAGTACGAAATTGAAGCTAATCAATGTTCTTAGTTTCATGTCGTACGAGCAGTGACTCCTCTGACGACAACGTACTTTATGTACATGACCAATCTTCAAAATTGCAATCTCAACCACCCGGACGAGCCTGACAATTAGAGTCTTTTAATAAGTTGTGTATCTAGTGTAAATTTCACAGCCTAGCAGGCTATTTGCAATAGCTACGATGTCGGAAGAATTCGACAGCTCGTCTGTCTCAGAGAACAGCGACTACTCTTATGAAAGGAAAGATTAGGAAACTTCTTAGCCAGGCATAAAATAATTGCTAATGCTTTTGTGCAGTGACGAATTTATCGACAGCAACGATGATGAGAAAGGAAAGACAGCTCTCACTTTGTTATCATCCACTGGTGATTGGGACTTGGAACAGGCACTAGAGTTCAACGGCCAACGGCCAACACTAATCCGTTCTTGTATACACGAACTTGTGAGTGCCCAAACGGAATATCGACCAAATGTACCCGCGATACATGCCTGGGATGGCCAGTTTACCTACTCAGAACTAGATCGAGCGGCAAATAGGCTGGCCCTCTATTTGGTAGGCGATGCTGGCATTCGTCTAGGCGACCTCGTACATGTATGCTTCGAGAAGTCTGTCTGGTTCTTTGTCGCCATTCTTGCTATAAACAAATCAGGAGCTGCTTGGATCCCACTAGACCCTTCACATCCTCTTCAACGCCAACAGCAGATTTTAAAGCAAACTCGCGCTCGTCTAGCTTTGGTGTCGCCTTCCAATACCAATATGTGTACGAGTCTAGTGACGGAAGTATTAGAGGTGACATCTGGTTTTGACATGAAGTTGGCAAAAAGATTCGGCTCGTCGCCCACAGCTCCGCTTGTTTCCGTCACCTCGAATCATGCGGCATATGTTCTGTTTACATCCGGGAGCACTGGTGTCCCTAAAGGATTTGTTATGGAGCATGGGGCTGTCTGCACAAGTCAAACTGCCATTGCTGATAGACTTGGGCTGAAGCCAGGTGTTAGAATACTCCAATTTGCCTCCTACGTCTTCGACCTCTGTATCGGTGAGATTATAGCTCCCTTGGTTTCTGGAGCTACAGTGTGTGTTCCATCGGAACATACACGCATGAACAGTTTGCCGGCCTTTATTAATACCACCAATGTTAATTGGGCTTTCCTAACACCATCCTTCGCACGTACCTTGAAGCCTGAGGACATTCCAGGTCTAGAGCTTTTACTACTTACTGGAGAAGCTGTTGGACGAGATGTGTTTGAGGCTTGGGTGGACAGAATACGTCTCGTCACGGGTTGGGGTCCTGCAGAGACCTGTGTGTTTAGTACTCTCCACGAATGGAAGTCTAGAGAGGAATCCCCACAAACCATCGGCAGGCCAGTTGGCGCCTACTGTTGGATTGTTGATCCAGAGAACCCGAATAAACTTGCTCCGACAGGGTGGATTGGAGAAGTGATGATCCAAGGCCCTACTCTGCTTCGAGAGTATCTGAACGACACTACAAGGACCGACGCAGCCACTGTGAATTCACTCCCATCCTGGGCGCCAAACGCTACTTCATCAAATTGGAACCGGTTTTTCAAGTCCGGCGATCTCTGTCGTTACAATCCCAACGGAACCATAGAATTCATTAGCCGAAAGGACACACAAGTCAAGATCCGCGGCCTTCGGGTCGAGCTTGGTGAGGTGGAACACAACCTACGCTCCGCATTGCCAAATGTGCGACAAGTCATAGTCGATGAACTGAAGGGAGAGGGGGGGAACAGTTTGGCTGCCTACTTTTGCTATGGTGATGAAACCCGCATTTTAGGCCCTGAACTTGATTCAAATAGCATATTCCTCCCGTTGACGCAAGCTATACAGAGTCATATTACCACAGCCATTGGACGACTGACCATTACTTTACCTAGTTACATGGTCCCAACGGCGTTTTTCCCCTGTAGGTTTATGCCTTCCATCACCTCTACAAAGATTGATAGGGGTGCTCTGAAACGGTTAGCTAAGGCACTCAATCAAGAATCCTTGGCTGCATATTCTCTTGCTGGCGGAGAGAAGCGTGCACCTCAAACCCAAATGGAATCTCGAGTGCAAGAGGGCTGGTCCAAACTTCTGAAGATTCCTTTGAATTCTATTGGTCGGGATGACAGTTTTTTCCGCATCGGCGGTGACTCAATCACCGCAATCAGATTTGTCGCACTTGCGCGGGATAATGGCTTGCTTGTTACAGCCAAAGATATTTTCGCGGATCCTCGACTTTTCGCAGTTGCCACTAAAACCACAGAAATTACGGATCAAGAACCCCGCAAAGTAGAGGCATTCAGCCTTATAGCCCAAGACGAAATTATTGCCACCAAACTGAATATTCAGGAAGCTTGCGGCCTATCACCTGGCCAGGAAATCGAGGATGTGTATCCTTGCACAAGTCTTCAGGAAGGTCTGATGGCTTTAGCGGTTAAACAACCAGGCTCGTACATTGCCAAACATATTTATCGTCTTCCTCATAAGATCGATAAAGCACACTTCGAATCTTCTTGGAAGACTACCTTGGATATGTGCACTAATTTACGGACCCGAATTGTGGCACAATCCGGGAACACAATCCAGGCCGTCGTTCGCGAAAGATTGACATGGGAGCCAACAGACGGGCTTAACTTGAAATCTTTCATAAGTAACTCAAGGTCCCTTGTGATGGAATATGGCTCGCGTCTATGTCGTTATGCCTTTATCTCTGAAGAAGGTGGCAATCAGTATTTTGTACTGATAATCCACCATGCCATATTTGATGGATGGAGCTTGAATATTACACTCAGAATGCTCTCTGAAATATTTGCCCAACAGGCCGTGGTGGCCCCCGAGCCTTACTCAGGGTTCATCACTTACATTCAGAAGATCGACCGGAAAGCGGCCGCCAACTACTGGAGAGACCAGCTAGATGGTGCCCAGCGTTCTAAGTTTCCACGCTCGAATCTCCTAGCAAACGTCAAGCCAGCAAGTCACACTATGAAGAGCGAGGTCAGGTTCGACTTGATAGATGGATTAATCACTAAGGCAACAATTATCCGAGCAACTTGGGCCTTGGTCTTGTCTCGATACTGCGATTCCAATGATGTTTGTTTTGGTACCACAATCTCCGGTCGCCAAGCAGCAGCACCAGGGATAGACGAGATGACCGGTCCAACGGTTGCTACCCTTCCAATTAGACTGCGATTGGATAAGAATATGAGAATTTCTAATTTCTTAGAAATGGTACAGCAACAGTCTGTGGACATGGTCCCATATGAGCAATTTGGACTCAGTAATATTTCAACGATTAACGAAGAGGCTAAAGAAGCTTGCGACTTTTCAAGCTTACTAGTTATCCAGCCCGCGCAAAGTATGCAAACTTCACATGATTCAAAGGAAACTGATGTCCTTCTTTCTGCCGCTCTGGAATCACATGAAAATGAGAACATGTTTGAGGGCTACTATACTTACCCACTGGTCATTCAATGTTTCACCTACAACGACCACATTGAATTACTCTTTATCTTTAACCCCAATATCATTATAGAGTCGCAAATAGAGGCTCTCTCTCATCATTTTAATCACACTCTACAACAACTCTTAACCAAAAGAGAGCATGTTCTGAGTCAGATTTCTCTGACTAGTGATTGGGACTTAAAGCGAGCTCGGGAATATAACCCACCAGCACCTCAAATCATCCGATCTTGTGTCCATCAAATTGTCGAGAAGCAAGCCGCAATGAACCCAAATGCAGTTGCAGTGGATGCTTGGGATGGTCAATTAACCTACTCCAAGCTCAATCTTGCTGCAAATAGACTATCTCACCACCTTAGAGATATCTACGGCATTCAAACAGGGGATTTTGTTCATGTTTGCTTTGAGAAATCTATCTGGTTCTTTGTTTCAATCCTAGCTATCAACAAAGCTGGCGCAGCTTGGGTACCGTTAGACCCGTCTTATCCAATCCAACGCCAGCAGCAAATTGTTCAGCAAACTCAGGCACGTGTTGCATTATCTTCACCTACTAATGGACACAAATGTACAAGTCTAGTACCGCTAGTTGTACAAGTGACTTCTGCGCTTGACGAATTGCTCATAGCCAGGAATATATCTCCCATGTCGCCTATTTGTGGCGTTACGCCAGACCATGCAGCATATGTGCTTTTTACTTCTGGGAGTACGGGAACGCCTAAGGGTTTAGTTATGCAACACCAAGCTCTTTGCACAAGTCAGGTTGCTCTTGGAAAACACCTCGGATTATCACCGAATGTTCGCATGCTCCAATTCTCATCCTTTGTCTTTGATATTTGCATTGGTGAGATCATTGGATCCTGGATCTTTGGTGCAACAGTATGTGTACCATCCGAAGATATGCGTATGGGCGGGTTAGAGAGGTTCGTAAATGATTATAAGGTTAATTGGGCCTACCTTACGTCCTCCTTCACACGCACACTTCGACCTGCAGATATGCCCAGCCTCGAACTGCTTGTGCTCTCTGGCGAATTTATTGGCCGAGATGTATTTGAGACCTGGGTCGATAAACTACGCTTCGTTGCCGCCTGGGGTCCTGCTGAAACCTGTGTCTGGAATACCATTCATGAATGCCACAGTAAAACAGAGTCGCCTCAAAACATTGGGCGGCCTGTTGGTTCTTATTGTTGGATTGTGGATCCTGATGATCCTCATAAACTTGCTCCTATCGGATGCGTCGGAGAAATCCTTATTCAAGGCCCAACCCTACTCAAAGAGTATCTTGACGACCCCGTTCGTACTGCGGCATCTGTTTTGACCGAACTTCCAGAGTGGGCATCTGATGCATCGCCAAAATGGAATCGCTTCTTTAGGTCTGGAGATCTTGGCTACTATAATCCTGATGGCACTATTGAGTTTGTCAGTCGGAAAGATACCCAAGTTAAAATTCGAGGGCTTCGTATTGAGCTTGGTGAAATTGAACATCATCTTCATATTGGGTTGCCAGGTGTTCATTGGGTCTCAGTTGACGTGTTAAAAGGAAATACTGGGACTGCTCTTGCGGCTTACTTTTGCTTCAATGATGAGATGCGAATGTTAAGCACTGGTGATAGTTCTGATGACGTTCTGCTTCCTCTTACACTGAAGCTCAAAGATCAGATTACTTCAGCTATTGGTCATTTAGCTATCCATCTACCCAGCTACATGATTCCTACCATATTCCTTCCTTGCAAATTTATGCCATCGGTTATATCGGGCAAACTAGACCGGGGCAGTCTCAAACGATCAGTTTCTATGCTCAGTCGTGAGTTATTGTCGATGTACTCCCTTTCTGGAGACGAGAAGCGCGCTCCAGAAGAGCCTATGGAGGTTCTCGTACAACAAATGTGGTCCCAGGTCCTAAACATGCCCATAGATTCTATTGGCCGAGACGATAGCTTTCTGAGAATCGGGGGCGACTCTATCACTGCTATTCAATTCGTCACTTTAGCCCGTGCATCCAATCTAAGGATTACAGTCAAAGACATATTTGCCGATCCTCGTCTTTATGCTGTAGCAGAAAAAGTTGTCGAGGAAAAAGAAGTAACGTATGATGTACGACCTTTTGATCTGTTATCAACTGATGTTGAGATGACAAAACTCGCCATTCGAGATCAATGCCAAATATCGAGCGAAGAAGACATCGAAGATGCCTATCCATGCTCTAGTACACAAGAAGGGCTCATGGCTCTTGCTGTCAAGCAACCTGGTTCATACACTGCCAGGCACGCATATCGACTTTCTTCTCATGTTGACTCATCTCGCTTCAAAGCAGCTTGGGAATACGTATTGGACACTTGCAGCAACTTACGCACCCGCATCATTACCTATGAGGGTACAAGTATTCAGACTATCATCAAAGAAAAGCCTACGTGGGAACCCGCAGCTTCTCACACCGATCTAAACTCATTCATGGATTCAACCACCATGATCCATATGCGATACGGTTCGCGCCTTTGCCGATATGCACTCATCACTCACCCAAGTGGAGAGCGATTTTTCGTATTGACCGTCCATCACTCTATCTTTGATGGCTGGAGTTTAAACCTCGTACTTAAAAGACTATGGAGCATATACCTTGGGGTATCAACCCCGAGTTTATTAACCTACTCCAATTTCATCAATTATACTCTTCAAATAGACGATAATGCAGCTAACACGTACTGGAATAAAGAACTTGCTGGAGCCCAGCGAGCTGCTTTTCCTCGAGCTGCGCCTGTTCCCTCTATGCCAACTTGCCGCGTGTTGAAGACGAAAACAAAATTCCCGGCGTTCATTAGCGATTCTATTACAAGGGCAACTGTCATACGCACTGCATGGGCTATTCTCCTTGCTCGCTACTCTGATTCAAACGATATCTGCTTTGGTACAACGGTTTCTGGTCGACACGCACCGCTGCCCAATGTGGAGAATATGCCTGGTCCAACCATCACTACTATTCCTGTGCGAATCAGGCTAAATAGAAAGGACAAACTAGATGCCTTACTCGCAAAGGTTCAGCAACAAGCATCAGAAATGGTTGCATATGAACAATTTGGCTTGAGAAATATTGCCAAGGTCAGCCCAGAGGCTAAGGCCGCCTGCGATTTTTCCAGTTTACTTGTAATTCAACCAATGCAAACGTTACTGCCAGGACGCGAGTCTCCTGATACAATCTTCGCGCCTATCGATTCTGATATATACAATAAAGACCAATCCCTTGAAGGTTATTTTAATTATCCTCTTGTTGGTTTGTGTATGATTCTTGAAAATCAATTTGAATTTGATTTTGTCTATGATTCAAACATAGTCAATGAATCTACACTTCAAGCTTTTTCTCGACAGTTTGATCACATTGTCAATCAGTTATGCAAAAACACCGATGAAATCTTCGAAAATCTGCATGTTACTAGCCCTTGGGATATGCAGCAGGTAGTGCAGTGGAATCAGCATGACGATGAATTTGTCGTCTCAGACGCCTGTGTGCACCAACTTTTCGCAAATCAGGCACAACTTCAGCCCGAACAAATTGCTGTTGCCGCATGGGACAAAATCTTTACTTATGATGAGTTAAACAAGACTTCCAATAGAGTTTCTCATCTTCTTATCAATGGCTTTGGGGTTAAACCAGGAGACCTCATTCATGTGTGCTTTGAAAAGTCTGCCTGGTTTATTGTCGCTATTCTTGCTATCAATAAAGCTGGTGGCGCATGGGTCCCTCTTGATCCGTCTCATCCATCATCCCGACACAAACAAATTGTACAGCAAAGTGGAGCCAAGATCGCAGTGGCCTCGCCAACATATGCAGCCGCTTGCTCCGAGTTAGTTCCTTATGTTATTGAACTTTCTACTCCCTTGGACAAGAAGCTTGAAAGACGATCAAAGAGATTGAGTATGCGTCCACCAGCAGGCTATGTTGCCCCTACCGATGCTGCTTACGTTCTATTTACCTCGGGCACCACTGGAGTCCCGAAAGGTGTCGTTATGGAACATAGGTCCGTCTGTACCAGCCAGACAGCAATAAGTAGAAGATTAGGCATGAGGCCTGGGGTAAGAATTCTACAATTTTCGGCATTTGTGTTTGACGTGTCCGTTGCCGAGACAATTGGGGCTCTTATTTCTGGTGCTTGTGTGTGTATACCCTCTGACTTCGACCGCATGAATAATCTATCAAAGTTTATTCGTGATATGGACGTCACATGGGCGTTTCTTACACCTACTTTCGCACGAACCATCAAGCCGCAAGAGGTCCCCAGCCTTGAATTGTTGCTTCTAGCCGGCGAGGCTGTCAGCCAAGATGTGTTTGACATGTGGTATGGCAAAGTTCGACTTATCAACGGCTGGGGGCCTGCTGAAACCTGTGTATTCAGCAGTCTTCACGAATGGGCATCTTCAACAGAGTCTCCTGTTACAATTGGCCGACCAGTTGGTGGTTTCCTTTGGATTGTCGACCCTGAAGACACCCAAAAGTTAGCACCAACAGGGTGTGTCGGTGAAATAGTTGTGCAAGGCCCAACCCTGCTGCGAGAATATCTTCATGAGCCTTCACAAACTGCCAATGCCTTAGTAACATCCCTACCAAAGTGGGCACTTCGGGCTGAAATCCCGGACTGGAGTCGATTCTACCTAACTGGTGACCTTGGATACTATAACGCCAACGGCACAATCGAATATGTCGGCAGAAAAGATACTCAGGTCAAAATTCGTGGCCTCCGTATTGAACTAGGAGAAGTGGAGCAAAACATCCGAACGTTTCTCAAAGGAGTCAAACAAGTAGCTGTGGATGTTGTTAGAACCGAGCGAAATGCCAGTCTCGTCGCCTATTTTTCTTACAGTGATGACAAGAAGTCGCTTGGCGCTGAGGCCACTCAGCCTTTTACCATGCTTACTCCGGAAATGGAGAGCCAGGTGACCGCAATGGTCAGTCAACTTCGAGTATCACTCCCTCAGTATATGATCCCCACCTTTTTTATTCCATGCCAGTATCTACCTTTCATTGCATCTGGAAAGCTAGATCGGAAAGGACTCCAGTCCTTGACCGCAGCCCTAAACCAAGATGAGATGGCTGATTATGCACTTCATAAAACTACACACCAAGCGCCAGTCACAGAAATGGAAATCAAACTTCAAAAGTTATGGTCAGACACTCTCAAAATTCCCACCAATTCTATTGGACGCCAAGACAACTTTTTGGCCCTTGGTGGTGATTCAATTTCCGCTATTCACTTGGTGACTTTGGCGGCTGAGCATGGCATTGCGCTCACCGTCGCTGTCATATTTGAGAATCAAATTCTATCTACTATGGCGGCCTCTGCATCGTTCACAGGAAGCAATTCTGAAACCAAAATCAATCCCTGGGCCTTGGTTTCTGAAAACAGTCGTGCCGAAATCACTCAAGAAGCTGTCCGGCAATGTCAGGTTCATCCAGACCGTATACAAGACGTTTTTCCATCTACACCATTGCAACACACTTTGATCGCTTTTGCAATCAAGCAACCAGGATGTCACTTTACGCGATATATTTTTGAATTCCGTCAAGGAATTGATCTCGTTCGCTTCAAAATCGCTTTGAGGGCGACGGTTCTATCATGTGTAAATCTACGCACACGTATTATTCTCTCGGAACGTGGCCCCATGCAAGTTATATTGGATGAGCGGGCTACCTGGAAACAGGTCAAAGGTTTCCCTCTTATTGATGTATTAAATATGCCGAGGGCCAAAATTGGCTATGGAACACCCCTGTCATTTTTCACTTTCGTTTCCGACAATAATCGCAACTACTTTATCTGGGATCTCCACCATGCAATGTACGATGGAAGTACGATGCAACTAGTGTCCGGTATTCTTCAGGCAACTTATAATGGTCAAGAGCATGTCCACTCGATCCCATTCCAAAATTATATCAGCTACACACTCTCTACCAATCAAGATGATGCACGGCGCTTTTGGCTATCACAATTAGAAGGCGCAAATACGACTAAGTTTCCCGACACCCGAATCCCACTCCACAAAACTAGATCTCTCAATGTATTCTCTGGAGATATGCAAATCACGAGACACAAAACTTTAAGTGTGACGACACCAAGCCTTCTGCGAGCTGCCTGGGCTTTTGTTGTGGCAAACTATCTGCAGATTGATGACGTGGTCTTTGGGTGTCTTCTTTCTGGACGGGACGCACCTGTTTCGGGGGTTCAAAAAATAGTCGGTCCAACACATTCGAATGTTCCTTGTCGTGTTCGAATAAATAAGACTGCAACTATTGCTCAATTTCTACTTGGTGTCCAAGACCAAGCAAATGCAATGATACCTTTCGGTCACACCGGCTTACAGAGCATTTCTAAGCTCAGCGACACGGCCCGGGAAGCTTGCGACTTTCAACATATTTTGATTACCCAGCCAATATCAAAACTGGATGACAATTCTGAAGCTCCGTTTCAACTTGTTGATGACGAATCAATTGGCATTCATAATAAAAATGATGACTACGAAATGTATCCCCTTGTCATTCAGTGTTTGCAAGAATCCAGCGGGCACATCACTGTCCTCATGAAGTACAACCACCAGTATGTGACGATTGAGCAAATACGTTGGCTGTATCAACAATTCCGCTTTGTGGCTAGCCAACTGGCCGCCAAGGATGTCAATGAGCCTCTGCGGAAAATCCAGCTTCCCAGTCTTGAAGAGATAACCCAAATTGGTGCATAGGTTGCCAATTTATTGACTCTTGCCATTTTATTTTGAGGTCGCATGACAAGTTGATCGCCCAACGACTACTACACTCATAATTACAAAGTACCTTGAGGTTGTTCATCAAACGGTCAAGCAATACTGGATAGTGACCTGCAAAAAGGGATTTCCTAGCCATAGCATACTTGAAGAAACGTGGTGGTCGAAAGGTTGTTTTCTAATCTCCCTTCCAATTTTTTATCAGAGGATTCCATCCGACTGTCTGATTTATCCTTTTTAGAGACTGTATTTGGTTCTATCCCTGGTATTTTCTCCGCCTTTTCCATTGCTTTTTCTTGTTTGGCTATCTTTGAATTGTATAAAGGCGGATATCTATCAATTTCTTACCTATCTTTCAAGTCTTTGCATAATATGTAGCCTACGTATTGCTTTCCCAATCTATCTAGTCCTTCGCCTTTGCAGCGTGTCACAAATCTACCGCATTGTCCCTATTAATCCAAATAATATACTGGACCGTATGTGGTGCAGGCTTTTCATGCCCACCAACGCATTTTTCTTTTTTATCGGTCGGGAAAACAAACAAGCTTGTAGCTGATACAGAACTAAGGGAGGTAGGCCCGACCGGCTTCATCAAAAGGTCTACCTATGCCTTGGTTAGGAGAAACACAAGATATTGGTGCCAATATCACAGATGCACATATCACCGGCTGATGCGTGTATGAAGGCCGCCCTGTCAGGGTAGCACATTACAGCTGAGTCACGGGTCCCTCAAACCTCTGAGACGCCTGCGGGACGAAGATAGATCGATCAAGCACCCTTTCCCTTCATTTCATCAGTCATAGCGGCAACGATTCGCATCACCGACAGTTCAAATTGAGTCCTGAATTGCCAGTTTTATAGAAGTTAATGACTCAATATTGCATGGCTAGAAGCCTAGAACCTTAGGCGAGCCGAGGGAGCTGAGCCACACGTGCTGCATCAAGTACAAGCACGACTTAGCAGAGCTTTGGATAACCAGATGAAGAAAGCAAGGAATGTTCGAGAACAAAGCTGTATCTTCGATCTGGGACATCAGAAACTCGGTAGGTAACCAGACTCTATGCCAAGAAGCAAGCGCATGCAAGCGCCATTGGTGCCCGCATTTTATACCCATGCTGGGCAAAAGAATAACAAATGCAACTCCGGTATTTTGTCATGCGTGTATACTCCAAATCACTGATCCTCCCAAGTATTAATATATTAGTAAGAAAATATATGCGGTCTCTGTTCGGCTGGCCAGTATTTTTGCTACATCAAGATATAAATTTAGTGGATGGAGATCCCATGAGCAGGCACGACGTGCCTAGCTCCTACCTCCTGGAGGAGTCAGGTTCTAAATAGGATCATAAATTATAATAAAATCCCTTTATATGCCACTACTAGGTGGAACAATTGGACAGCTTTGATGGGCCAAGAATAAGCCCAAAATATTGCAATCCTTCGACTTGAGCGCGCGCAATGGTTTCATTAAAAACCACGAGAAAAACCTTTGGCAACACCAGATGTTACCTATTTTTACCCCAAAAATGATGCTGAATTTATCATCAAGATAAATAGGGGTTTGATGTTTATCTTATGGTCTAGGTAGGCCTTGTTTTATGTTATATAAACCCCTATTTAAGTCCCTGGTTCAATAGATGGCAAACCCATCAGTGACAGTGTTGGCAGACTCTTGTCCCTCCTTGTAGCTAATCACGAAACAGTAGTAGCGCATTGCTCAATTGCACGCTCCGCCCCACATATTCATGCGCTGGCCGACCAAGCTGACAACAAGCCAGTTTCCAATCTTAACGCAGTACTACTTCCTGTCGAATTTTTATTTATTCTAATCGCGAGTTGGAGGCTCAGTCGTGGATAATCACAACATCTATGTATTTGTAGCTGTTTGAGCTTTTTCTTCCTCGCGCACAGTACTCCATACAGTCAAGCACGGAAAATCGAGCCCAGGCCAAGACACTCGGTAAGGTCATTATGGTTTCATTGCTGGGAAAACATCCGAGAAATGACCCCGGCTAGTACAGCCACAGGAAGTACGGGAGACGCAGGTGAAATGCTGGGACCGCGCGATTTGCACTGAAGGGGCTCTTGGCCTACCCAATCAAGGGAATAGGGACCGTTGGGGTACTCGTGTGCATATGCGTGGAACGCCAACCTCGTAAAAAAAAAAATGGTTCCAATTATAGAGCGTTTGGAAGCCGCGCACCTCTCGGCGTGGGGAATGGCTTAATTCGGCGGCTGGGACGTGGACCCAACCACGTCAATCACCAGCCTCCTCACCTACCTCCTCACCTCCCACCTCCCCGATCCCTTTTTCCAGCCAACGAACTTTTTCCCTCCCAAATCCGAAGGGAGGAATGAGTTGGGTATTTCTCAATCTTCCTTCTATTTTATTCCACTACACATTTTTCTCCTCCTCAACACATCCAATTTTTGCTTGTGAGTGTGGAAGTAACATTCATCCACGCTCTCCGCCCCTGTTTGAATTCTGATTACTGCCCCGCTATCCACAATCTATTCCAACACTGAGCACACAACACGCCACGCACGCATCTGAGCACACAGGCTCAAAATCATATCTATGCCACCTCAACCTCGCGATCACATCATGAACATCGACGATCGTCCACCGCGGAGCTCTCGCGAGGCTCGCGCCGCTGCCAGAGCTGCCAAGAACGGCAATTCGCACTATCGCCGCGGCCCCTCACCCGAGTTGGACGAATACCACTTTAGCGGCCCCGACGAGCCCCGGTCACCTAATTCCGACATTGCACTACAAGACGCCATTCTTGCACAAGCACAGCAGGTAAGCGTGTCCTCTGGGGTAACCTGCTCCCGATATTTATATCTCTTTCCGTCGCCGCAATCGCCCGCTAACAGCTGTCTAGCAACGCGTCGTTCCAGTCGGTCAACTCTCTCGCAACCCGCCCGGCCAGCGCAGACCGCAGGGTGGAAACGGCCAACGCGGCGGAGTTCCTCCCTCTCCCAAAGCCCAACCGCCCTCGTACCCAGGGCCCATCGAAGACGAGCCCTCGCAGAACGGTCCAGGCAGGTACAGGCGTAACGCGCCACCTGTCGGTCGCCGCCCCTCGGCATCTGACGGCCCAGCATCGTCTTCCTCCGCACCCGATCTTCGTCCCAACCACGGCACATCCCCTCCCCGCGGGCCAGGCAATATGAACGGGCGAGGATCTCAGCACCTGGCGCCCGGCTCCCAGAGGCGTCCCTCATCCCCTGGGGGCGTGTCAATGGAAGGCAACGCTATCAACCGTATCCAAAGCCCCAGCGTCCAGAAGAGCGTGCTCCAGCCCCTTGAACAGAAGATGCACGAGTACGACCATCTGATGCAGGAGGCCCACAACCAAATGACACAACTCGATGAGGAAATACGAATCATGCAAGAGCGTAGGGCTCAGGCTGAGGAGCGATTCATGGAAGCCAAGGCCAAGCACGACGACTACGAACGACAGCACCAAGGCGTCAGTAGAGCCCTCCGAGGCGAACCTGAGCCCAGGATGCCATCCCCCGAACCCATCCAGCGCATGGTGCGTATGGAGAGCTTTGAAGATGAGCGACCGATGAGTGTCCAGAGCTCCCACAAAGGCAAAGGGCGGTCCCGCATTCGACTGAGCCTCTTCAAAGGCAACTGACTATCCCTTTGCGGGCATTCATGATGTATAATGACCAAGACGCTCCTTCAAACTGATCAAATTCAACAAAAAAAAGGGAGAGAGAATGCTATATCCAGCAGATTTAGTAGCTTTATGAACACGGGACAATAATACGCCAGATACTTTTTGTAATGATGTCGGTAGGCAAACACGAGGTACGGGTTAGGGAGTTGCGAGCTTCAGACGGCGTAATAGGACTTGTTATTAATTTAATTCACCAATATATTGCACTATTCATCACCATCACGTTTCAGTGCAAAGCAAAGCAGAAGTGATGACAAAACAACTGTTGGGGATATCTCCAGGCTCGCAATTATCACGGTCAGATGCATGCGCCAACCGGCCGAAGCTGTTGGAGACCTCACAATGAAAACTCCGATATTAGATCTCCAAACCAGTCCTGGACAACAAAACTCCCTCTGTAGTCTAGCAACCTCGTCCCATTCATCCAAAATGTCTCAGAGCTCTGGATTTAGGCAGGTCTTGAAAATGGGTGCGCCCGAGACTTGCCCGCACCACACTAAATCGGCTACCATACTTGGTACCCCATACGGGCCACACCCCAGTCACGTCAATTTCGGAGGTAGTGCTACCCTAAAACCAAACCAAAATCGTAACTGGAGGGCTATCTAGAGCTTGCAATAACACAAACTTGCAAACAAAAAAAGCCTAAAATGGAAGGTTTCAATAACTCTTTCTATTTACAAACTACCAACGGCCTTCACTGACAGCCGAGGTTCGGAATAATGACGTCTTGACCCAAATTGGACAGCCTCTCGCTATTTGGTTAGTCTGGTATTGTAAGGGGAAATGCTGGAAAGCGTTGTTGTGATTTATTCTTTTCCTTTTCATAATCCCTCTGACAAGGGTGGAGTCTGGATATCTGAACCCATTTCGGTTCTATGATATGCCCACATAACATGATACTGTCGCTCTAAACAAAAAGGCATATTTCATTTGCCCTATTTTGACACTAGTGATCCCACACATTGGTGTCTTACGGGCAATTCTAGCTACAATACAAGCGAGAGAGAAAGCGTCAACATAATTGCCTCGGCATTTGGATAGATGCAAACCGCCCGCAGGAAGATATAATTCCTCAAATAGGAAAAATTCCCTCCCACTATTTCACACTAATCCGTTTAAATTGAAACACTTGCCGCATAGGGAGAGCTGCCTAAATGTGCATCAGCATAAGATTAGTGTTCCAGAATTTGAGGTTTCCCTAGCCTGAAACATGTAGGAGTCTTGGCTGTGGGCTGATTGTCGTGTTTTATTCTCTAGCGCGATACTGTCTTCAAATCAGGCCCATGTTAAAGGGATTTGTTTTGTGGCCGTCTATTGAAGTACATAGTTGCCTAAAACAATATTTTGATAAATTTCAAGATTTCATTCCACAGTTGCATGGATATGCTATTATATTCGAAATGGTTCTATATTGTATCCCTCCAATTGAGATTGTTCGCTTTGAGCCATTCCCTGTGATGAACCTACCAGCTACGGCTTGTTTGTGGGTTTTTCCCGTAGTGCAAATCTGGCAGCATGTTGGGATCACCAATTGCCATCCTTCATTTCTCTTTGCCAAGCATTGACCATATTACTCTGAAATGCTGGAACTTTAATTGTACCGAGCCACCTAAACTTTACATGAATCCAACATTCCAAGAGAGAGCCTTGGTCACGTAATGCTGACTGACTGGATTATCTAGGATGAATCGAAGCTGCCAAGTGCGGGGCTCCTCAGCTCTGAGAGAACCATGGTTTCTCTCAGATTGATTCCCGGGATATCCGTACAGACATGGTAGGGTTAACATCCCGAAAGAGCCGCGGCATATTTCAACTTAAATGATTAAGCTTTCATGGCACCTTCTCAGGCATTCTTTTATTATGGGGCAACTGGGTTCGCCTCTGAGTTGAATTGCCCTGGAAATGTTTATAAAGACATACAAATCTACCTTTGTCGGGAGAATAATGCAATCACCCATAACCACCAACCATGAATAGCCTCAAAGCTTACGTTATAACTACCATCATTTCTTTCCATGCTGTCATTACGACAGGCTACCCGAATACTGCAAATGGCAAGTTGCGCAAGTCTTACGACTATGTTATCGTCGGCGGCGGTGCTTCCGGCCTTACAGTCGCAAACCGTCTGAGCGAAAACCCTGGTAGAATTTCCTTTCCATTCTTTGCTTCTGCAGTGTTACTTACACATATACCAGCCACAACCGTTCTCGTTATCGAGGCTGGCGATTTGTACGTTCAGTATAGCGCAGCTGTAGAACCCGGTTTATCTGCTGACAGAAATACAGTGATGCAAACGAGGACTATGTCACAATTCCAGGTCTTGTAGGTGGAGCTGTTGGCACTAAGTATGACTGGAATACCACGTATATTGCAAGCGAATCTGTCAATGGGCGCAATATCTCCATCCCTCAGGGCAGGGTTGTTGGAGGCTCAACTAAGTTGAATCGAATGGTTTTTGATCGCGGATCCGAATCAGATTATGATCGATGGGAAGAGCTCGGAAACCAAGGCTGGGGTTGGGATGCATTGCTTCCCTATTTTAAGAAGGTCTGTTTAATCTTACCATTCCCCTGCGCCATACGACTAACTGGCGCAGAACGAGAATTTTACTCTTCCTAGTGGTGACATCGCCAAAGAGTACAATATCACTTACGAAGCATCTTCTCATGGCTTCTCTGGATATATGCATTCCAGTTATTCTCCTTTCTTTTGGCCCACAACCAGTAAGTACTCATTTATGATAACTACTATAATCAGTGTGTTAATCAGAGATTCTCCCTAGAAAACATTATCAGTGCGGTTGATGAACTCGAAATCAGCAGATCTATTGACCAGGCCAATGGCAATGCCCTCGGAGGATACTTCTGTCCGCATAACCAGAATCCCACGACACTTGAGCGGTCTTCGGCCCGGGAAGCTTACTATGAGACTGCTACCACCCGAAAGAATCTTCATATAGCTACCGGCCGCCAAGTTACGCGACTTGTTTCAAAAAAGACTCGTGATCGCGTTCGTATAATTAGCGTTGAAGTAAGTGTGATCATGTTTTCTGGTTAATTTGAGCAGGATCTAAGCTAATGAAAATTTTGTTTAGTTTGCCAAGAGTAGAGACGCTTCTGTTGAGACAATTAACGTGAAAAAGGAAGTCATATTGGCGGCGGGGTCGCTCCACACGCCTCAGATTTTGCAAGTTTCTGGCATCGGTGAACCAGCTCACTTAGCAAGTATCAATATCACTACTGTTGTCGACCTGCCAGGTGTTGGCCAAAACCTTCAAGATCATGTGATGCTTACAGTAGTCAATACCAGTATGTTCATGTTCATAGATGAACGAACTTTATGAGAACCAAATCTAATGCAGAAAATAGTCAATGCATCTCTTGTATCAAGCAGCCTCAGCGCCAACGCCACCTTCTCCGCAGAAGCTAGGGCCCAATACGACAAAGAGAGAAGGGGCCCTTTGACTTCGCCCACTGGCGACTTTTTGATCTTCTTGCCACTCGCCAATTATTCAGACGCTAGTGAAGCAATCTATGGCAAGGCCGTTGCCCAAGACGGTACTACTTTTTTGCCGTCCAACACGCCGGTCGAGGTGGCCCAAGGCTACAAGAAGCAGCAAGATGTGCTCAACAGCAACCTTCTCAGCACCAAGTCGGGTATTCTCGAAATTATTTGGGCGGATGGGGCAATGGTTTTGGGGCTTCAGCACCCATATTCGCGAGGATCAGTCAGGGCTGCGTCTTCCAGCACCTTTGATCCGCCTGTCGCGGATTCCGGGCTCCTTAGAAATCCACTGGACGTCTCAATTCTAGCCGAAGGTGTCAGATTTGCCAGAAAGTTGACGAGCACATCCGCAATCCAGGCTCTCGAGCCTTTCGAAATCATTCCTGGAGCCAATGTGACGAGTGACGACGCTCTTGAGCAGTTCGTCCGCTCCAATGCGGGAACCTTGTTTCATCCGGCTGGGTCCACCAAGATTGGTAGCCGCGAGGAAGGGGGCGTCGTTGACTGTCAACTAAAAGTCCATGGGGTAGATGGGCTCAGGATTGTGGATGCAAGCGTGATTCCTCTGCTTCCTGCTACTCACACAATGACCACTGTGTATGCCGTGGCCGAGAAGGTAAGTTTACAAGCTGTCTGGTTCCTTATTCGCTCGCACTTTGTAACACATTTATAGGCTGCGGATCTCATTAAGTGCGGGTAGGGCCATGATGGCCAATTAGGCTGTGATCAGAACTGTTCTACTGCAGTCACCGAAACTCTTAACCAAAATTTATATTTAGGTTAAATAGCTTTGGCTCGAATCAAGAATGCCTTTCTGATGCATGAACAGAGAGCCGCTCCGATGGATCGCACGTGACGTAGATTAGACAGCCTTAGATTCTCAGACTTTTAAGGGATTGGTAGAATCATTATTGCCTGAATACACTCATTTCTAAGTCAAGCCGCTTCCCTCATCATTCAATACCGTGGAAAGGGTTCCGACGACTCCCGCGACACTCAATTACACAGCATTTAATTGGCACCCTATGGTTTTATCCAGCTTTGCTCAGATGGTAATTTTGGTTAATAATAGCACCCAGCAATCAATAAGCAGCCAGGAGAACCTGTCGGCTGCATGGTTAACCAAAGAGGGAAATCAGCATTTGCAGCTCGTATTCAGGTACGCTGCTATACAAAGATCAACTGGTGTAAAAGGTGCTCATCATTTCCATGTTTCTGCAACGCATAGCCCATCAGTTCCTGGGTGGCCAGATGGATACTGATTAGTTAGCATCCTGGTTGGTGTGAGAGATGCTTTTCTTCAAGTCAGGTGATGCGAGGTCAAGGATGCAAGGGGTAATTCACCGAGATAGAGTTCAGCATCAGAAGGGCGTCGAAGTGATATGCGAAACCTTGCTTTCTTCGGCTGGCATCTCCTCACCGATGGCACTGCCGGCCCAGCATCCTGCCCTTGTCTCGTTTCATTTGGCGAAATAAGAACTAATAGAGACAGTGCTTTTACAAACGGAATTACAAAGTTGTGTTCAGGTGGCTCCCGAATACGATTGCTTGTTATTGACATGTTCTTGATAAAACCCTGCATTTGGTGTTAACCATCCAATGCCAGACCTGTGTTGCAGTTTAATGTTGTTCGAAGAAATCACATTTAAAGGGGCCATATATATTTGTACAAATACGAGAATGGTTCTCAGTGTGTGAACGAAAAAAGATGCCAGGCAGTTCCCCTCGCAACTCGGTTGGGAAACATTGACATGGACGCGCAAGGGCAATGAACCGCCCGACGTCTGCGGACGAACCTTTGAAGAACAAACAGAAGACAAATCCACGCTTTTATTGAAGCGGGCCTCAAAATTTGCCTGCCCCGATAACCTGGCTCCTTGCGTCTGGGTTAGTTATTGGACCGGGGAGCTGGGCGGTCGAGTCCGCGGCCCCGAAACTGTGGGTGGCCGTGGAGTTCTTGGAGGGCCTTTCCCCAGCACCGCTCGGTGACCCAAACAGGCAACTCTGGTACGAAAGGAAAATCGACGGGAGGGAAAGGTTGCTCCCCCCTCTCCTCGGTATCGAATATGGCACTACTTCACGTGGGACATAAGTAAATGGGCTGGCGCAGGCGTCCTGCCAGCCACGCTGGTCAGAAGAGGGACATCGGGCACGCGACAGCAATTTTAAATGGTGATGAAGGTCCTGTACGTCGCCGGCTAGAACCAGATCCCGGTTCGGGCTGCACAAAAGAAGGGCGACGGAGCCCGTGGAGCTCCAGATGGAGACGCAACCCAGGATGGGAACAGCGAGGAGCCTACCAAAAAGCCTGGGCTGGTGTTCGCTTGTTGCCGATGCCGCGAGACAATTCTGCAGCCGGGTAGCCATGCGCGAGTTGACGAGCATGCAGGTTGCTTTGCAAAAGGATGCGGAGTATCAAACGTGCCGGGGCGAGCGATGTGAGCGTAATTAAATGGTTGGTCCTGCTTTGCACAACAAGCGTGCCACTTACATAGCATTGCGGCATCGCCTTATGGAAGTGCGAGCGTGACTGCAGCTGCGTGGGGAAGAGGGCGACGCCCCGAAACCCCTGCACAGCACGCAGCTAGAGTCAATGGGCACTGGAGCTGGGTGAGGCTGAAATTGAGGCGAGATCATCACGTCAGCTGTCAACCTTGGCCAATTACAACTGCGACGCAGAGTAGTGCTTGCGACCGACAGTGATGGGCTTGGACCTAGGCCAAAGGGCCTTTGTCGCATGAGCGGCGACGCGTGCGTCGTGGCGCAGGTTCAAGATGAAGTAAGCAGCCGACTTATTGATCTAATGTGATCGCTGAGGAGTCGGTTCAAAACAAAGGACGGGACAAATGTCCGAAGAAGCCGGACGTGCGGCCTACAGTCCCCATATCAATATCGGAGTTGGCGGTTTTCATTACGAGACGACAGCGCCAGCACGCATTCGCCTCGCCTGCTTGCCCATACCGGTTCGCACACGGTTATAAACGACATGTTGGGGAGGAAAGATGCACGCACATCTATAGCATTTCCTGGTGTACTTGAGATGTGGTTTAGCGCATCCTGTCCTGCTCCGCCAAGTTTGGGCTGCAGAGGGGCATCTGAAGGTTGGACGGAAAACCAGGCAGAAAGAATACACGCCGTGCTTCAATACGGCTCAAATTGAGTCAGAGACAAACAGAGCCCAAAGACCGGCGCAGTCCGATTTTCACCTGTGGTAAGCAATCACAACGCCCGGTATCATCCGCGATGGGATTGATTTCTGTGATTTTTTCTTTTCGTAAGACAGGGGAAGCTGCGGCACTGTCTCGCAGGCGATCCCCAGTGGGGATTCCCCTGGACAAAATAAAGCGTGCACCCTCGCGGCACGCACAAAACGAACAATTCGCAGGGCCAGCAGGGCATGTGCGACTAGCCAACGCTCCGTGGGGGTCCAGTGCGACGCCTACACGTGTAGTTGGAGAATGGCATTGTCTCAACCACAACCTGGAGTTTCATTCATCACAAAGAGGCACGTAAGGACAGTGTGTTGCATCGCATTTGATCTGGATAAAGGCAGGTGACCAGGTCAAGTGACGCTCCCGGGTGCGACATTACAGCGTGCATAAGAGTAGCGACCCAGACGTTGCCGTGCCAGGCCATCAGAGGAGAAAGCCGTTGAGGTTTCTGCATAGTTTTCTCTCCTCTCCTCAAACTCTGGAGGAGGGGCCACGAATGGATTCATGCTTGATCAACGCCAATACTCGACATTTAGTGCTCAGCTGACATATGCGAGCGACAAGAATTGACAGTTGTGCATGCGCCGAACCCAGAGCAACAGCTCGCAATGAAAGGGAACCAAGCAAACGGGACCAGCGAATGACCTATGACAAAGCAGTAGATGAAAAGCATCTGGGAGAAAAATAGGACGTGGGGCAAAGTCTGGATGAGCCCATCCGCTCGGTCAGTAGCCCCAGAGCTGACGGCCCGCTAAAATGCTTGGTTCAAGGGCTTGACCACTCAATAGCAACAGCGATGCGCCACGATGATGGAATTGCAAAGGTAATCATTTGTCGTACTGTTCGGCGAGGACGAGCTACTGGCGTTTAGTGAACCCGGATGCGAATAGGCTTGACAACAACGATAGAGTCATCGAGAGCTCAAACCCTGTGTCGCACATTTGTTTCCTACTCTGTGCGTGTGCGTGTGCGTGTGCGTGTTTCAGTACTTTTCTTCTTTCTAGCTTAAAATATGTCAACGAGAAGCCTATCTTGGGTTTGGTCGGTGTGTTGCCAGGGTGTGTGATGGTGTGCTGTGCGTCACTAATGCAGCCTACGACCGAAACCATGGGGCAGAAGCATCGGTGATGTTGTCATGCCGCAGATTGCCCGGTGCTGGATTCGCCGCCCTGCGCCGCGAGGGTTTTGGCCATTTCGTGGTTAGGGAAGGGATAAAATCGCGTCTTGACCTGCGCTCTCATTTCTCGCGGCCCGACATGCCATGCCCCGTTTCCACCGGCCATGTCCCAGTGCCGCCCCGTCTGCCGCCGGAGGATGAGCCAACGGCATCGAGGGAATTACACGTGCCCTCGCCCAAACCGACGACCCGGCCTCAAGGAACGACAGCGGCGAGTGGTGACGCTTCGGGCCAGACATGCAGTAGCGCAGTTGGCGGTGCCTGGGGTGGGAATTTTCACAAAAGGTGAGACACTGGTGGATTGTTCGTACCGCCGTGTTTTATGCAGCATGTCAAGCAACGTAATGCCTCGTGGTGGCTTGTCACTTCACCCCCTCCCTCGCTTGGACGCCATACCAGTCTGGTGTTCCAAAGTGTTGGTGCTGTTGGGTGGAGAGACAGGCGGCTCTGGACCAAGGCCGCCACACCAGACAAGTTTCGGTAGCCCGTCCACCATCGGCCAGCACCCTGTCCTTGTATACTATCGGAGATGGGCGAGGGCCCTTGGAAACCTTCGCGCTTTTTGGGTACGTTTGTGTCGAATTTTTCTTCCTTCTTCTGCTTCAAGGGGTGGGGGGTGTCTTGCTCTGCCTCGTTTCTTATTGCTGTATTTGGCCGAGTAGGTGGTTTTTTTTTTTTTTTTTTTTTTGCCTTCTCTTTCTCATGGCTGTAGTACCAACGTCCATTTTTGTACATTCGCTGTTGGGTCTCTACATCTGGCCAGTGGTGGCTTGTGATGGGCTATGCACCGAGCTTGTCAAAGACTGCAATGCTCCTCGTTTCATTTTGAGTTAGCCCGATGGCAAGGTAACAGGGCACCTCTCTTCAAAGGGTATTTCCAAGTAGATCGCGCAGGGTTCTTGAAGGCACACCGAGGCAGATCAACCCAAGATCACCAACAAATGTGCCGACGAGTCCAATCGAGTGGCAAACGCAGACCGGGAATGCGTGTAGGGGTGAATGAATCCGACGCTGGACCGCACCTTGTTTTTCTGTTCTTGCCAGCGGCACCGGGCGCTCTGTGACTAAGCAGGACCAGATTCGAGAGTTGCCGAGACGTGCATCTATTCGAGGCCACCGGGCAACAGGCAATATGAGCGTGACAGTTCCCAACCGCCGTGGTTGGCAGAACCAGTGTTGTTTTTAGACACTCCCCGCCTGTCGCTCGCCCCTCCCCCTATAGCTATAGCGCTCGTCAGGCAGGCGAACTGCCGCCTCCCATGCGCCCCCGCCCAGGAAAAGTCAAGCCCCCTCCCCGCCGCGACGCTAGGCCGGGCCATCCCACGTCCACTCGGTCATCTTCCTCCCAACTCCGCTCCCCCATCATCTCCATCCGGCTACAGGCAGCACACGGCGCGCTAAGGCTCAATGCAGTACCGCCTGTGACGCCGCTGTCTCTCCAGCGCCCTCTCCTTTTCTTTTTGTCCACCGTCCCGCGCTCGCTCGGTGCACGCAAATTCGCTAGATCGGGGTCGGCCTTCCCAAGCCCGCTACTGCACCATCCCGGCCTCTCCCTGGCCCGACTTCCCCATCCTCTGTCGAATCCCCTGGCTGCCGCTACATTCAGCTCATTCTCCATCCTTTCCCCCAGCCAGCCGACCTGGCTTCAGACATCATCTCACTCGTCTTCCGACCTCAAGACTCGTCCATTCTCCCTCACCGAGCGAGGCCAACACCCCCACGCTCTGACTACTTCCTCTCCTGTTTCCCCTTCGCTTGTGATGGACTTTAATGCCCAGTTCACCACCGCCACAATGAATCTCACGATCCTCTAGAAGAGGCTGTCTTGCCGCGCGAGCACTTCATCACAAGTGCTCCTCGACAAAAGGCACACGTCGTCACGCCTGCAATACACCCTGCCGAGACCTCCATCTACTCCAATCGCGAACTTAACCTCTCCCGCCGTACCGACCATCCTCCTTTGCATAACTCGGCCACCGCCTCGTTCATCTGTCGTCATATTCTCATCCGACCCTGCACCAAGAAGTCCTAGTGTTCCACCACACTACCCATCTCCCTTCCTCTCCAGAACCCATTCCAATTTGCATCTTCGCCTGCCAATACGCCAACCGCATGGATCTGGCGTCGCCCGTCCTGGATATGGCCCCGAAACGCAGTTCACATGCTCACGTGAACGAAGCGCCGCGCTGTCACGAAACCCAACACAAGCCATCCAAGGCCCCGTTCCGACCAAGACGCAACTCCCTCTCCCCCGGCATCGACGAGCTAGTGCAAGCATCCAAGGACATGGAAGAAGGCCAACGAAACATGACATCCGCCCAAGAAGCCGCGACGCCCACTCGGTCGCAAAGCATATCAACCATGGGCAGCAAGGAGAGTTCAGCAACCAGAACATATGAATCGACGGGTGAGTTATGAGGGAGCCCGTACATCATTCACGATACTAACTAACTGTCTGCCAGCCATGTCTGTCTCATCTTCTACGTCATCACTCTCTTCACAAACTTCGGAACACCCCCCTGCACCTCTGAATGGACGACCTCTCAACTTTGGCGTCGTCGTGCCTGGCGTCTACCGGAGCAGCTACCCGAGCCCCTCTGACTACGAGTACATCAAGGGCTTGCGGCTCAAGACAGTAGTGTAGGTGCCATCTTGGTTATGACCACCTGACTTTTTACTCACACCAATGACAGGACCCTGGTGAAGAAAGATGATCGTGATCATGAGCTGGAGGCTTTCCTCGACCGTGAAGGCATCCGCCAAGTCGTATTCGACATGAAGGGCACCAAGAAGGAAGCCATTCCTCTCAAGACGATGAAATCGATTTTGAGTATTGTGCTCAACAAAGACAACTACCCCTTGATGCTGCACTGCAATCACGGCAAGCATCGAACAGGTTGCGTTGTCGGTGTCGTCCGCAAGGTCTCGAGTTGGGATACCTCAAAGGCGCTCGACGAGTACAAGGCCTTTGCCGAGCCCAAAGCTCGCGAGTGTGACTTGGACTACATCAGCAAGTTCCAAGTGTCAGCGCTTCGACTGTCCACAACCGACAATGCAATGCGCAGCCCTGTCCACGCCCGGACCTTTGTTCGCGCCCTATTCTTCTCGTTTCTTGTACTGGTTATATGGCTCGTATCGGGATCAAGAATGGGAGCTGTGGTGAGAGAAGATCATCTCCTCCAGTAATGGGCTTGCCAGCATACCGTCGTTATGTGCTCATCATTCTCGACGGCGCGACCAATTTCCCTCGACACTCTATCCACTACCCCTACAACCTTCCCGACATTCAAGCATAGAAGCAAGTTGGGATGAATCCTGGCATAACCTGCAAGGGTAACATGGCGATGACGAATGGCTGCACTTTGGGACGAGCATTATGTTGGTGGTTTGAGGTTTCGTGAGGATGACTTCAACCTTGCAATTTCATGGCTCCTCCTGGTCTGGAGACGCATCAAGGGCTGAGACCGTCTCCGAGTTTAATCTGGCGTTTTTTTTTTCTTCTTCTTTTGCCATGTTTTTATTTCAGATGAGCATGGGGCATTGGAACAGGGTAGCCTTCATTTGTTTATTCATTCGGCAGGGAAAGGTTTGCATACAGCGCCGTGTTGTGACGCACCGCTATAGAATCAAAGATACCTGGATTATCCAACCGTTCAATACGGCTTGTAAAATATGAGGCCAAGCAGACGAGCATAATTGCACCGATACATTAGGGCCATCATTGCTGTGCGTGGACATATCGTTTTGTGTTTGGATTATACGCATGCCCATTTTAGCAAGGTACCCGGTCGTGTTTATATTCTATTCATACGCGTGCGACATCAAATGCATGTGCATATGCATATCGAGCACTGTTGAGTACAGAATTTCTGTTCTCTGAAATATTGAGCCGGCACATGCGTGGTTTGCTTTTACCAAGGCTAAACGCTGCTTTTTACTGTTTTTACACCCTCCCATATCGTACAATAGAGCCCAGCTCCCTATCCGAGGCTTCCAGGCGACCCATAAGTTTTTGCTCTCGTCTTTGTTTTATTCGTCTTCATCATCAAATTGGCCCCAACGGTTTCGATCCTTCCTGTCTTGAGCATCATTTACAAAGTCGCCCTTGAAATACACCCACCCGCCGGCAATGCAGTTGGCTGTGCCAAGGCCAATGGCAGTCCCACGGACGACACCCCGGATGGACAGTTTGGATCGAAGGGGCTGTCGGCGTCGAAGGGCCAGCAGAGCATATAACCCAGACCAAGCGGCTGTTACGCCCGCGCTACCAGTCGGGTAGCCCGAGAGGTTGAGGTATGAGGAGAAGAGCAGGGCCGGGGTGAAGGTAAAGAGCGGCAGGGGCTGCATCGGACGGGCGTGCAGGGCGAAGATGAGGGTGGCGAGGAGAGAAGGAGGGAGAGATGCGGCTGGAAAGGATCGTCAGTGCCGACTCTGGTGGTGAGGTGACATGGCTAGTGATGATGGCCTCATTTCTTGGTGGAGGGGAGTGGCGAGGCAAAAAGAAGAGAGGGAGAGGACTTACAGCCCCAGTCGTGAAGCCTGTCCGCCAACGACTTGGCTGGGACGTCGGAATCCTCGGCTGCCATGGTGCGTCGTGTGCGGCTTCGTCAGGTGAGTCAATGGCGGGCGAAGGATTCGCGACTCGAGATTTTGTTCGTCGTCGTTGCAGTGATGAGCGGATGTGACGTCGCGGCGCAAGGAAGCAAGCAAACGAGCCAAACGAGCAGAACAGGGCATGGCGGGGCCGTTTGGCGCACGCGGGCTGACTAAGCAGCCCTGCCGGTTCCCATCCCCATGGCCACCCCCAAGCCTGGCGTCCTGGCGTCCTGGCCACCCCGGCCCCCTAGCCCCCATAGCCGCGGTGCGTCAAGCGATTGCGTCTTTTACCCGCTCAGCGAATGAGACAGGCGATGCAACGTCGACCAGCTTCCAGGCAGACACACGAACGGACACGGACTCGGTCGTGCGATGCGGCAGTCGCATTCCGTAGCGCTCGTGCTGTCCTCGCTGGCTTCACTGCCACGGCCCATTCTTCGTCCTGGTGCTGCTCGTTGTTTTGCTCACTTGGCAGACGAAGGAATAATCCATGTGCTTCGCCTTCTTTGGCCCCCGCACCCGTCGCCCGCAGCCCAGCCGTAGCAGTGCAGTGTAGCAATCACTTTGGGTACTTCAACCCCCAAAAGTCTGACACGCTGGGATCATCCATCAGTGAGACCCTGTCGCATTTGTAAACGAGAAAGTATCGCGAAATTTACCACCTTCCTCCCCCCCGGCTGCATGAAACTGTAAAAAGTGCTAAATTACAAGATGAAGAAATTAAAATGGAAAAAACCACCCTATAGATCGGTTTACCCATAACCAGAAAACACGGCCTTGTAATTTACCCCGGTCCGGCCTGACCAGGGGGGGAGGAAGAGAGGGGGAGGCGGTGGTTGACGAGTGGGACGCGTGAGCGATTGCGAACACCGCCACGTCCAGAGATGACTCGAAAGAGACAAATAGACGAAAAGTGGTAGGAAGCTAGATTTTTCTTAGGGGGGGGGGGTATGGGACAGCTGTGAAGAAGCAAGTGGAAGGCTAGCAAATAAACGTCTGACATTCCATTCAATCCATCACACACCACCCCATCCACTTCAAGAAATAATTCCTGCGACTGGAAACAATCGGCTGAAGAAATGCCCAAAAAATAAATTCAGAAAAGTCTACATCAACAGAGATAAATTAACAAGCCTCTACCACACCCACCCCAATAACCCTTATCCGACCATCCTGCTCTAAATGTTGTATAGATATGTATCTCTCGCATGTATGTAATATTAAAAAAAGAGCAACCATATTGAAGAGGTGAATGGACATCCAAAACAGAAAAAAGAAAACAGAGAGAAAAAAATGTGCCAATCAAAAAGATGCAAAGGAGCGAAAATTGGAGACGAAATGGAAGTTGTTGAGAAGAAAAAAAACAGGCTGAAGGGGGTATAGCATCGTGCTCATAATGGTACAAAATCCGTCTCGTCATGTTTGGGTCGTGTCTTAGTCGTTGACAGCAAAAAGGAACAAGATTAAAAAAAAAACGGCGCGGCGCCAATCTCTCGTCGCTCTGGCCCCACACCACACACTGGCTCTCGCCTTGTCCCACAACCTGTTCCGGCTTACCCTGATCGCCAGCCCAGGCGAGAGAGTAGTGTGGGTGGCCC
Source organism: Calonectria leucothoes (assembly GCA_002179835.1). Lineage (NCBI taxonomy): Eukaryota > Fungi > Ascomycota > Sordariomycetes > Hypocreales > Nectriaceae > Calonectria > Calonectria leucothoes. Next base: position 57,232 of record NAJI01000484.1, read on the forward strand.
ATGCGGAGAGTCCTACTGGCGCGAATAGTCGCCATAGTCGCCCCAGTCTCCTCCAGGCTGCTGATAGCCGGGCTGCTGGGCGTAGGCTGTCGTGTACTGCGAGTACTCGTCCCATGACTGGTAGCTGACATCGGGCGCGTGCGACTGCACGCTGTAGCCATGCGAGGCTGCTGTCGATGCGGGCACCGCATAGCCACCGCCGGAAACGGTTTCGTAGTGCTGCTCCCCCCCAGAGAGCATCCCCAGGTCGAAGCCGTCCTCTGGGCTCAGCGACGAGAAGTCAAACTGGCCCAGCGCGTCCTCGTCCTGCGTCGTCGTCGTGCGCGATGCGTGCCCGTGGTGGTGGTGCTTGCTGGACGACGACTTCTTGGAGGAGCCGCCGCGGCGCGACGCTCCGTTTGAGCTGCTGGCGGCGGTGCTCTCCTCTCTCTTCTTACCCTTGCGGGATGATTTGGACCCTGAGCGCGTATACTCGCACCGGAGGTTGTTACCGAGACACCGGTCGCACCCGTTCTTGTCTCCACTACAGCGGAGCTATTCAGTCGTGACGGATTAGTACAAATATCCATGGCCGTGTAAGTGAAGTGCGTCGGCCACCATTTTTGTGGCCTGGCATCGGGGGTGGGGGGAGGAGCAGGGGAGATTTCTCGAGCCTCGACTCTGATGGCTTACCTTTTTCTCGTGGCAACGGTCGCAGGCTTGGTGAGAACTGGAGCGGGCCGTCACAGGGTCGAAGGCGTTTCGAACGCTCTGGACCTCGTCCGTCTCGGGATCGTACTTCCAAGTCCCAAACATGGTTGAACAATAGGCTGGCTTGGCTCAGCCTTGTGATGCAGACCTGTTATAAGTGGAGATGGCGTTCGTCTTGTTTGCTCTAGAGGCAGCAGACTACGTCACAGTGTGGTAGAAGCGCAAGGCGTACTTGACTTTAAAAAATAAAAAAAGTGGTTTGGATATGAGGCAGATATTTGGTTTCTGAACTCGGCGCTGGTTGCCTTGAAATAAGGAAACGAGGCCATCGTACTTCTTATAAAGTGATAGGCATCCACACGCCAACTGCAAGGGGGTGGGTGTATTTCCACAAGCCTCCTCCATGGTTACTTGCACGGCCTATTCACAAGCGTTCAATTGGGAAATACATACGACTCTGGAATCTACGTACCTGCTACGTACCCGCTTCCTGAGCCGCACCGCCCAGGCATCTAGGCTCCAATCCCGGGGTGCTATGTCATGTCCGGAGTTGATGATGTTCTACCCGCGCTCCCGAGCCCACCCAAAGTCTGACCCCTGTTCCGTTCCACCCCCCAGGTAACTAGCCTGCTAGGTTTTGCTAGCTTCGCGCCCCTCCAGCATTGTGAGCATTCATGGGCGAATTTGCACTTTGCTGGGCGAGGTTGGGGTTGGGTTCTCCCTTTGTGCCCTTGTGGGAGCTGCCCTCACCCTCACCCTCCAGAGCAGGGGCTTCGGAGCGGCGATGCCAAACCATGGTCAGTCGCAGGAGTGCGGGACTGCTCTGACAGCATGACCCAAGCCCGTGGTAGCGGGTAAGAATATGTTCCCAAACGGGAGACAATTCGTCGGGGGCGCTTTTTTTTAATAAAAAAAAAATACCACCAGTCCCTCCCCCCGGGGATTTGCAGTTGAGAAGGGTGAATAAACATTCGTCACAGGAACGGATGAGAGGCGGCCATGCTGTATGTGCAGGCAGAGGCGCCAGGGCAAAGAGGGTGTCGTGGTGGCTGATTCGCCCGTGTTAGCAGGCGGTTGACCAAGACGCGGCTACACAAGTACGAGGATGGGGGGGCACAAGACCAGATGCGAGTCACTGGCTCAAAGACCGAGAGGTGCCGACAGACGCTGGCTTCCAGCAAAGCCTCGCAGTGCCAATCCATCCTTCGACCCTACCGCTGCGCTTGCCTGCGGCAGCATCCAAACCGGCTTGGCTCTGAGACATGGTGGGCGGCGCTTGAAAGGGAGCGGCGGGGACCCGGCATCGCTCCCCACCCGTGTGCCTGGGAGAGCCGGGATCAGCTCTGTAAGGCGTTGTTGGTAAAACGTTCCATCGACAAGGAGGTATAGTGATCCTACTCTGCTGTGAGCTGAGTTGCTCGACCGACGACGGCCGGGCGAATGGGAGGGAAGCCGCGAGGGCTTGGGAGGGAAACGTGGAGGCTATGCTCTCATCACAATTGCAATCGTCGCCATTGCTGTTTCCGCTTCTTGCATTCCCCCCATCGCGCTTGGAGATGCATGCGCATCCTACGCGACCATGGTGGTTTATCTTGGGACGAAACTAGGCCTTGAAATGACTCGGCCGAAAAAAGCCAAATAATCGAGATGGAGAAAGAACATCGGCGACCAAACGGCCCCCATGTGACCTCGCCGATGCAGAGCTGGCCAATGCTTCTTGCGCAAGAGCCCACTGGACCACAACTATATCGGGCTAAACAGGGTCACGAACCTCGCCCAAGATCAATCAAAATCTAGGCAAAAGCATCCACAGTTTCCACACCGGCCATGGAATCCCCATTGCCAGCGAACCTGGTCCCCGGAGAGGGAGGACATGGCACCATTCAAAGAGGAAATAAAACGCATTGACTCACTCACCATTTGGTACAATGCGACGGCGCGCAGGGATCTGCCCCCGCTCTCCCGCTCATGCATACACATCACAATGTGCTCTTTATTTTTGGGGTCCGGGTGCCTCTCTGCATTTTCCCGTCCGGTGGCCGTACGGACTTCCGCATCGGACTCAGTCCCCTGCCTGCTTCCCAATCTGGCATTTCTTCTTCAGGCCCGGGATTGTGAGTCGACCCGGAGTCGACAATGGCACGCTCATGTCGGTACGATGCCCGCCAAAGGATCATGCGGTGCTAGTTCAGCCTCGCGCAGCGCCTCCGTTCCCGAGACCCATAGTTTAGACACTGACGGTAGGAGGGATGAGGGGACGGATTAGGCAGCCTGTGCATGTCATTGACCATTCTTTTTTTTATTATTAAAAAAAAAGGGATTTTTTTTTACCTCCCGGTCCGAACCAACACAGGCCGACGTCTTATTGTCTTCTCTCTTCTAAACCGGTCTACGTTGCATCTCACTTCCTTCAACCTCGTCACTTGATGCCGGTTCTGGCACAGCCTGAGCCGCAGCTTATAGCTGAAGGCCAGGGTTTCACCGTTGATTCCATTCCTGGTGTGCCCAATGAAAACTCGATTCTTGGCTTCGAACCGTTTGGCAAAGCGACGGAGACCCTCAATCGACGTATCGTTACACGGCATGCCCCTCGTTCCATTACGCGGATGGAGCATGGTCTGAGAACCTGGCCCGTCTATATCCGGGTGAGACGAGGTGCTATCTGCGGGCGTAATGAAGGACACTGCCATTGTTCCCCTGCCGTTCCGTTGCAAACGCACACTGTCGCTTGCGTTGTATAAGATGTCAGTGTGGCGGTGGTCACTCGAGGCCTGCCGATCCTGGCACTGGCGAGAAGATGTGCGAGAGCATTCAGCTTGCCGGCTCCAGTCACACACCCAGGCATGATGGATGTGCCGAGACAGAAACACCATGGTGGTGTAAGTGAGCATCAGGATCGTGCCGATGGACGTTCAAGTCTCGAGTCGTGGGGTCCATGCTCCTGTAACCCCCTTGAGGCTCAAGCGGTAAGACGTAGGTGTCATGGATCTCGAGGTGTGATTTTCGGCTCATGCCCTGATGAGACCTATGGGGGTGGTTTGGGTCGAGAATACGATCACATCCTTTCCTGCGCCTTCTTGACGACGATTTTAAGCCGAAAATGATTGCTAAAATAGGAGTGTGCGGCCATCAGGGGGCCAACCGATCTGTTAATAGTCCCACTGTCTCAGAAGGGGGCTAAGCACCTCGTCTGAGTATGCGAATATCCGGAGAAAAAACAAAACATGATTTTCTCAGTTACCAGCCAATGTGTACTTGGCTATCGACATGATGGGGAGACCCCAGCAAGATGTCCACTCGCCTCTCGTGACTATTGGCTGCACAGAACTAAACATTAGTTGGCCTCCTATAATCTTGTCAAAGAATTTGCCTAAAAAACATACTGTCTGGAATAGGGTGGATGTTCACATGCCCGCTTGACACAGCACAGCGGACAATTGTGAGCCATTGTGTGAGAAAATAAATCAAGAAAAATGGGGAAATTACACTCGGAATATGCAATAAAATAAATGATAATGAATTTCTCTGAGGAACGAATTACACTTGGATTTGACATTACAAAAGGTGGCACGCCTTGTCGCGCGCGCAACCCACTTACATCACAAAGAACCCATTCAATTGCCAATACAAATTCTGGCAGAATGAAATACAGCAAGGAGACATCACCAGTAAAGATTGTTTTAAATTGACATAAAAGTGGAAAAAAGCAAGTCGCTATTCCTTTTCGAGAAGGCGAGACGTCGCAAACACAAGTGACGGGCATTGCGTAGAGCTATCAATCAGCTAGCACCAAGGCAATCACAATCAAACGCGTTGTAGAAACCGCGAGAAGGCCAGAGAAATGGCGCCATCACTGAGCGCACTGGCTTTGCGGGCAGCTAACCCGGAAAAACCATTGGCACCGGCGCCCAGGGCACCCGCCACGCCCGAAATGGTGCTGCTCGCAGTGGTCCACAGCCACAGCCCGTTGAACCATTCAGCGTGCAGCCGTGGCACAAAGGCCAGCAAGACATCCGCGCACCAGCTTCCAGAAAGGTGCTACGTACCCATCCATCCTTTGACGATTTTGTCCTTTTCTCCCACCACACACAACAACGACTTTTCCTCTCTTCCCCTTCACTTCTCGACCGCCTCACCCTCCTCGGTGCTCCTTCTTCGTCAAAATGGCCGGCATCAGCCCTCAGATGTAAGCGCTGCACTCCCACCACCTGCTCGCCTGCGGCCGAGCGCAAATTGCCATGCCGCGGAGCCGCCGCTTTCGACATGTTACCATGCTAACACCTGCTGCGACAGCATCAACCTCGCCATCATCCTTGGTATGACGCAGGTCGCCAAGCGCATCCCCTTCGATGACCCCCAGACCCTCAACCTTGTCCGCGCTCTCTACCTCGCCAGCAATGTCATCATTGCCGGTCTTTACTTTTACGTCCAGCTCGCCATCAACAAGAAGAAGGGTACGCACGTGTCCACCTCCCAATCCTGCGACTCAATCCCAACCCGTCCTCGGCTGTTTCAACTCTGCTAACTCAGCTTCCTTCCCGCAGACCTGACCACCCTCAAGTATGTCGAGCCCGCCCCCATGGGCTCCACCGAGGAGGGCAAGCTCGTCACCACCACCATTCATGCCTATGACAGCCAGCAGATCCGCACTGCTTTCCGAGGCCAGTTCATGGGTGTCGCCATGATGGCCTTTATGCACATCTACCTCAAGTACACGAACCCGCTCCTCATCCAGAGCATCATCCCCCTCAAGAGCGCCTTCGAGAACAACATGGTCAAGATCCACGTCTGGGGCCAGCCCGCCTCAGGCGACCTCAAGCGCCCCTTCAAGCAGCCCCAGGGCTTCATGAGCGCCATGCAGGGCGGCCCTGCCCAGAGCGACAAGAAGGCTGTCGAGGCTGCCGAGCGCGCCGGCCGTGGCGGTGCCAAGGAGGAGTAATTTGGTGTTGGCGCGTCTAATGAGGAAGGTATGCATGAGCTTTTTCGATAAGGCTGCATGTGGTGATTTGTATTGGGAGGGGGCGACTTCGTTGTGGACCTTAATTGTACTATACATTCATCAAATGATCCAAAGAAATAATGATTCATTTGGCATCTGACCACCCAACCGCCTTGGCCGCAAAGTGACTCTCGCCGCTGCTCAATCACTTCTTCTCTATATATAGGCACTGTGAAATGCGGCGTAGCCCATACTCGTGTGGATTTGCAGTGGGAGAAGAAATCCCAAGGATACAATGCGTGCTATCCTGCAAAAGAGTCAGACGATGGTTAGCACCTGCTTAATTGAGTTGCAGCGTGGGGATGGGATTTGCTCATGCATTGTGAACTTGGGGGCCTCGGGAAGGTCACGTTTTCTCGCGTTAATTGGTAACACAGCCAGATGTCTGCGCCATCGCGATCTGCCCCTCCGCCACATCTTGATCCTGAGCATCATCCTGTTTTGTTCCTGGCCTGCGCCCCGGCCCCCGGTTCTCGGTCGTTGCCCAATTCAGAAAATATTTACTCTTGCTTACTCTTGGACGGCCCCTGCGGCGGTCTCAAGCTGACCACAATGGAAAGGGCATCGACCCCACCGTTGACGTCCAAAGCCTCCAAGGTCGTCTCGCCACTTACGCCAGAAGCTACGAAGCGAATAGTAAGTTCTCCAGCTGCCGGGTTGCTGCGGCATACGCCTGGGTGCTGATACAGCAAAACATGCAGGAGGAGAACAGGTTACGTGCAAAAGCAATCCGAGATCAGCGCGAGGCTGAGCAGCGCGCTGCCGGCAATGGACCCGAGATGCCCAAGTCCGCCTCTGGGTTTGTGCCCACGGAAAACGTCCACATTTCGAAGACGGCAGCCGAGAAGCGGCCCTACAACTCGATATCAACCGGCGATGCGGCGTCGGGGACGAATCGCGATGGGCGCAACAAGGGCAATGAGGAGGCCCTGCGGCCTGCACGAAAATTTACAAAGTTTGTAGACTACAATATGAGCGCAATGACGGACACCAAGGGTGGTTTTTTGACTGCCGAAGACGATCCTCACAACTACGCCCTCATCGGCGCAAAGAAGCCCGGCCAAGCCGACGAAGAGCATCGACCAAAACACATGAGTGCACAGGAGTGGGAGCGGCTCCAGCTAATACGTGATCTAAAGAGGCGAAAGGCCGGCCCCTACGAGCCGGGACTCAGCGTCCTGGATGATGACGAGAAGAGGAAAAAGTGCCAGGAGTGTAAGAGTCTAGAGATCGACTTTGTCTGGGAGGAAGTATTTCACCTTTGCGTGTGCAACAAGTGCAAGGACAAGTTTCCGGAAAAGTACTCTCTCCTGACCAAGACGGAGTGCAAAGAGGATTACCTCCTAACAGATCGTGAGCCGGGACCGTTCTCTACGTGCATGGTAGCAATTACTGACTTTGCGGGCCGTCCCCCACACCCAGCCGAACTACGAGATCCCGAACTTCTCCCTCACCTCAACAAGCCAAATCCGCACAAGTCGCACTGGCACGACATGATGCTGTTCCTGCGGTGTCAGGTAGAAGAGTACGCCATCAAGACAAAATGGGGCTCGGCTGAGGCGCTTGACGAAGAATATCAGCGGCGCGAGGCGCAGAAAAAGGCGCGCAAGGAGGCCAAATTCAAGGAGAAGCTGATGGATTTGAAGCGAAAGACACGAACGGATGCCTTCAGGCGACAGGCAGGGACGTTGAGCAAGTCAGGAGCGAGTAAGTTTGGAGATGCCATAGGTGGTGGCAAGCATGTGCACGAGTGGGGGCGGACGGTGGAGAATGCCGAAGGGATGACAGTCAAGACATGTTTAGAGTGCGGAATGGAGGTTGAGGAGTTGGAGTTTTAATTGATGAATATTCTGCGGTGGAATTAGGGGACTGACGAACGCCCACCGCCGGCGATGATTGCTTCAACGACTTGCTGCGAATTGGGCAGCGCGTGTGGCTGCTTGGCGTGGCTGACAGAAACATGATCCAGTAACTTGTGGTGGGAGGGCAGGCAAGGATGAGACAGGAGAAAAGGACAGACAGCAGTTTGACGAAGCCGATTGACGGCGGAAAACTCGACACATCCTTGCCTCTTCGTGTGATGCTCGTTGGCTTGTTGGTTGCGGCGGGCCCCATCTCTCTGCACATCCAGGCACCGCTGCCACGACAGGGCTGTCCAGGGCTAAGAGCGCTATCCTAGCTCATCCAGGGGCATCGCTTGCGCCGCCTGCCTCACCAAAAGCGCGGGCAAAAAGAATTGATGCCTGACAGCCTCATTTCGACTTGCGCGCCAGCTGATTGGCCAGAAATTTGAACGGGCAGCAAGCTGTTGCTGGCTGCACCAGCGCTTCGTGCTGGATGTACGTACCTGTACCACTGCACCGGAGGGAGAGACACCTGGCTGGAGCTTTCGCAGGAAAAAGGAATCTCCATTTCCAGCACCATCTTGACTCTTGCCATCACGACGAACCCCTTGTTCTAGGAACGACACGATACGGCACGACACGACACGGCACGATCCCAACTGTGAACGACGTCTAACCAAACTCCTCCCGACTTCCTCTCTGCCTCCCCCCCTCCCTGTCTCCCCAAGTCGGTCGAGTCTTCGCCGCAGTCCAACTCCATTGCAGCCCACCATCCTCCCGCGAGCGACTGCCGCACACGCTTCTCTGCCCGTAACCGCTCGCTCTCGATGCACCCGCCCAATTGAACAGCCGCGCCGCGATGGGCCCAAGTGCTGGCAACGGCGTGGGAGGCATGGAGATGGGGCCCATGATGCAGGGCAACAGCTCCAACCTGCCCCAGGCCACCGAGTATACCCTGCAGGGTGTTATGCGCTTCCTACAGACCGAATGGCACCGCCACGAGCGCGACAGGAACGCCTGGGAAATTGAAAGGCAAGAGATGAAGGGTCGCATCGCAAACCTCGAGGGCCAAGCCCGCAGGGCAGACGCAACTCAGCGCGCACTCAAAAAGTACGTCTCCATCCTCGAGCGCAAGGTCAAGGAGCAGGCCGCTCAGATCAAGGGGGTACCCGCTGCCAATTCCGAGGAGGCTGCGAATAATGACAGGGCTTCCAAGATTCAAGAGAAACTAAGATGTGAGTTCATACCTCGACCCCGTCACGTCAAGTTTACAACGCTAACCGGGCCTGCTGCTCAGCTACCTTGGAGGCTCAGCCGATACCCGGCGTCGATGGCATCGATGGCGAAAAGATCGATCGAGGGGATGAGGAGGCGCAGCGACAAGACCTCAAGAGCTTTCTCGACCAGTGCCAGTCCGAGTTCATGTATCTCATGATTACACCTGCCAATCCCCAACCACCACGCGAGTCACCACCATTACCCATGATTGAGGATCTGCGAGAAGTCGAGACATATGGCATGTCAGCCCCTCAGCCGATGGAGAGGTTCCAGCTGCCATCAAGACCGGCCCAAAACCACGTCCAGGATATGAACTCGAGAGCCCCTCCTCCGAATCAGGCTCCGCCTATGCAGCCTCCTCCCTCGCACTACGCCCAGAAGAATTCCGAGCTCCAGCCCCAGCCCATGGTGAGATCGTCCGGAGATCACCAGTCTGCCCTCTATCAAAACTCGAATGAATGGCCCACACCCTCTTCAACATCGGGTCGTCCTGTCGAAGAGCATATCCCCCAACCAAACCACGCAGCTGAGGCTCTAGGTGCCATGGAGGAGCCCGCTGAGCTCAGAGAGAAGCGCGGGGGAGGCGCCGAGTCTGACGGATGGGAGTTCCCCGAAGGCACATTCCCCGAACCTGGCACCTCACAAGCCAACCAAGCCACGACCCGACCCGACACTGACATCTTTCCTACGGCCGATAACCTCCCCAAGTCTCCCAGCCGAGCAGCGGGCTCCCATCGCAGAAAAGGCTCTATGTCGAGAAGACGCAGTGCTGACCACGAACTGTCCTTTAACGGTGCCCAAAAATCCGAAAGCGGCAGCTTCAAGCTGAGATTTGGCCTAAGAGGGCACCTCGATACTGTAAGGACGGTCATCTTCTCCGGCGGTGGCAGTCCCGGCGAGCCCGAGATTTGCACGGCAGGCGACGACGGTATGATCAAGCGCTTTCACATTCCCAGGCTGGACGGCCACGCTGGATTGCCCGCCGGTGTGTCTGATCTGGACGTCACAGCCAACTTCACTCACCGCGGCCATTCGGGGGCCGTCCTCTGTCTAACTTCGTGGTCACCCGCGCCCAACTTTTCAACTGGTGGTCGTGCGATTGGCGACGGCTGGATATTTTCCGGTGGCCAGGATGCGACCATACGTGTGTGGGAGCGCGGCAGGGTTGATCCCAAGTCTACTCTGGAGGGACACACTGACGCTGTTTGGGCGCTCTGCGTCCTTCCCGCCACGCTGGGCTCAGTCTTTGGCAACTCCAGCCCGTACGGCAGCACAGATCGCATCCTCGTTGTTTCTGGTGCTGCTGACGGCACAGTTCGCCTCTGGTCAGTCAGCGCCCCTCCCCAGCTCAGCTCGCCCCAGCCAGGGACAAACCGAGCCATGACTGGCCGCGGAGGGCGCGTGCGCGGCAACTCGATGAGCTCTGGCAGCGGGTTCTCCAACTCACCCCAGCCCACCACGGCCTCAAACTCACCCTTTAACCATACTCTGGTCCATACCATTAATCGCCCCGACAACCCAGAGGCGACCCCGACGTGTATTGCCCCTCTCAGCACCTCTGGAGAGTCTTTTGTAGTCTCTTATTCGGATGCTTCCATTATCGTTTACGACACAAAGACTGGTGACCGTATCGGCAACATGGACAGCCTGGAAACGTACGACGGAACCATCAAGACCAGTGTCAACGCTGTTGCAGCAACGACGCTTGGCCTGGATCAGACAAACCAACACAGCGGCAACATGGGCGAAGAAGAAACCAGCACTGGAGCTACAGGAGGGGGTCGTTCAATGGCTGGATCAGGAGTCGAGGGAACGATCATCTCTGGGCACGAGGATCGATTCGTCCGGTTCTTCGATGCCAACAGCGGTAAGTTTGCTCCTTTTTCCAGCCCAATGGTCATGAAGCTAATCGCAAGCAGGGCAATGTACATATAATATGATCGCCCATCCCGATGCTATCTCGAGCCTTTCTCTCAGCCCCGACGGTCGCGAATTGGTCAGCGCTGGTCACGACGCATCACTTCGATTCTGGAGCTTGGAAAAACGCACCTGCACTCAGGAAGTGACAAGCCACCGCGTTATGCGAGGTGAAGGTATATGTGCCTGTGTATGGAGCCAAGACGGAAAGTGGGTAGTGAGCGCTGGTGGCGACGGTGTCGTCAAGGTGTTCGCCCGGTAATCAGGAACAGCATTGTTGTGACTGTTTGAGCCGTGATTTTTCTTTCTTTCCTTTTTCCACGGGGGGAGTGTGCTGCTGGTGAAATATGCGAGGAGTTGAAGTCGCCATGGTGAGCCAGCAACTGTGTTATAGTATGTATTTTGAGAGGAGGCATTATATTACTCGTCGATACCCAGCGCCCGCTAGAAGCTGTCCGTCCGTGTGCCTTGGTCTGTGGCCTAGGTACTGGATACATTCTGGGTGTTTATGTGTTGATAGGAAGCGAGGGGGGCTAAAGAATCATGTATGTACGAGAAAGAAATGTAATGGGAGATTTTGGCACATGAATGAACCTGGCTCGTTGGCTTGGGGAAACGCGCGTCAGGAAATTTGTGTTTTCAAATGTTTGTTTGAAGAATTCTTGGCACATGAAAAACTGACCAGATTCACTCTGATCTAGTTTTCAAAACCTGGTGATAAAAGCAGTCAGTTACGGTGTATTCATGACTGCCCTAATTGTCAAAGAGATTAAAAACATATAGTGCAATGAATGCTCAGATATCTTGCACAACATTCCTTTCGACGATGTACATGGAATACACTCTATTGAAACACTCCATTCAGCGGGTACTCTAGGGTAGTTTACATAGCTGATGTTTGACAAACAGGATGCCCTTCGATACAACTCTCTTTTCTCTTGACGGAACCCAGTCCCTCTCCATTATGTACCTAGTTTCCTATCGACACAGCGAAATTTTACTATAGCTAGATAGGCGCCCTTTGCCCTCTTTAGGGATTCACCGGCGTTAAACAATACAAACAAAAAAAAATAGTATGCCCTTCACTAATTTACCTTGAGAAAGCTCTGTTTGACTGTATCCTGGTCTATAGCAGTCCTTCCCGTGATGCTTTCTCTATCCTTAGCATCTTGCGCACAGAGTAGGTGCTTGTGTTTATTACTATTATGATGACATTTGCATCTTGGGTGAGAGTCAGCACTTTGCATCTCAACGATCCCACACTACTTAAATGTTTGAAGAAGGATTAATTCAGGCTATATTTTTTGGGCTGCGCTTAGCTCATGTTTCGGTAGAAATAAAAAACTCTTGTCGTCAGCGCAATTGCATACAAACAAAAAGGATAAGGTGATTGGTAAGAACAAGATGTTGGCTAGCTCTGTGTTCTAGTAAAATGAACATGACTTGTTAGAACTTATTCCAAAAGGAGCCATCTACTCGCTTTGCTTCTTAAGGCAAGGCTAGAATCACTCCAGCAACAACCTCACTACAACGGGCGAAAACGCCTGCCATCTTCCGTAGTATAGTGGTCAGTATGCAAGCTTGTCACGCTTGAGACCCGGGTTCAATTCCCGGCGGGAGAGATCCAGCCACTGACTGTTCAAGTCAGTTCCTTTTTGGGTGCTCTTTTTTTGTCGTTTGTTATTGTCTTACATGTACTGTCATTCGGGCCGTCTTTTCAGCAATTTTTTTTCATCATCTGGGTTTGGGGGTGGTTTTCAATTGATAGGGCTCTATGGCGCGATTGTGGCGCCTGCATGTCGCGTTTAGGTCGCGTGTCTTTTTGGTCAATTTCTCCATCACTCCCCTCTTCAAGAAGCTCTGATAACAGACTTTGCGGAGTGGTCCTCTTGCAGTTTCCGTGTCCGAGCGAGCTAGACCACCTCGTGTACCGCATGCAAAGTTATTCTCTAGTATTTTCTCATTCTTTTTTGGTTGCTCGCCTGTCCCATTCGATGTTTGAGCCTCAAGTGGTTGAGATCAACAATGACTCCCCAAAACTGGATTAGCTTCTCTCTGCGACGGCGATACGGTAGTCTACATAGCTAAAAACGCCATGCAGTATGTACCCTAGCATGTGAATACATAGTCAAATTTGCCCAGCACGCTTACAACATCTATAAAACTTCCACCGCGGACTCTTCGTGATCAACGTTGAAATGGCGCCTCTACGTGATTTCATGTGATGGTACAACTGGCAACTTCGAGCCACTTCGAGGCTGTGTCATCCACGAATCAACTCGACAGCTAATGAGAAGGCTTGCATGTAGCTGGAGGGCTGAGTAGGTTGCTTTGACGCCAGATATGCCTTAGCGTCTAGGTCGGTTGGGGGAAAGACGTCACCTTTCCAGCCGAGTTTTTGGCGCTTCTCATGTTCCATAGCTGTCAAGAGCCCACTAATTTCTTGGACCATGGCTGTTACAGGTGATGGCTACACTTTCCACAGAAAGGACTCATTCATTGAGTTGGAGAAGGCTTTGATGAACAACTCTGGGAATCTCTACGCACTTCAGCACACGCTGGCGCCTCCTTGGGTCGCTAGCCCATCAATCCGGGGGACGACTTCCATTCTTTGGAGCTGCATCATCACCTTGGTTGCCTGCATCTTTACTGCTCCCCACTTAAATGTACCCGCGAACACTAAGAAGCTGCCCATCCTTCGAGAAAAACTAACGTGGGTTTTGATAGGCCTCATCGCGCCAGAGGTGGTACTCTATTTAGCGTCGTCGCAGTTTCTGGATTCTCGGAGGCTATCTAAAGAACTGACTGCCCTGTGGATATGGAAGAGAGCCACCGAAGGCGTAGACCTCACTGAAAAAGAGTTGAAAGAATATGATGTAAGTTTAAAAGCTAGTACGAGGCCTAAACTTGGTGTTGATAACACTGGGCAGTCTTCAGCTTTCCGTCAATGGCGTACTGCAGCTTGCCAGGATGGGGCATTTCATTGTAATACCTACGTCTTTGATCGACGACAAGAGCAAAGCAGACACACTGCAAAAGCTCATCATAATAGTTCAAGTTTTATGGATGGGTGCTCAGTGCACAGTCCGAAAATTGTATGGCTTGCCTGTGTCTCTGTTGGAGATCCACACCCTGGTGCATGTCGTATGCGCCTTCGTCATGTTTGTGTTTTGGATGAGGGTAGGAAGTGCTCCCTCCGGATGTCCACGCTATGCTAATGCATATATAGGAACTAAATGATGTAAGTGATCCAATGACAGTCGACGCGTCTGAGTTTCTTCCAGTTGTGGCTCTAATGGTTCAGGAACAATTTCACTCTAGGAAGAGCGACGAATTCATCATCTACCCCAAAAGCTCGAAGACAGAGTCTTTACCGGCATTCGTCAGGATTCACCCAACCAACAAGAATGAATTCAAGTATCTTACGAACGACGATTTCAGTGTCAGGTCAATTGAATGGGTGCAACCAGAGGGAAATCTCTGGATATTGAAGGCCGGAGAGGCGCTGCTGCCCCCTGGCCTAGGAATAGTTGCTCGTTCATGGGCTTGGCAATCGGAAATGATTCAACGCCGCGTATCGCCTGATTGGTTCAACGACCACTCATATGATGACCCGTGGGATATTCCGGAAAGTGTTTGGATTACGGAAACCCTCGAGGTGGAGCCTGTCCCACCCACAGCAGACTTACAACTTGCCGATGTTGTGCGAATGGAACGTGTGATTGAGGCCATTGAGATGATTGATGGTCCTATCCAGTAGCGAGAACTATTTCATCCCCAGCGCTGGCAGATACGCTACCAAGATCAGGATTTTCATGACGCCTTTACTCGGTCAGCGGGAAACTTTTAATACACTGGAGATAGCCAGGCAGACCCTGACCAGATTCTCCAATTCGTTTTCAGCCGTCCTATTTTACTAACTTTGTTGTTAAATATCCCGGGACTTTACGGAGGAATCCATCTCATGGCCTCAAATGTCCGATTTGCGACAAATATCGAGGCATTATTGTGGAAAATATCATCTGTTGACATTGTTGTCACCATGCCTATATTTTTCATCTTAACATATGTTGGTTCAAAGAGATCCCAGGCATTATTTGACTATGAGTCACTTGGTGAGAATGCATTTGCTACTATTTACAAGTTGCCGGGCATATTTTGTTCTTTGGTTATATCATCGCACGGTCCTATCTTGTTTTTTAGTCGTTTATCAGTCTGCGATCTGTGCCAATAGGAACCTATTGGATTCCGGCTTGGCTGAAAATGATGCCACATGTTTAGGGTTTGTGGCAGCAGGAGACTGTAAAAGAAAGCCTCAACTCATAATAGTATATTTCATGCTCTATATTTAGAACCATGGCCCATCGATTCTTTATTTAGGAACTTCGTCATCTTCGCTTGTATCTAGTTCATTGAATCTTCTAAGATCCATGTCCCCCTCAATTAGAGGTCCGACATACGGGTCGAACGATGCCCAGAATGGGTTTGCAAGATGAAACTTTTGGCTCTAAAATGTCGCACGATATAGAGTTAGTCAATAGTCATTGATTCGATTCGATTCGCGTAGCATATCAAGATGGCGCGAGCACATACGCTTTCTTGTTCATATCGTTCAACAATAGTAAATGCCCGTGGATCCGTGGGGCTTTGCATGACGAACCAAGAGATTGTTTCTTTATCCTTGGAGTAGGTTCGGCTGGCTTGGATAAGCTTTGCAGATAATTTGTCGATGCACTCTTGGTCGTCCTTGGCATAAAGATGCACGACAATTGTGTAAACCATTTTGAAAAGATTTTATTTATTTTGACTTGAATAATAAAGTGGCCTACGGGAAAATAAGGAGGAAACAGAGTGAATGCTTCTCTTCTCTGCTCCTTTTCTAGTTGAGATATTTTTTGACACTGGCGGTCATGATTTTGCTAATCAGCCTTTCACCGCCCTTCCTGACCCCATTCACTGCTGAGCATAAAGGAACGTGGGTATGTGGGGCAGCCAAAGTCCATGGACAGTGGTGCCGAAGGCAGATCTCAACACATGTGATATTTCTTCCATGGTGTGATATGCGTAGGGCCGTATTTTTTCCGAACGCGGAGCTTGATTCGTAAATCGTGAGATCATCGTGAAGTTACGCAATGATGTGATAAACAGCCTAACGAGACATTGTAATGGGGCCGAAGACCACTTTCTTGGAATCGGCCCGTTAAGAAGCTCGGGGGAAAATGGACTGCTTAGTGCACCCGCTAAGACTAGTAGACGACCGATAAAAGAAAGGCCTACTACCAATGGTATGGCATAAAATTGCAAAAGATGGCCATGACCTAGCGTAAATTTAACCCGCTTTTTTTTGACTGGAAGGGAATGTAGCTTTTGGGTCGTCATCCTTTCGTCATCCTGCTCATCCGATGCTGTAGTGATGCAACCTGGTCTGAGGGGCTGGACAACAAATGAACCTTCCGCGAAATAACATATTGGCAATGATTTATCCTAATGGCGTTGCCTTTTTATTGGATTTATTCTACGCAGGTCCGAGCATGAGCTTCAATTGGAAAACATAAGCGGTAGGCTCAACCATGTGATCTAGGAACTAGGCCACAAATCGATTCCCTCGCCAAGACCGGTAGGCTCCAACGATCACGACCACTTCAAAGCCGCGATCGCATACTTTAAGAGGTGCCTTGTCGACGACACAAGCGACGCATCCGCTAAAGACTACCTTTACAGGCGGGTCGGGGTCAATATAACCAGCGGCAAAGATGTATTCAATAAGACCAGCCCCTTTGTCGTAAATCGCGAGGTCCTGTTTTGAGGAACAATGGCTACCGCGCTGGGTAGCAACGAAAAGATAGCCCTTTTTGAATTCCAATTCCAGCTCTTGGAGGAGCAATCTGCCCGGAGAACTACGCATCAATCCTTCCAAGAGAAACATAACATCTTAAAACCAATGATATTGGAATCAGATAATGAAGTCAGAGTATATGTATGTCTAATCTTGTACGCCGTTGGTAGAGCCACTAACAAAGCGGTACTAGAGTGCGTTGGTACTCGGCACACAGTGGTGGTACTATTTTCTATACTGACATGGCGAGATCGGAACCAAAAAGAAATTGTTTTCCTATTTCTACGGAATTCTGTTCCTTATGATTACTTTTATCACGCCATAGACGTAAGCCGCTCATGTTCTTGACATACTAGAACTGGTGTCGTTAGGGTCTGTACTGCATCGCAGCCGGGGTAGATTCGAATCTCTTCAATCGTTGCTTTCTTGTTGTCTTCTAGTCTAGCTACCTAATCGTGCGGGGTTTTGGTATTGATGCTAGGTCATGTGACTAGGCTAGTCCTTTGAACCCTGACGCAGCCGCTATTGCGGCTGCAACGTAATTGCCCGAGTTGACCATGTTCCAACAACTGGGTATTTTTGGCACCTGAGATTGATCTTGCGCAAGACAAGTTCAGGCACAGATGGCACCCGTTGACCAATTAACTTGCCTGGGACGAGGAATTAAGAAGAAACAACTGTTCACGGACATGCTGATTTTTATCCCTTTGACATAAATACAGTTAGTGGGTGGCCATAAACGGAGCCTCCGCCAAAGTAGATAATATTTCAGCATTTTAGGGTTGAAATACGGCGTAGGTGAATTAGGGACTCTCCTAAGCGTTGCATATAAACATGAACTAATCGGGGCAAGGCAAGTCGGATGAGTATCAGATAATCTGTAGCGGCGCTAAATATTCGATTTCTTCAACTGCTTTTGACAACCATAGCTTCATATTGGTTAGTTTCTGGCTGGCGCTGACACGTTCGTCATTCTGCGATTTCTCAAGGCTAGCCTGGTGGTGTTGGTTGGATTGGCCTGACTCTAAAATTGATGAAGTTTGCAAGTGAAACTGGGTCCAATCTAGGCTTAATTACTCTTGAATACTCTTGGGTTTAAATCAAGCAATTGTGATTACCCGAGCATGACAAAGGGGGATGATAAATAGACGTCTACTGGATTGTGCGTGGAAGCCTATCGGCATTCATAACCATGTTCCTTTGTACCCCGCTCAAGAAATGGGGCTGTACTAGCGCTGAGGACACGTTGGGTAGAAGGACATCGCAGCCCAACATGCTCCATACTCCTCACCAGGTAATGCTAGAGGTAAGGAGATGGAATTTTCCACATCACGGGCGCATTTTAACGACAAAGTATTCTCGCATACGTTTCGGTGATCCTGCTACAGTAAAATGGAGGTAATCGGTGTGGCCGCTAACTTAATTGCGGTCATTGATTCGTCTGCGAAAGTCGGGTCACTTTGCATACAGTACTACAAAAATGTGAAAAATGCAGGAGGGGAAATCGACCGATTCCAAAATGAACTTGGCAACCTTCAGCATGTTGCTAAATGCACAAAAGAATTACTGGATAGGCCTAAAGGAAACAAACTTGAAAATTCTCAAAGACTAAAGAATGTCCTCAGTGACAGTTTATCGCAGCTTGAAACGCTGAGGTCAAGGCTCACGCCTCCAGCATCTCGCAAGGCGATGAGTAGGATAGGTATCCACGCATTGAAGTGGCCATTCCAAAGCCGCGAGGTTTCAGATTGGATTCAAAGATTGGGAAGATACACCGAGATGATCAATCAGATTCTCCAAATCGAACAAACGTAAGGCCCTTTGATACCTTTTCAGACCAAATTTTGATGGAGATGTGGAATAGCTCCTTAATGCTTGACATCCACCAGGATGTGCTTCGTCTTGATCGGAGGCTCGTGTTTGATAATCTTCCAAGAGCCTTGGGAGCCTCTTTTGACTCACTAGCTGAGGAGCATAACCCAACCTGTTTACCAAGAACTCGACTCAACATTCTCCAAGAAATATATGAATGGGAGCAAGAATCTTGCGCGAAACCTATCTTCTGGCTGAGTGGCATGGCAGGAACGGGAAAGTCTACAATATCCCGCACTGTTGGTCAACATTTTGCCGCCTCTGGTCATCTTACGACTAGTTTTTTCTTCAAGAGAGGCGAGGCTGACCGAGGTAGCCTGGTCAAATTTTTCACAACCATTTCAGCGCAGCTGGCAGAAAAAGAACCTACCCTCGTGCCTTACATCAAAGCTGCTGTTGAAAAAGACACCCATATTTCTGGAAGGGCTGTGCGTGATCAATTTGAGAAATTGATCCTTCACCCGTTGCAAAGTATCCATGTGGACACTCAGAGGCTGGTTAAGTGGGTGCTCATTGTTGATGCACTTGATGAGTGCAACCGTGATGAGGATTCTAGATTTCTCATCAATCTCCTTTCCGGCATCAAAGATCTGCAGTTTTTAAGGCTAAGAATCCTTGTCACAAGCAGACCGGAGCTTCCTATTCGCCTTGGCTTTGGCTCTGCTGGGAATACGTATCAGAGCCTTGCGCTCCATGAAATACCAGCTGACACAATCAAACATGATATTGCTGTCTTTTTTGAGCATGAGCTTGCGAAAATCAGAACTGAATACAATTTATCTGTATCCATGCATCGATGTTTACCTTTGGACTGGCCTGGGGAAGCAAACGTTCAGCTTTTGATAAATATGGCTGTCCCGTTATTCATATTTGCTGCTACTGTATGCCGTTTCCTTGCCGATCGAAAATGCGGTAACCCAGACAAGCAACTGAGGGAAGTTTTGGAAATTCAACAAGAATGTCAAGTGTCACAACTTGGCGCCACATACTTGCCTGTTATGAATAGACTTATAGAGGGATTGGCCGACAAGGAGCGGGACGTGGTGACTGGGAGATTTCGGCAGATCGTTGGCTCTATTGTTATTCTGAGAGATCCACTATCCGTTTCTGCACTAGCACAAATTTTGGACGTCCAAGAAGCATTGATCGATGATCAACTTGATCTACTCCATTCAGTCATGAATATTCCTTCATCTAACAAAGATCCAGTAAGACTACTGCATCTTTCGTTTCGCGAATTTTTGGTTGATCCTGAAAAACGAGGAAAGACTTTATTCTGGATTGATGAACAACGGAAACATGCGGAGATAGCCATGGCCTGCTTACGCCTGATGAAAAAGTGCCTACAAAGGGACATGTGCGAGCTTGGAAGCCCGGGAACTGACCTGAGATCTATTGGCTCATGGCAAATTAATGAACGCATCCCGTCAGAATTGCAATATTCTTGTTTGTATTGGGCCTGTCATATACAGCAAGGACACACAGCGATTACTGATTATCAGCCGATTTATCTGTTTCTCACATCTCATTTCCTGCACTGGTTAGAGGCTTTAAGCCTCATTGGAAGAACCTCCGAAGGTGTCAAAAGCATTAAGCTTCTACAGTCTATACCCGAGGTAAGAAAAGGCCAATATTCCGTATAATCACGAGGTAATAATGTTAGTTACAGGTCAAAGATAATACAGTGCTGTTCGACTTTCTCCACGATGCTGTTCGGTTGATTCTTAGCAACTTGACGGTGATAAGCTCGACACCACTTCAGATATATTCGTCTGTTCTTGCCTTTTCGCCAGAAAATAGTGTGGTGCGGAGGAGGTTTTTTAACAACGGTCAAATTCCCAAATGGATGCTCCTTCCCCCAGAGCCTGAGGATAACTGGGACCAATGCCAGCAGCTCTTTGAAGGCCATGAGAACTGGGTAAATTCTGTAGTATTTTCACACCAATCCACCATGGTGGCTTCGGCATGTGAGGATAACACCATTCGACTATGGCGGGTGGAGGATGGAGAATGCATCTACCAACTCGCAGGACATAGAGGTCCTATAAGATCAGTGACCTTCTCGAATGATTCAAAATTGCTGGCCTCCACATCGGATGATGGAACTATCCGATTCTGGAATGTGGAGGACGGCGAATGTGTCAAGCAGCTCAAGATGGGAGGAAACAAGATGGGAAGAAACTCCGTAATGTCAGTCGCATTTTGGCATAACTCCACATTGGCGGCCTCAGCAACCAAAGATAATACGATTCGTTTGTATTGTATGGAAAGCGGCAAGTTTACACAAGAACTCCAAGGCCATGAACGTACTGTGACGTCATTGGCTTTCTCAAAGGATCTCGCAATGGTCGCCTCCGCGTCAGATGACCGGACTATCAGGGTCTGGAGTACACAAGATGGTACGTGCATCAATGAATTAAAGTATAAGGAAGGTTGGGTCACAGTAGTGATGTTTTCTCACGATGGAGCGATGATAGCCTGGGCCAGTAATGATGGAACTATCCAGCTCTCGACTGTGGCAGATGGCAGATGCATACAAGAGCTCAGGGGCCACAAAACATGGGTGCAATCAGTTGATTTCTCACATGATTCAATAATGCTAGCTTCGGCATCGGGAGATCAAACAATCCGACTCTGGAATGTGAAGGATGGCCAATGCATACAAGAGATCAAGGGCCATGGGCATCGGGTAAATTCAGTGGTCTTCTCTCATGACTCAGCGGTAATCGCATCATCCTCTCATGATAAAACAATCCGAATTTGGCGTGTGGAAAATAGCGGGCTCGGGAAACGGTCAAAGGGTCACAATGGATCAGTGTTTTTCGTTACCTTATCAGAGGACTTGAGTCTAGTGGCTTCAATATCTGATGATACATCGATACGACTCTGGCGTGTGGATAATGGCAAATTGATGCATGAGCTCAGAGGTAACGGGCACTGGGTGACTTCGGTGATTTTCTCCCGAGATGCTACAAAGTTGGCCTCCATTGATAACCCAATCCAAGTATGGCGTGTTGAAGACGGCATATGTGTACATGAGCTGAAGGGACATCGAAAACGCGTCAACTCATTGGCTTTCTCATATGACTCGAAACTGTTGATTTCGGGATCTAATGATATGACTATGCGATTATGGTGTGCAGAGAATGGTCAATGCATACGGCAGTTCGCTGGCCACCAAAATCCAATCATCTCAGTAGCATTCTCGCAAGACTCAAAATTGGCAGCGTCCTCTGCCAAAGATGGGTCTGTTCGGGTTTGGAGTGTAGAGGATGGAGAGTGTGCACATGAGCTAAATGGTCATACAAACGCCGTGAAATTATTAATCTTCTCACAGGATTCGATGATCATAGCATCTGGCTGCAATGATAAGACGATACAAGTCTGGAGTATACAGAATGGCGAATGCATACAAAGGCTCAAGGGTTATAAAGTTTGGTTAAAGTCGATGGCCTTCTCGCATGATTCAGCTCTATTAGCATCAGCACATGATGATAACACTATCTGGGTTTGGAGCATTAAAGATGGGGAATGCATCCTAAAATTAAAAGGAATCAAATCTTCAAAATTACAGTTTGACTCGAGTGGCTGCTTTTTGTTAACCGATTCTGGGAAGGTTTCTATCAGGAACACCGATTTTCTCAGAGGACCTGACGAAAACTACACAATGGGCTGCTTTTCTGGCATTGGGATAAGTGAGGATCGATTATGGGTAATGTGGCGAGAAAAAAGATTACTGTGGTTGCCAAGGACATTTCGCCCTGCCTGTGTGAGGGTGTTGGGATCGAGCGTTGTATTTGGGTGTGACACAGGAAGAGTCATTATGATGAAATTTTCTGAGTCAGATTTAGAATACGATAGGTTAGGATAAGTAGGATATAAAGGATGTATAGTAGGAAGGTTAATGTTCTATTTTCCATCTGCCCTGCGTTAGAAGATGTGATGTATTGTGTGTTGTCTTAAGGACAAGTATTCTACCTGAAGGGATATATATGCGATGTCTATCCCTTGAGTTTGTCTTTTATTATGTCAGCTGCACTTGGTGCACAGAGGCAATTCCAACAATAATCATAATAAATAAGGAACAGAAAACATAAGATTGACTATCTACTGCTCACTGCTATTTACTAGAGAATACACAACAATCCATATACATTCTTCCCCTTAGAAAGCTAAGTGCTCCAGCACAAAGTCCGGTTCAAGCGGGATACCTGCTTCGCTAGCTAGAGATACCACTTGTGAATACTAGACTGAATACTGCATGAAAATACTATTGGTAGCTGGCACGGTAAGTGTCCCAGTAGCTGTAGATGCGAGTCTCCTGGCCATCGGAAAATCCCGTGAAGCAATCACTAAACAAGGTTAGTCCCAGTATTTTCAGACTCAGTCAGTTTACTTACTCGTCAGAGTAGTCCATGTAGTTGGTAACAGGGTCGGTTCCCGCAATGTTAGGGCATGTGTCGCGGCCAATCTGGCACCCATATGCTTCCGAGGCTTCAGCTGGGGTATCTGCAACATAGTCTCCACTTCCAGTGCAGCCACCCTCGAATGTGTGGTATACTGTCGACTTTGTGAGTATATAAATTTTAAATGGATATCAGTCAAAATAAATTAAAATAACTTACGGCCGAGCCAGTGGCCAATTTCGTGAGTGGCGGTATGGCCCAAGTTGTAGCCGGTCTCACTACCTCCTGGGACGGTCGTAGAGAGAATGACAACGCCATCGTAGTAGAAATCGGTTGATCCAGTAGTCACAGTCGTAGGGAAGTAAGCATATCCAAGGTATTGAGTTCCTGGCATGAAGTAAACGTTCAGGTCCGCGTAGGTGCCCTTGCGGAGCGCTCGTTTCATCGCAAGCTCAGAGCGATCGTTCGCATAGTTCGAGTTAATCGTCCAATCTGCACCGGCCTGAACAAATGAGATGTCATGAGGAGCATAGGCCTCATTGAGGACATCAAGCTGCGAGTTCAAGGTGGCCTGGGTCAGGTAGCCTCCGCTGACCGAGCTTGAAGTTGCTAGAACATGCCAGTATACATTGATAGAGATTGGGCCAGCTCGTTTTGTGAGGTTTCCGTTGACACGTGCATCCGCTTCGCTGACCATGAATGCCTGAGCAATCTCGGCTTGCTCTTCCGTAGGAGCTGGAGTTCCGCAACTGCGCTGAGCAAGTGCACCGGAAGCTGCCAAGAGGCTGGCAAACATAGAGAACTTGAACAACATGTTTTCGAAAGACTTGATGCCGACGAGAAAGGTTGATGTTGTAATGATGCGAAGGGGTGAATGTTGAGAACTATTGTATCAACAATGTCCAACAAAGCAGTTCCAGTGATGGTTTTATAGGCATCTTCCAATGTCGTGAGTGTGTTGTGTTGCGGTTGTTGCCTGACGTATCTAGCATAACCTGCCTAACTGAGACAAAGCGGACAACTGATTGGAACTTTTCACAATGCTCAACCAAGGGAAACTACTCAAAATCACAATCTATGATAGGCAATGTGGCATCAAAAGTGTTCTCGTGGGGCCAAATCCATGCTGCCCCGAACGTGACCTGCCTCGTTCATAAAGGCACATGCAAGCAAACCGCTTGTTTTCTCCATTCCTGAAAACATGAGTGGCCAAAAGTACGAAGTCATGGGAATGGAGAGGACTTTTTGCTGTTATCATAAATGCCAAGACGGTCCCGGTGTCTCAGGACGGAGTTCTTGCGCAAAAAGTCGACCTTGGTGCACTAAATCGATCCATTTTTATTCTTCGTGTTTTCGCTTAAGTTTATAGCGGATCCTGCATAACAAGCTTAGTTTCCGGCTCTTATGATACACCTGCCATTTGAGGCAGTTGAATGCCGGGTACAGATTTCCGTGTTACCGTATTGGACAATGGACTGTATGTCTCTGCCCACATATGCATACTTGCATATCGTTTATTACTTGCCAATTTGAGCGTAGCGACCGAGATGGGGACCGTACATTTACGACCTTCCCAAATTCACCCAGGCCTTATAATAGGCTTGCTTTAAGGGAATAAATTTCGCCGGCGCTGATCGGTTAGAAGGCCCACATTATGCCACCAATCATTTGCCCCTTGTCATTTGCCACAAGGACTGCCGATGACGATTCACGAAACAAGCGTTAAGCTTACTTTGTAGCCAACCACAATGCTTTTGTCTGAACAAGCTTGGCTCAACATTACATGTGATTCCCGAGATGGATTGACATTTATATTTTGTACTGTTAAGCACCAGTTGAGCACCCAAAATAACTCGTATCCCTTATCTAATCCAGATGCTTCGACCCACTCACCGATATTGGCCAACTAAAACAATGCGGTCAAGGCTTGCGATTGCCGTTGTTCAGCAGATGATTTCACTGTTAAGACCGAAGGAGTTCCTTTTGCTCCCTCCCTCTCTTTTTTTGCCATCAGAAGATTTATCGCGCCTCACCTGAGACATCACAACCAAGAGTGAGCGCGGGGTGGGGTTTTCACTGCTGATACGAATAGTTGTCACTATGACTGATGAAATGAAGGGAACAGGTGCTTGATTAATCTCTATTCATCTCGCAAGCCTCTCAGAGGTCTGGGGAACCTGTGACTCAGCTGTCACGTTCCACCCTGACAGGGTGGCCTTCATACGCGCATCAGCTGTCTACGGGTTCATCGCCAAGCAAAGCGCATCAAGACGAACAATGAGTGGCAATGTCATTGGTGCCAGGAACCCCATGAAGAGCCCCATAAGGTTGTCTACTCCCTCTTAGCTTCTTCATCTCTTATGACAATCAAAACCATCTAATCCTCGAAGGATCGCGCCGTATGTACTTCTCTGCTATGGTCATTGCACAATTGATCCTAGTCAAAATAACCACAATACGCAACAAAGAAAATCGTGAAAATCTAAGATTGTTGCAACAATGTTCGAACCTTCCGGCTCGGGCACGAGGGCCTGAGGCAGGAAGAGGCAGGTGGCTTAACAACAAAAGTTGGAAAGAACCATGCATTATTCAAGCCTTCCTTGTTGGTATATATGACTCGGGCAATTACGCTGCAGCCGTTACGGCTGCAGCCCTTGTGGCCTGAGGTCTCGTCACATGACTAGGCTGCCTGCGGCAGCCGTCAACACCAAAACCCCGCCCGGTTAGGTAGCTAGATGAGAACAAATTGCGGAATGGCGAACGTGCCGCCGCCGGCCAGAAAGCCGCGAAGAGCTGCCAACTTAAAGGCCCGTTCGCACATAAGACGCTCGAGGAACGAGTGTATGATCTACCAAGGGCCGCAGCCTCCGGGCACCAGAATCTAGTAGCTAGAACAAGATCCTGCCAAGCCCCAGTCGCCGGAAGGCAGAGCTACCAAATAGCAAGAATTACATCGCCTCGGGCAACTTTAGACCAAAAGAGAAGAAGAAGTGGAGCCAGTGAGCACACGTGATAGTGGAATCAACACCAAATGCTGGAAAAAAGAGAGGGGGGGAAAACCGGGGAAAAAGAACTCTCGTTCCTCGAGCAAACAACAACAACAAGGAACAATGACTATGATGATGACCCTCGTACGAGACCCTCATTTGTAGCCCGTGCCTTCGTTGACCAAAGACCTAGTCAACCGACATTCCTCAAAAAGATATATCTCCAATGGCTCGAAGCCCTTAGTTTACTGCACAGCATTCCAGCAGGGGTAAAAGCTATCGAGAAACTATAAAACTATATGTGGTCTTAGGATGTTTTTATTTATTTATAAGAAAGATTAGCTAATCTGTCACGAGTCAAGCCTGTAAGTCATGTGACCACAGCTCACTGAGCTGTGGTCGGGCTGTGGGGCAGTGCGCACACAGCTCAAATTGGGCTTAGGACTAGAGGAGGAAAACCAGGCCTAAGAAACAAGGCTCTTACAGTGGGCCGAGCCCCACTAAGGGCTCGCGCTTAGGACCCTCTGTTTTGCGGCGCACAGCTATAAAAGCTAGGCACAATTAGCTATTTCATTTGTAATATTCAAGGCTTATTTTATCCCTCTTTTTGGCACCTAGTGCAAGCACAACGCGTGACAGTTATGAGCCCGGATGGGTTTTAACATCACATAACGTTGCAAAACCCAGTAACTTTCACTGCTCACCTCAATTGAAGTTGTGCTTAGAAACGACGGGTACCAGGCGTGAGCTGCGGGAATTGAGCTCACGATGGACCAACCCACATCCCAACTCCAGACGACCTCGTCACCAAAACTCATGACCAGAGACAACTGGCAAGCATGGTTCACAGTCTTGAAAAACCACGCTCAGGACCTAGGCATCTGGGCCTCAGTAGATCCTGAGCGAGAGGAGCAGCCCGATGATGCTCTCAAAGCTCCAACTGAGCCCACGATAGCGGTAGCCAAAGCGAAGGTCGACTCGAAAGACCCAGAAAACCCTCGGCCTTACCTTTGCCGAATACTACTCAGTCCTTGTCAAGGAATACCAAGTCATCCAGGTCAGAAGAGTCAAGAACGAACAGAAAGCTCAGCTCCTACGAAGCTGGATACGATCAACGGTCGAACCGAACATCTATCGAGCATACATTAAGGAGTTGCAAGGAGACGATGCGGAAAAGGAGATTACGCTGAGGCAGCTTCTTAAGAAGCTCAGAGAAAGAATGGCTCCCAGCGATACGAGCTTAAAAGAGCAGGTTCGAAGGAACTATCGAGCTGTCCTTAAGGATGCTGCGCGCGCAAATGCCAATCCTGAGCTCTGGTTCCTGAGCTGGACCAAGGCACATGTGGAAGCGCAAGAGCATAAGATCTCTGAGATCGAAGGGAACACAGCATTGCGTGACTTCCTGAGCGCAGTTGGAACCAGGTTCGAGCCCACCTGGGCAGGAACTGAGCTCAACAACCTCATTACAAAAGAGGCGCTTGGGAAGCCAATTACAGAGACACTTGGCGATTATGGGAGTATGTTCAATGCGATAAGCTCGACCCACCGCGCCGAGCATCGTAAGCACGGTGGCGTTTACGCTACATTGGGCACACGCTCAGACAATGAAAACCGAGCTGCAAAACACCATTGCCCGTGCACAAAAGACAAAGCAGCAACGCACAGCTGGACCCCACAACAATGTGCCACCCTTCGATACGCGATCAGTGGAGAAAAAATCAGGAACCTCAGGTCTTGGCCGGAAGAGCCTAGATGCAAGGGCATAAGGGAACGTTACAATAGCAGGAAGTGGCAAAGCTTGAGAACAGCAATGGAAGGAGAGAAGGCCAGAAAGGAAAGCTCAAGTGATGCTTTAACCACTCAATTTCCAAGCTCAAACATCGTCGCGACCTGCATTGATCCCTCACTCATGCAGACCAACAACGAACCTTTCGGCATTTACACCACGATTGAGAGGAGGAAACACGTGCTGTCAGAGAGTACACTCTATGACAACTGTGGTGCACTTCATTTGGTCAATGATAAGAGATTCTTAGTTCCAGACTCTTACACCGAGTGCGAGGAAGAAGAATGGGTAGAGGCAGGAACAACATCATTTCCAATAAGCGGAAGAGGAACCCGAGTCATCCCTAACCTTCTAGATGGAAGCAAGGGACCTCACACGGTTGACCTCACGCTTAAGAACGTCGCTCTTGTTGAAGGATTCCACGTGAACGTGGTGTCTGCAGCGCGGTTGAGGGAGGTTGGAGTCTGGTACCTAGGTCTTGACAGCTCACTGCGATTTGGAACATTGGAGTCAAACGTAGTATTGGCCAAGTTAGAGACTAAACACAACCTGACCTTCCTTCAATACAAGCCTCTTCACTCTTATCTCTCCATGGTTCCAAAGATGATCAATTCGCCTATTTTGTGCGGAGCACCGATAGTCCTGAGCGTACACCGAGCCCACGTCCAAGCATTCCTAGGCACAACGCGCCTAAGACCGTCAAGGGACCCACTACCACCTCGCGAGGATGAAGAAGAACTCTGGCACTTACGGTCAGGTCACCTAGGCGCAGAGGCGCTTAGGAACCTCGCTTTCAACGCTCAAAACGTTAGAATCAACGGGACAAAGCGCAAAGATTGCGAAGTCTGTGCACAAACACATGCAGCGACTGTCATATCGCGAAGGCCTCCACATCACAGATCTCCAAGACCGTTCTGGAGGGTCCATTGGGATCTTCAGGACTATCCCGAAAGCTACAATGGGATGAGGTATCTCCTGACGTTCAAGGAAGGATACAGTGGAATGCTGTATACATTCCCGATTCCAAACAAGGAACACAACACTGTGTTCAACACCATAGTTCGCTTTGAACGATGGGTAAGAAGACAGTTTGGGCTATCCATATGCAAGCTAAAGCACGACAATGAGAAGGCAGTAATACCCATCCAAGGTACCACGGAATATCAACGATGGGCTATTGCCGAAGGCATTGATCTTGAGCTTACGCCACGGGCAACCCACGAACCCAATGGCAAAGCAGAAAGGGCAAACCAAGAAGTCACCACGAGATCAATAAAGATGCTCTACGGCGCAGGTCTCCCTAGAGAGCTATGGTCAGAAAGTACAAGGTGCGCTGCATACTTGTACAACATAAGCCCAAAAAAAGCTTTAAAAATGAAGTCTCCAACGCAGGCTTTTGAGGAGTGGTTCAGGCAATACGCAAAGTTACCAATAACGCCACACACAACCGACCTCAAGCCCGACTGGAGTGGAATCTACGCATATGGATGCAGAGCCTACCCATTGGAAGCAGACAGGGAAGCCAACAAGAACAAGAGGTTCTTTAAAATAAGCCCCAGAGGGCATATTGGGTATTTGGTCGGCTATTCCGCTAGCAACCTTTACCGAATATGGATTCCTCGCCTTGGAAAGGTCATCACTACACGGAATGTCACATTCAATGAGAAGATCTTCTACACCGAACCAGAGGAAGCAGCGGACGCGTTGCCAATCGCAGAATTAGAAGAACAATCTAGACAACTGCAGATTGATGACTCGGAAGAAGTGCAAGAATTATCTTTATTGGCATTGTTGAGTGAAGATGATGCACCAACAGTTGGAGAAGACGTTGAGGGTTTGAACTCGGGGGTGAGCTTAGGGACACCAGTGGCACGCTCAGAAGCCTCTACTCCTGAGCCCACCAAGCAGCAAAACACCGATGAAGAAAACCCGCACGGACTCCAAACACCTCAACAAACACCTGAACCGCAAACTGCGCCCGAGATGCAAATAAGTGCGCCTAGGTCTCAGGGTGAGGAAGCGCAACCGCGCTTAGAACCATCAGAGGAAAACCGACCCCGACCGGAGGAATGGGACCTCACGGCGTCAACCCCAGGGGAACAAACCTCAACACCTCATGAAGACGACCTAAGTCAGTCGAACATGAGTAATCAGTTAACAATTGAGGAAGAAGATTCACAATTGCAAACTACTGAACCAATTCTGGAAGAGGATCTTTCACTAGATGCCTCTGAACAAGGGCAAAGCGAGGAACCATTAACTGGACCACGAAGGAGCTCTAGGGTTAACAAAAGGAGAGTCCAGAACTGGGATATCCTAAGAAAACACCGACCCGACCTGCACATGTCAAATGCGCTGTGGGAAGCCCTAACAGTAGGGGTCCTGCCTGATCAGCTAGACTCTCATATGCCTGAAGAAGGGAGCTGCAAAACGATGTTTGCAATCATAGCCGCGGCCTGCTTAAAGGAAGCCAAAGCTCAAAACAGCCCGACTGTGCCAGGGAAACAGGTACACCAAAAAGACCTAATCAAGCCTCCTCCACGCAACTGGAAGGAAATGCTGTCCCACCCACTCAAGGAACTATTCATTGAAGCAGCACACAAAGAAATAAACTCGCTCTCTGAAAAGGGGACCTGGAGCGTGATTGAGCGTACGAATGCACGTTCCAAACCGCTCCCGTTGAAATGGGTCTTTACATACAAGTTCAACAGCGACGGCTACCTTGACCGTTGCAAAGCGCGGATATGCGTGCGAGGTGACTTGCAGGAAAGCTCAACACTCGAGAGTACCTACGCGGCAACGCTGGCCGCGCATGCATTCCGTATATTCATGGCAATAGCAGCAGTATTCGACCTGGAGCTAAAACAATTCGATGTCAAAAATGCATTCCTTAATGCCCTTATTGGTGACAAAGAAAATCCAGTGGCATGCGAACTGCCAGATGGATTCAAACAGGAAGGGATGTGCGCAGAGCTCAAAAAGGCGCTTTACGGGCTCAGGGACTCACCACAACTGTGGTTCAAAGAGCTCAAGGCAAAGCTCAATGAGCTTGGCCTCGAAGCTTGCCCAGAAGAACCCTGTCTCTTCTATTCCAAAGAACGGACTGTGCTTCTGATCTTCTTTGTGGACGATATTATCATAGGGTACCATAAGCAAGATCAACGAGCTGCAGAAACAGTAATCGAAGGCTTACATCGAGCTTATGAACTGCACGAGCAAGGCGAGGTCCAGTTCTTCCTTGGAATACAAATCATAAGAGACAGAACACAGCGAAAAGTCTACCTGACCCACGAAGCTTATATCAACAAAATCGCACACAAATTTAAGATCAACGAGGAAAGCTCATTTCCGACAATTCCGATCCCAGTAACAGAGCTTTCAAAGCGCACCGACCAAGCATCTAAGCTTGAGATCAAGCGTTATCAAGAGAAGGTTGGATCAATCCTCTACACAGCGATCATGATAAGACCAGATGTCGCATTCGCGGCAGCGAGACTGTCACAATTCCTTACTAACCCAGGACCTGAGCATATGAAGGCAGCAAACCAAGCGCTCCGCTACTTGTTTCTTACAAACAAAGTCGCACTACAATATGGTTCGAGCTTAGAAACGCAGGCCCTGAGAATTGCGAGTGACGCATCATTTGCAGACGACACCACGACAAGGAAGTCATCGCAAGGGTATCTCATCAGTCTCTTCGGAGGACCTGTGATTTGGAAAGCAACCCGTCAAGCAACCGTAACGACGTCTACAACTGAAGCAGAACTGCTCGCTTTGGATCAAACGGCGAAGGAGACAATGGGTTTACAGCGTCTTTTCAAGGAACTGCGCCTACGAATACCATCAGACTTCAACATCGACTGCGACAACCAACAGACTATACGCTTAGTTATGGGAGAAAATGAGCGTATAAACACACGCCTGCGGCACATTGATATTCACAATTTATGGCTACGACAGGAATATCGGAAGGGATCATTCAAAATATCATACTTACCGACCTCAGAGATGCCTGCGGATGGATTGACAAAGGCCCTGCCGAGACAACGCTTTGAACACTTCAGAGCAATGCTCAACTTGGTCGATCTACGCACAATAACATCACGATGAAGGCACAGCAAAGGGGGGGCATCAAATCAATTGCCCCGAATACAAATACATGGCCCCCC
The DNA here is from genome assembly GCA_002179835.1 of Calonectria leucothoes. Classification (NCBI taxonomy): domain Eukaryota; kingdom Fungi; phylum Ascomycota; class Sordariomycetes; order Hypocreales; family Nectriaceae; genus Calonectria; species Calonectria leucothoes. Next base: position 89,016 of record NAJI01000484.1, read on the forward strand.
CCTCTCAGAGCAAAGCGCCCTGAGAGGCAAACATGATAAAACGCCAGAACGCCGAACGCCTAACGCCTAAACAAAGTTGATGTTGGAAGCAACGCAAGAAAACAAACGCGGAAACACAAGCTTTTAGAGAAGGTCTACACCCTCACTAAGGAGAGCGAGACCCTCCTTGAGGAGTCGCTTGGCCCGAGGGCGTCGCTCCTCCTCGACCTCATCATTGGAAGACCCGGGAGCTCCCTCTGAGGTGTTGACAACACCAGGCGAAAGGACAGAGTTAGGCTCTGCCAGAAGATCGAGATGGAGACGCAATGTCACACGGCATCGGTCATACATCTGTGCAGTTATTAGCATTTGAGCTTTGAAACGTGGGGGGTGAATAGGAAACAGACCTTCTTGTCGCCGGTGGTGTCAGCCAACAACATCCGTCGAGCGAAGGGAACCATGACGGGGGGGCTAATGAGCTTATTAGAACACATCTCAAAGCTCAAAAGTAACAAGATATGAGCTTACCAAGGAGTACAGACATGGCCCGTACTCTTGCACGAAAAGCAGCGAGAGGAGCGTCCCTGACTCACGTCAAAACAGCGACCTTTATCACCCTTTCCAGCGATCGCCGCTCGGATACAACGCTCACACGGCGGATCTCTGGGCGGTCCCCGGTCAGAGGAAGAAGGCTGAAGAAAGAAGTTAGCTAGCCGCTCACAAGTTCAAAGCTCAGAAAGAAAAGTACCGCTGTTCGCTCGCGCTTCCGTCTGACCCCACGGGGAGGAGCCTCTGGAGTCGGAGCATCCGACGGCAGGGGACTCTCACTCCGAGGAGTGGAAAAAGATGAGCCATCGCCAACACCAGAACGAGGCTCGAAGCGGAAGTCAAAAGGGACTTCCGAAGAAGGGGCGGGATCGACCTCCTCAGGAGCCGCTGTCTCCTGTCCTTGTGGCGGTGCCTGTGAAGGCCCCGGATCACGCAGAGCAGGATCCAATAACTCAGGAGGAAGTTCCTCCCAGGTCTCAACGTGCAAAGAGCGACCAGAACGAAGTCCCATGGTAAATGAGGTTGTCGCTGAATGGTGTTGATGAGGAAGAAAGGAAAAAGAAGGAGTTCCTCAACCCGAAAGGCAAAGCTCAATAAACTGGCGTTGAGCCTGCCTGGCACCTGCCAAACGCGCAGCCGAGCACTGGCAGCTCGAAAAAACAGTCCATCATTTCACATTCGACTCAAAACCACAGCAACAGGCTTACGACTTGGGCAGAGGAATTGGTACGGCTAGGAACAAGCGATTTAAAGCTCAAACTTACAGAATGATGATTTGAACAAGTGCAACAGCACGCATTATCCTCAGCCTGAGCAGGCGACATGGTGGAGTTAGGCTCGTTATCCAGATAGAAGACTATTTTCGCAGTTGAGCGCATGAAAAACTCACCTGCAAATGCGCCCAACTGGGGGGTGTGTCACGAGTCAAGCCTGTAAGTCATGTGACCACAGCTCACTGAGCTGTGGTCGGGCTGTGGGGCAGTGCGCACACAGCTCAAATTGGGCTTAGGACTAGAGGAGGAAAACCAGGCCTAAGAAACAAGGCTCTTACAGTGGGCCGAGCCCCACTGAGGGCTCGCGCTTAGGACCCTCTGTTTTGCGGCGCATAGCTATAAAAGCTAGGCACAATTAGCTATTTCATTTGTAATATTCAAGGCTTATTTTATCCCTCTTTTTGGCACCTAGTGCAAGCACAACGCGTGACATTTGGCCTCTTCAATTGGTTCAGCCAACAAGGGACTTTTCCAAAAGAAGTAAAATGCCAAAGGGTACATTTGGACACTTGCATAACTTTTGACTCTGTGATTACCGGTAATCAGAGTCAAAAGTGTTGCTTAAATAGGTCTAGCAATGAATTTCGATTTTTCTTATGGCTCCACTTTCTCGTCAAAATTACGGTAATCACTGAGAAGATCAGGCCCTTAATGTCGTTGGCAGGAGTGGCGTCCAGCGCCACTTTTTGCATGTGGAGAGGGTGATTGGTGAGTAGTGCTGCTGCGCCACATCGGCGTTTGGGTCCTGGCTCGGCATGAGTCAGAACGCTGAGTGGTAGAGAGTTCACCTGGGAGCAGTTATCTTGTGCGTGTTTTAGCGAAAGGAAAGTCAACCATAAACTGCCAACGCAGTGGGAACGCGACCATCTTTATTCGCCATGGCCCAGAAACCAACTTTTGCCACCCCGCTGCAGCAGTCTTCGCGGGCCGAAGTCCTCGAGTGGCACCTTCCCAAGCCGTACAGTCACTGGGTGCTGACAGGCAAGTCCCGCGCCGCATGGCACACATCCTTCGTCATCCCGCAGTTAAATCTTTTGCTCGACGCCGGGCTCTGTGTCAACAGGTTGCGACCGAAACATGTGTTTCTCACTCACGGACATAGCGACCACTCGCTTCTGGCACCCGCCTTTGTGAAACGTGAAGACCCGCCGGATATCTTTTGCCCAGCAGAGATGAGCCAGGTATTTGATGATTTCATCCTCGCAAAAACTATGCTCAATCAAGGTGGATTGATTCGTCCAAGTGATCCTGCACCGACCGGCCCCTTGACCAACGGTGGCTCCGAGGAAGGAAGTGTGAGGTCCGCAAGGAATGAATGGCTCAATACGCACGTCACACACCCTGTTCGCCATGGCGATGTAGTGACCCTACGGAGAGTCAAGAATATCACTGCTACAGTGTTTAACTGCGACCACAGCGTTCCTTGTGTGGGCTATGTTTTTAGCATCGTTTCGAATCGCTTGAAGCCTGAATATACTTCTCTCCCTGGGCCTGAGCTGAAGGCGCTTCGACACTCCGGCACAAAAATCACCAATGAACACATCACGCCCGCTTTTGCATTTTTAGGAGACACGACAGCCAAAACCTTGGCTGATGAACCGGAATGGCTGCGTGACGGCATCCCAGTGGTCATCACGGAATGCAGTTTTTTGTACGAAGAGCACAGAGCCCAAGCTGATAAAACAAAGCATACAATATGGGCCGACCTGGAAAAGGTCATTCGGAAATGGCCTAAATCGATTTTTGTGCTCATGCATTTCAGCCTGCGCTACACAGATCAAATGGTAAAACGTTTTTTCATGGATATGCAGGACCCGCCGAGGAACATTGTCATTTGGGTAGATGGCGAGAGTATATAAAATGGATGTCTTGTGCTCAATAAGGATGAAGTGAAGATAAGAATGATGGAAGGAAGTAGAATAAAGAAAAATAAACATTGTCCGGGAATTGTTCTTGTTTCCCCCCTTCTTTTCGGCGCGTAGGTTGGACCTCTCTGCTTTTCTCCCGGAGCATTCTTCGATGTTGAGGAAAACGGCCGAGAAACGAATGCATTGGCCATATCCATTGCGTTTAGGATACTTAACATCGCAACAATCAAGAGAGAGCCGGCATTATAATCCACGACGCCGAATTATTGACCTCATTGAGGAGGCTGGAATTGCGTCATATCACCCAGGGGCTGGCGTGATTGCGATGTGGCCCAACGCTTCAAATAAGTCAAGTTAAGTCACCCCTAAGGGTGGATTGAACAGTCAGAGGGGCGGCTTGATTTGGTCAAGCCGGGCGGGGCCCGGCTTGCCTTGGCTTGCTGACTTGCGGTTTTTGATTGGATGGATGCTAAGTACCTTCCCACCTAATTTCTATGACCAGTTACTTAGGTACTATATTTAGTCTATCATTATCTTATATAGGCTATGCCATTAGTCCGATACCATAATCCTTACCTTGCTAAATAGCCTTTCTATATCTATTAGAAATGAGGGCTTTTTGATAGGAAAAATGTGTAAGGGATAGCGAAAATAAGGATATCCGTGGTGTTGATAAATTAAAGCGATTGAGGCTTATTAAGAGCCAGTGGGTCAAAGCTGCTGTTGCCGGGCAATTTTTGCCGGAGTTTAGCCCGGACCCGACGTTTAGCCCGGACCCGAGGTTATTCCGATGTGTGGCATGCTCAAAAATTCATACCCTACAGATCCTGATTTTTATGGTAGATAAAAGGGAGTAAAAGGTACAAAAAAATACCTAAAAATATATACTTGACTTGACTAACTTCCAAGTACAGGGAATTCTACTTGACTTTACTTGATCAGGCAAAAAAGCGACTTGAATTGGCTTGGCTTGACTTGAACTTGGTCGCTTGACTTATTTGAAGCGTTGATGTGGCTGTTGGTTTCAAAGGGAAAAGGGTTATAATGCACTAGTGCAACAGGGGTCAGATTGGGGGTTTTTGTGAATTGATTGATTGTTCTATCTAGCTAGCTACCCGTTCAGCTTGTGGTGTTGCAAGCTGGTCACGTGAGGCGGGGTCAATCCCGCTATGCCGGGGTTACGCCGGTCAACCCGACGTTTTGCCGGTGACGGATTGAGAGCCGATTCCAACAACCAGTACCTGCCACTAATTCATAAGCCAACACTACTCTCAAAACTCGAATCCAATTATGAAGAGTCTGCTCTTCTTTTCTTCTCCATCATTGCTGTGTCAGCAAGTGCTCATCCGAATCGCGAAATCCAACAGTCTCAGATAGACTGGTACAATGAGGCAAAGACTCTCTTTTCCAAAGCACTCCATTCTCGAGACAACGTCCTCGAAGCCATCATATCAGCCAATTTTATTATTTTCCAAGCCATAGTTACCACAGAATATGCAGCCGCCTGGGGGACTCTTGGGGAGGCGTGGCGCAGAGCAGTGACTGCTGGCTATAGCATTGTGGATAGTGCGGCGCAGATGGTGCCAAATGCTCTCTCGCCAGAACCTCTGCGATCGTGGATTGAAACCGAAGAGTGCCGCCGGAGCGTCTGGATGCTTTTTATTTTCGACAGGGGAATGTGTTTCCCTCTTGGATCCGTTCACGGCGTTGACGATCGGCAATTGCGGATCAATTTTCCGATGGACGAAGACTCGTTTCAATCCACCGTAGAGCCTTCCGACCAATGCCCCGTTCTGTACACAATGAATTTGGACCGGTTAATTACCGCGATCCAGGGAAAGGCTCGAAAGAAGATGGCAACCTTGTTACATTTCATCATCCTCGGCTACATCCTTCTTGGCCGTGTTGTCGAGATTATACATGCGCTGGATTGCGAATTGGAAGAACAAAAGCCAAAGCTTGATAAGCTAGAATCAAGCTTCTTGAGGATCCGCCTCATACTCCCTCGCTCCGCAACAGACCTTGCCGCCGCAGACTACCGAGACTTTCCAAACGTGGTTTGGCTGAACGTCATCATGAATGTCAGCGCAGTTCTCCTATATCACAGGCCCCTCCACGATGGTGAGACGCTCGACGACAAGACCGAACTGTCAACCAACTGGCCACACTGCGTCTCTGCAGCCCGGAGTAGCGTGTCCATTCTCCGGGATGCATCGCGGGCATCAACTGACTGTGCCATTAACCCTCATCTCTCGTCAATGCTTTTCACGACGGGCCGTATTCTGATGATGGAGTATGTCTGTCCGTCAATCGCGCAACCGAAGCCCACTGCATCGTCACAATCTTCCTCGGCCAGCAAGAGAGATGCTACGTTGCGAGACGACCTAGAAGTATTACTATTCACTTCTGAGCGCATGAAAGAGACCCTCAAAGGCATTGGTAGAAAATTCCGAAACGGCATCGTTTTCTACTTTACGGATGATGAAAGTCGTATTCTGCAAGACAAGGCCGACGGCTCCAGGGGGCTTCTTAGGACCTGCGACAAATGGCCCAAGATGGACGATCGCATCGATTTTGAACTCCCAACATAGATTGCACTATCTATATGCTACTCGAGTTAAATAGTAATGTCAGCATTCTTGCTATCGCCCACCAATCTTCCGCCGTCCGCCGCGACACTTGTGCCGGTAGTAAAGGTGTTCTTCATGAAATAGAGATACACCTCTGCCATCTCCTCTGGCGTGCCCACGGTGCGCGTGATAGTGTCCCGCTTCATGCTGTCCAGCGCTCCTTGCAGCCTTTCCTCAGGGATGCCGTCGAAAAGCTCAGTGTGAATTGCGCCTGGGATGGCCGAGTTGACACGGATGGGCTGCAGATCTATGGCCAAGCCGCGCGCAAGAGACTTCACGCCGCCACCAACGCCAGACATGACAGACCATCCCGGGCTTGGGCGCCACGACATGGTTCCTCCGGTAAGTGTGAGGGAGCTATTGGTGCTTTGGTTGATGTACTCAGGCAGGTGCTTGGCCAGGATGATGGCGGCCGTGTGACGAACCATGCCAAGCTGAGAAATGTCGCTGAGCTCCACCTTTTTAATATCAACGGTTCGAACAGCGTCACCCGCCGTGTAAACGACGTGGTCAATCTTTCCAGATTGCGTGGCAAACTCCAGAAGGCTTTTGATGTTTCCCTCGAGCGTGTCGGGGTTGGAGAGATCGCATGTTTTGCCTGTGATTTCACGAGGCACGAGGCCGTTGGACTCGATGTGGCCTTGAAGGCGGCTCACGGCCTTGTCTAGTTTGGGTTGTCGGGAGCTGCTGAGAACAACATGGGCGCCGTGCTCGACGGCTGCTTCGGCCACGGCAAAGCCAATGCCAGTTGAGCCGCCCAAGACAAGGACGCGCTGGTTATGCAACTTGTTGATGAACTTGGGTGCCATGATGATGGAGTGATAATGTAATAGATAAAAGAAGAACTGCCGAATTTAATTGTATCGTATTCTCTTGGAGATGACTTGAATTTGTCTGATGAATAGCTTTTATCAACTCGAGGGCTTGGGTCCTTTTAAAGTCCTTCTGATGGTGGCCATCATGAGAGCGGCGACGGGTTGCTCCACAGTCGGCGCCGCTAGCGGGATCAAGTGGGTCCGTCGGCGCTGCTTCATCTCAGCGGCGCCAGGAAGCAGGCGCCGGGTGGTAACAACAAAGTGCGCGCCTTTTTGTCGGACATACGGTAAATGCGGTATATCCGATTATCTTATTGATTTGCGCAACTGTTCAAATAGATCTGCTTGTAATAAAGTGGTCCGGCTGGGGTTGAGCCATGTTCAGACATGTCATGATCACTATCCTATTGGCAAATCTCACTCTGGTCTCGGTCCCATCCACCGGGACGACGAAAATGGGACAAAGGATGATTAGAAAACAATGGGACAGTTCAAAGGTGCCATCAATTCAGGTACGGTGCCAATGACATGGGATCAAAGCCAGTCAAACATACATGGCGTTGCATGATGACGCCCAACTCCATCCGAACGATGAAACACAATTGTCTTGTGCGTTGTCAGCCACGATTCACGTCACTAGCCTGTTCATATGATCCGCCTTGTCCAGCAGATGGCTGTTGGCATATGCAGGGGTATTCGGCGAGAAAATATGGGTCGGCCAACGCAAAGAGGCCTCAGTCGCGAGGCGATTCACAGCCACACGGCTCAGCCACAGCGCTGCGATCATGTCGGCAAGGCCATCGACTCAGCACAGCGCTTCGCCAACCAACCATGACGGTGCATCATGACCTCGGCAGCCCAGGCTGCAGGGCGGCTGGCTGCATCTGCGCGATTCCTTGATCGGGCCCTGTTTCTTACAAAAGGCCAAGGCCCCCCTTGGGCTGGGCTCCTTTGTTCCAGCTTCACTGGGGAATAGCTCCACCGCTACTCCATCCAAATTCGGCCTGACGAGACGACATACCGCTCTTTAAGAAGAAGCCCGCCTCCCGCGACCTCGCCCACACTCGCTCCCGCAGCACTCTCGAGCACTCAACACACGATGCCCTTTGTCGCCAACACCCCCGAGTCGCTCATCGGCCGCACCGACTCTCTCAATCCCAACACGACATGTCGAGGCATCACTTCCAACGGCCGTCCATGTCGCCGCCCCGCTAGCGGCGGCGCAAAACCCAAGCCCAAAGGCCGACCCACGACGCCTGATCCGCGCGACGAGAGCTTGTATTGTTGGCAGCACAGGGACCAGGCGAATCTATCTGCCCAGTCGAGCCCGGGCCCCGGGGGCGGCGTGACGCCCATTCTCGAAAACCGCACCAGTATAGACACATTGGCCGACCGGCTGGGTCTTGTAGATCTCCAAGGAAAATCCAAGCGGAGGAAGGATCACGAAAAATACAGCAACAGCACCGCCGCCAGCTTCAGGCCGACCAACACTTCACAGTCCAAGCCCAGTAGCAGTCTAAAGCTTTGCTGCTGCTTCTCCATTCCAATCGAGGAAGCCCCAGAACCTCGTCCTCCGCGACCACAGCCCCGACCGGTCCAGCGAACCTCGATTCCCGTACCTTCGCGACGAAACTCGCGAACCAGCCACAACAGCCAGCGTCTGAGCGCATCAGCAGTTTCGGCAGGGAAGAGCTCCAAATCGCGAAAATCCAGCAGCTCCTACACGGGCAACCCGCAAGACTTGATACCCGGCACGCTCGATGCAGCTACCGCGGCGGCTCTGACGACGGAGCTCAATCGGCCATTTGTTGATTCGGAGGAAGCTGGTTTCATCTACATGTTTTGGCTTACACCAATGTCGGATTCCGCACCGCCAGTGGATGCTGCGCGGTCCCTTCTCAAGCCGCCTTCGCCTGGCAGCCGATCCCGGAGACCAAGCGACGTGGTGTCCCGGTTTGCCGACCAGAGCACAGCCACCAAGGGCAAGACGATGATGCTCAAGATTGGGCGCGCGGCCAACGTCCAGCGCCGCATGAACCAGTGGCAGCGCCAGTGCGGGTACGAGATCGAGCTCCTGCGGTACTACCCGTACCTGTCCAACGCTGACGAGTCCTCCGGCGTCGTCCCGCACATGACGCCGCACTGCCACCGCGTCGAGCGGCTGGTCCACATCGAGCTCGCCGGCAGGGGCATGCGCGCCAACAAGGACAACTGCGAGGCCTGCGGCAAGGATCACAGGGAATGGTTCGAGGTCGAGGCCACCCGGGAGGGCGTCCGCCAGGTGGACGAGGTGATCCGACGGTGGATCAAGTGGGATGAGTTGAATTCCTAACGATTACATGATGCATGTCGCAAAATGACGGCGTTGGATGATTTTTTGTGTTCCCGCAAATAGGGATGTATAGATGTAAATTGAACATAAGGGCAATACATGCTAAATATTGACCACGAGACATGGTTCGAGTGAGTTGGTCTTTTTAAAATGAAATCAGTGCTGTCCACCAACTGTTCCAGGTTCTCTTTTATTAGCAGTCAGCTTCGGCTCCGCTGTGAATAAAAGACGGCATCGTCAAGCCCCTCTGCCCGGCTCAGCGAAGCCAAGCCCCTCCACCAAGGTCCAGATTGTTATGTCGTAGACATGCAACTCAACTAAATCAGAGCTTCAACTCGGGTTTTAGATAAAGTGAATGCTCGATAACCATAAAGAACAACCTAATAACCCATCCCACACCCGTCACGACCAATCAAGATCAGCTCAACCAATTCTTGAACCAATTCAACCAAGCTCCGAGCGTATGTGAATGAGATCTGAATCAGGACAAAGGCCTAAATTCTATGTAGTTAATCTTGGTTCCCAATGTTGAAAACTCTGCGAGAGCACAAGGTGATCCTTGCCAACTGGCTGCCAGCTGGCAGTGGCAGGCAGAAAAGCGGCAGGTAGTGGCACAACCAAGCTGTCACTCGCCTTGTCCAAACATTCCAAGTTTCACAAAACCAGCTCCCCATGTGCTGCGCAGCAAGAAAATCCACCAAACATGTCTCATCAACACCACTGCCCGGCCAAGGATGGCAATAAGACCCATGCCACCAAGAGACATGACTTCTTGAGAGAAAAGTACACCAAAGAGTGTACCAGGTGCCCTGACGGTTTCCCCTACTTTCTGGAATCGTGCCCCCGCTGCGACCAAGCAGAGTCGAGGGAAGCATCTGAGAAAGCCACATCGCCTCAGACACACACAGTAAGCCACACCAACACCACCGGACATGGAAGTGTGAATCATGCTAACTGCCTGAATAGATGTCCCTGATTACATTCGCGATAACCGGCGATCACAACATCCTTGGCGGCGGCGGCGGCGGCGGCGCTTCCCCCCCCCCCCCCCCCNNATCGAGTCAGTTACCACCCCCCCCCCCCCCTCCCCCACCCCCTCACCACCATGGGGGAATCAAAAAAAAAAATTCAACGGCAAATGCCGGGTGGTTAGTTTCCTCTTATTTGCTCTTCATGATGACTTCCGCTCATATTATGCAGTGCAAGGTTCGAGGGCACTATGCCCGAGACTATCCCCGAAAAAAAATGTCGAGGGCAGAGTCGCCAGCAATACCACCACCGCCATCACCATGCCAGCGGCGGCACTTAGGTAGCCATAACATATTAGATGCGCCACAGAATGTGACCACAGTTCAGTACATCTTTGACTCTAGAGCAAAAAGTCTTTCACAAACACGTGTCTCTTCAGCACAGTCGGACCCTATCTGGCAAACTGGCATCGTGGTTAAACAAAGCGCACCATCTACCACCACCAACGGCAAAAGAGCCACCCCAGTGCTTGACTTTATTTGAATTAGTCCTCTGGGTATCAAAGAGGAATTGTGATTGCTGCTGTGTAAGTAGCTAAAGTCCAAGCAGCCGCTGGGTACCATTTTCTAGGAATAGCAAATTGAGGTAGCACTGGGCGGTTTGGTTATGCTGTTCGCGCTATTCTTATTTCTTGTGTTGTTTGTGCAGTTTGTATTGTTTGAGTTGTTTGAGTTGTTTGAGTTGTTTGAGTTGTTTGAGTTGTTTGAGTTGTTTGAGTTGTTTGAGTTGTTTGAGTTGTTTGAGTTGTTTGTGCTGTTTGTGCTGTTTTGCTGTTTATGTTGTTTGTTTCAAGCAGTGCAAACCGGATGAGCCGCATCCGTTAGCTTGAGTCGAGGTGTTCGATCTTAATATACTCGAGGGTACTGTGCAGCGCGAACCTCTTGATAATTTCGGAGTGAATGAGGGTCGATTGTCGCGTTTGTTTTGAGAGTACCCCAGATGTAAGCTCGTGCCGAGAGGTTTTCATCATCCGACGACCAAACGCGTGCTTATCTTGAGTTGGAGGCGTGTGTTGGGACCGACCGGGCTTAGCAAGTCATGGAAGCCATCTTAAGTATGTGACATTTGCGCTATTTCCGCTTTATATAATACCATGTGTTAAAACTCCGTCGTGCTGGACGTTGGCATGCTCAGATATATGGCTGTTGTTTCATAGGAATTGACAACGATTTGAACAAGGAGATTAATGATAAGAAGGGGAAAAGGCCAGGCTGGTCTTGTCAGGAATTTTATATGGTAGTCATATTCAAGGTTTTTCTATAAAGGTATATCTCCGCTGCTTTTTGTTACTGTGTAAAGCTTATTGTATTGCACATGGGCCACGCCCTGGGTGATGGACCTCAAGGTTACTGACCATAGCAAAGGAACTGTGTGCAACTCTGCAGAAACAAGCAGGCTTTCAACAGACTGTATACAATTCTTCCAGCGTGGGTCCACATGAATTTCGTCATGCCCGGACCTCTCTACTCATACAACTCGTAACACGCGTTTCTCCTCATGATATCTTTGCTCGGCTCGCCGGCGCCAGCTCTCTGGAGACAACCAACTCCAAGACACATCGCCACCCTGATACAGTCCCAGTCTTTTAAAAGTGTTGGGTGCTGATGGCTCCTTAACCAGCACCAAGTACCAGTCTCGCTTGTCGGTCCTCGCAAGCCTCAAGCACAATGCCATTTCCCCATCAACAATGTCTTCGGGGTGATCTGGGTATATGGTCGACACATGGCCATCGTGCTGCCAGACAAGCTCATAGCGGAAAATCCGCCGCATTTCTCCCGTAATCCAATCTTCCCTGTCTGTGAATCGGACAGAAACCGTGGTGAACGACACCCAGCCAGACAGAGTCAGTGCCGCCGAAGTTATCGGGCCAGTTCTTTGGAGGCCTGCAAAAGTGCAGTCAACCTTTACCACGCGAGCATACACCTCTTTTAGCACCGGTCTTGCCCATCCTGCTAGTGTACTGTGCTTGTACGATACCTCACGCATCACAGAGGCCCACGACCAGCTTGGGGCACGCCACGACTCTGGCTTGCTCTTACGTCTGTCGCCTTGATCTTTTCCGTAGGTCCATAACAAGCCCTCGACCATATTACTACGCCAGATCCCGGCCACGTACTCGTCCTCTAGGAGCCCCGAAATGCGACTAGCAAGGCCCGCAAGAGCTGGGAAAGCATCGCCTTCGTTTGTAAGGTTCCCCATCAGTCGCGAATATCTCTCAACGATGGCGTACCATAGCGCCCGCAGCTCGGCGGGGGTTGCATTGCTCGTTTTGATTGACTTGCTGCTGACGAGTCTACGAAACTCTAGGTCGTCGGACTTTTCCTCGTGATCTCGGCCGCAGTCGCAAAAAACGCCGGTGCGACACTCCCAAACAAGCTCTCTCTTTGCAAAATGAAGCATTCTTGGTGAAAGGAGACGTTCCTGGAAAACCCAGCCACGAGTGAGCAGCGGCCATTCCTCCTCATGCTGTTGGTCGGGACTCGGGATATCCCAGTGTCTGATACCACCATTATCCGGATACTCCAGTCGCACAAAGACATCATCCACAAGCCCATGCCCTATCTCCTGGGCTGGAATGCGATCCAAGTAGACCTCTCGCACGTCGGTGTCAGGGTGTAGGCCTTCCTGGTGGCCTTTTGCCTTGGTTGCAGCGATAGTCACAAAGGCATTCTCGTAAATGGATGCCATTTTAGGGAGCTGCCTTTCTCGGTCTTCATCGCAGTCCTGGACGATGCAAAGAGCATCCACCCAAAAGTAGCGGATAGAAAGTCGTCGGCATACAACAACAGCATCGTAAATGGTTTTCGGTAGGATTTCCAGGGGGATCCCAGACTTGAACAAATCTTTGTTACTGTTCAGGGTCTTTAAATTCTGGGCACGGCCCCAGCAATAACTAAGACAAGCGTAGTATCCCAGCTCGTTTTTGGTCTCAATCAGTCTAATCGGTGACTCGTGCGAGTCTCCAATATCCAATACCCGATCTGGCATGGGCTTTGGCTGGTTTCTGGTGCAATGCTCATGCTCCGTTGTGCAGGTCAAGATCCACGACATTACCCGATGCATGGTTGCCTCGGACTGCGTGTCATCCACGGCAGCTCTTGGAGAAGATATGAACGGGAGATCGGGTCCTTTTCCGAGGCAGTAAAATGACATACGAGGCCAGGCGGTAATGACATCTGGTAGCTCGACAATCAATGTCCTTCTATCCTGGTTCCACGTCAAAAGAATCTCGTCGCCAGGGCGGTAACGCTTCCACTGGAAATAAAACCGCTTTGATGTGTCGGCTGGGGGGTAGTGACGGCGTACCCCCGCAAGCAATGTGGCGCAAATTACACAAGTTGCTCGAGTGTTCCAAAGGTCGTGATATTTAATAGTCGTGCCAGCGCTATAGCTTCGGTGTTGGTTGAGATTATTGCAAACCAAACAATTCGTATCTTGCCGTCCGTTGGTGGACTCTCGCCAGCGCCGGGGTTGTCGTAAAAGCCAAAGTACACCGTGATAGAAAGATACAAGGCCAGAAAAGGAACTTTTCAAATCCCGAGTGGTGGCCAATAGTCGTTTGGAAACCATCCACCTTGGTATCCTCCTCGAATACGCGCGCCCCCATCGCTTCTCGGCAAGCGAATGCAGACATTCCAGAGCCATCGCGAACAAGGATCGAGAAATATATGTGAGAATCAGGACGGGGATCGCCAAGATGGCCCAGTGAACATCTTTGAGGGCATCTGCTCCCAGCGTGAAATAAAAGTATACAACGAACCAGAATGGTATCAGTTGCACAGAAAGCACGAGCAGAAATGAAACCCAGGCGCATATAAACTCGTAAACCACTTTTGCAAAGAAATGCAAGGCCTCTTTGGCCGCCTCGGAGGCGATTGCTAATACAAGCCGTCGGTTTCCTTGGCGGCGCGGGCCTTCTGAGCAGTCCAGAGGATCCATGGCGGTGAGCTGTGAGTACATCACACGGCTAAAGATTCAGCATGCATGATTTTTCTTCGCAAATATAAAGCTCATTCGTTCATTGTTGCGCTTTTCTAGCGATGTTGGTAGGAAGGCTGATGCCTCGTGCGGCTGAGGCGCTCCCTAGCTGCGCCTCCTTTAGACAGTTTCAAGATCCACCACTGGAAGTGGTGGGTTAGCCATACCAGGTCGCCATGTTATTCATGAGAAGTGACCCTCACAAATACGATCATAGCCTCATGCCATGATATCCAATGAGCCTTGTCCTGTGGGCATCAGGTCGTGTGATGCTTTTTGCTCTGTAAATATGCCAAGCTATAAGATGGCTCTTAGTCAGTGGATATCCGATGCCTGTCGCCTGATTTCTATAACACCAGATTAGGATTAGGTTCGCACTAATCCGCTTCTGATTTCATACCAATGATTCAACGGTTTGTCGCGCACCTACCGTTTTTAGTTAGGCGAACTTGGGGAAGAAACAGCAAGGGTCCTATTTCGCCAGGCGCTGTGCTATATCCACATTGGCATCGAGCGAAGGCGAGTCAGCGCATCGTATATACGCATTGAATCACAGCTGCTCATCACCTCCATTAAATCAACATTGTGGAGGAAACCCCACTCGGAGTTAACCTTCCTGTCATGACGGGACGAGACGGGACATTATTAACCCTAAATCCGGAGGAGTCGCCTGCTCCTGCCATGGCTATATATAATGCATCATTGAGATGATCTATGGCGGGCAGGAACACATTAGTATTACCCAGCTACAATCATATGCACAGCTTCATATAACCTCCATCCTCACTCATCATTTTCCAAAGTTCAACAATCCATCAGAAGCAACAACATGCCTTCATTCGAAGAAGCCATAGCCACAGGCAAAGCCTCAAATGAGGAGGCCCTCTCAATCTTCGATGCCCTCCCTGCTGTCAAAACAGAAGAGCTGATAGGGCTATGGAAGGGATCATCATTCAACACGGAGCACCCAATGGACGGGTTCCTAGAGCGCTCGGGTTGGTTCGGCAAGAGATTCGTCAACGAGAATGCCGTTGACCCATTGGTCTTCAACGCGAAAGATGGCGGGCTCTTTGCTGTTGACCCTGCAAAGGCCATGGCGGGACAACATCAGGGATTGTACATCCCCGACGTGCAGTCAGAATACGAGACTCAGGTGAACAAGGCTCGCATTCGTGTCGTTCAATATCGAGATGTTCCAACCGCCAGCATGGTCTACAATGAGCTTCCCATCATCGACCACTTCCGCAAAGTAGATGACAACACCCTCCTTGGTGCGATGGACAACATTCATATTCCTGGGCCAGCCTTCTTTTTTGTACTTCGACGTCAATCTTGAGCCGTCCTTGCATCTTGAAACCTTGGGGGACATTTGTACAGTCTTTTCGCTGGATGGTTATACACCAAACAAACCATTCAACTCTTCGACAACCCTTACGGGTGGAAGAGAGATGAGGAAGGTTTAGCAGATTGGCCTAATTAAGGTTCCTACGAAAACTGAATTTTAATTCAAACCCCATAAAAAGTCTTTGGCATTTTAATTTTGCCATTCCTACACCTGGATTGAATGTGAAGTGTAATAAATTGTTTTTTTTTTTTTGTTTATTTATATTATTTATTGCCAGTAAATCCCTAAAGAGGGCAAAGGATGCCTATTTAGCTATAATAAAATTTTATTATATTAATAAGAAAGTAAATATATAATAGAAAGGGATTAAGTCCCTATAAGAAAAAAGAAAATTATATTCTTATAAGGCCTAGGTTATTAAATATTCTTAGTTTATATTTTTTTTATTTATTATTTAGGCTTTTTAGATAATTAATTTTTTAATTTTATTAGTCTTTTTTTATTTTATATTAAAAATTTCTTATAAAATTTTTATTTATTAATATATTTAATAAAATAATATTAATCTTTATCTAGAGTTTTATTAATATTTATTTTTTTAAATTAATTAAGGTTTTTATTAATCTTTCTATATATAAAAGGGTATAATAGGGTCTTTTGTTTTTTATATTTATAGAGGATATTAATATTTTTATAATTAAATCTTTTATAATATTTAGTAAAATTACTATGCCTTATATAGGCTATAATAATTTAATATAATTTCTTATGGAATAAGGTTTTTATTTTTATTATTTAATTTATCTTAAAGGGAAGTTTAAGAGGCTTATATCTTTATAGCTAGGTCTTTTTTTATTAGTATTAAATTTCTTTTTTGGTTTTAATATTTAATTAATACTTAATAAAGCTATAAATAGAAATATTATTAATAAATATCTTAAATTAGTATTCTTTTTTATAAGCTAATTTATTATTTTATTACCTTTAATATTTAAATAGCTTAGAGACTATTTAATATTAACTTTTATTTTATGGGATTTAGTAAATTTCTAGAATTTAATAAATATTATATAGAATAAGCTAGGTTAGGATTCTTTAATATATTGGATAATTAAGATATTATTTAAATATATTATTATATTATTATTAGGAAATAATTATATAGCTTTCCTAAGGCTATATATTACTTTATTAATTTTAGTATTAAAAACTTTTATCTTTATTATAGTCCTATATCCTATATAAATTAATCTTCTTTTTCTATAGATTATATATCCAAAATCTATCTTATAGTAATTTAGGTTCTTAGGGTTTTTTGGGTTATTAAGTAAAAAGCTATCTAAGTAAATTATTATATTATTTCCAAGGGCTTATTTTTTAGCTTATTTCTTAAATTTTTTAGCTTTAATTTTCTTTTTTTGAATCTTTATTAGAAAGTATATTTAGGTATTATAAGACTTAGTTTAATAATTTTAAAAACTAGTTAGCTAGTTTTTATTAATATAATAGGCCTTATTTTATATGCTTATTTAGGAAATTAATATTAATTTTATTTTTGGATAAAAAGGTATTTTTTATTTAGTATCTTTAGATATAAAGTATATCTTTTTTTGGCTACTTTTAAGATAAATTTAATTAGGGGAATATTTAATTTTCTTTAAATAGTAATTAAAGAAATTATTTTTTAGGTAGGAAAATAATTTTTTATAGTAATATTTATAATAGCTTATATCTTCTTAAGTTTTTTGCTTAGTTTATTATTAATTTTTTTGGTCTAGCTCTAGTAAGAATTACTAAATATAGGCTAGGTTAAGCTAGGCTATTATATAGTATTATTATATAATAGGCTAGGTAAGATAATTATTTATATAATAATTTATATTAAGTTAGGAAAAGTATTTTTATAGGTTTTACTAAGGCTTTTAATATAATTAATTATTTTATATTCTTTATTAATCTTTTTTATAATATAATATTTAAAACTTAGTTTTTTATCTAGGAAAATATTAAGCTATTTAATAAAGAAATTAGCTTTCTTTTTCTTTATATAGAAAATAAATAAAGATTCTTTTTTATTATATTTTAAAAAGTATATTACTTTTATTTTATTAGGAAAAAATATAATCCCATTTAGCTTATCCTATTTAATTATCTTATTAAAGATAGCTTAGGCTTTAGTTATTAATTTTTTTAGTATGGCTTTTATAGTAAGGATATTATAATTATTAATATATTTAAATTAGCTATTACTAAAGCTAAAACTATAAATTAGTTTAATATATAGAAGAAAGAGGATAGGGGAGGCTAGGGAGCCCTATAAAAGATTATAAATTAGTTCTTTTATTTTTATTTTTGCCTTATTTAGTATAATATTAGTCTTTTTACCTAAGGTAAATAAGATTATTTATTTAATTATTATTAAAAGCTATCCTTATTTAAATATTCTATTTACTAGTCTATTTAAAAGAATTATATTAAAAGCTCCTTTTATATTTACTATAATTAGGATAATAATCTATTATTTTTTAAAATTATATTAGATATTATATATAATGGTTTCTATAATATCTTCTATAGATCTTTTTGGTAGGATACTTGCTAGCTAGGCTAGAAGGATATTATATAGAATATAGGTTTAGGCTATTCTTTTTATTATAAGCTATTTTAGTTTTTTATTAAAGATTAGAAAAAGGGTAATTAAGTATTATTTTTTATAAGTACTTTAGTCTTTATTTACTTTAAATATAAGGATTACTTTTGCTTTTTTATATAATATGGGATAGTAGCTAAGTATTATATAATATTAGTATAAGTAATATATATATTTGCTAATATATAGCTAGATAAGTCTAAGTATTAAAATTATTATTTTATTTTCTTTTAAGATAATATTATCTAAGTAGATTAGGGATCTTTGGGCCTTTTTTAGTATAATAATATTATTTTAGGATAGGATTTTTTTGGGGATAGTTGTTTTATATAGGGTTTGGAGGTTTCCTATTTTTATTATCTTTTTAAATAAGCTTTTATATAGGTATTATACTTTTTTTAGTAAATTACTAATAACTTTTTTATTAGTAATATCAATAATAGGTTTAGATTTAAATTAGAAATATTATTTATATTAGCCTATAATTTTATAAAAGTAATTTAGGATAATTATTATCTTAATTCTTTCTTTTTAATACTTATATTTTACTTTTTTAATAGCTTTTCTTAAGGCCTATTATTTTTATTTTATTATCTTTAATCTATAGTTTATTATCCTAATAGCTAAATATTTCTTTTTAGCTTTTTAATAGTCCTTATTTTATTATTTTACTAATTTATTATTTAGTCTATATTTGCTTTTGATTTTTGCTAGTATTAATTAAAGAATTTCTAAGATCTTTATAGCTATTTTATTTATATTATTTTTATAGAGAATTAGGTTTTCTAGAAAAATATATTATTCTTTTACCTTTATTATAAAAGCCTTTTTTTATTTTAAATAAAGATAATATATAGACTTTAATAAAATTCTTACTAAAGAATATTTAATTATTATAAAAAGTATAATATAGTCTAAGCCTATAGTAAGGTATAGTATTATCTTAGTATTTATTTTTAATGTATTTTTAAAGATTAGATCTAGGATATTTTCTTTATTATATATAGAAATATTTTTATTATTATAAATTATAAATTTTTAGTTATTAATAAATTTAGCTAATAAAATATTAATCTTATTTATTAAGCCCTTTAGTTTTTATATTTTATATTTAGTATTAAAGTCTCCTAGAAAGATTATATTAAGATAGACTTTCTTTATAATAATAATATACTTAATTACTAAGGTATTTCCTAGCTTAGAGTAAATATTTTAGAGATAATATTTATTGGCTTTTATAGTAATATAATCTTTGGAAAGGTTTTTTATTTAGATTATTACTTTTAGTCTTTTCTTTTTTTTTATATAAGTAAGGACTTTAGGTCTATTATCCTAATTTATTTAGTTTTAGATAGGTATATATAGATTATATTTAGGGTAAATTTTAGTATTATTAGGTTTTTCTAGGTCCTTATATAGGATAATCTATAGTTTCTAGATAATTATAATATTTACCTTAGCTTTTTTATTAAATATTAAAGTATTATTATATATTATATTTATTTTATAGATATTAGCTTAGAAGATTATAATATTATTTTAGTAATTATCTTTATAGTTAGGCCCTTTTTATTATCTTTAGCTTATAGAGTTTACTAATTATATTAGCTTTAAGTTAGCTACTATAGGCAATCTTAGCTAATATCTTATTATTTAGGGTCTTCTAAGTATTTCTTATCTTATATTTATTAAATTTATTTTATTCTATAGCTTAGAAAAGCCTTTTTTCTATCCCCTTGGTTAGAATAGGTAATAGAAAGAAATTTAATATTATTTATTAATTAATAGGGATCTATATATAATCTAAAATAGCCTAACTAGCCCTATATCTTATAGAGGTCCTTGGGCTAATAGGGCAGCTATAGTTATATAGTTTAATAATTATTGGAATTATATTTAGATTTTATAGGGTAATATACTTTTTAATAGTTTTAGCTATCTCTTTATTTTTAGCTTTAATCTTTAGTTTTTTAGTCTTATTAGGCTTAATAAGTTTATTATATTTTTATTTTGGTTTAAGGGGGTAGATATAATATAGTAGGTTTTTTTATATTAGGCAAAATAAATAGATTGGCTATTTGTAGTATGGCTTAGCCTAGTATTTAGTAAAGCTATAGGCTTTATAGGCTATTTTATTAAGATAGTAAATGCCTTTATACTACTAAAAGTAATTTTTATAGTGGATTATTTTATGGTTTTTTTTTTATAGGATAATTTATATACTTATATTAAAAAATCTAAAGAGTTTAATTTTTTTTTTAAATAAGATTAATTAGTTTAATATTAAGTCCTTTAAATTTTCTTATTATATTTTAGTAATTTTAATAGGGATTTTGCTTATCCTAAGAAGGATTTTTTTTATAATAATATTCCTTACTAAGACTTTTTTAAAGGCTTCTTTAAGTTATTTAGGGATATATATAATATAATAAATTATTTATATATTAGCTTTTTTAATATTTATTATATTAAGAATATTATAAATAATAATATTATAATTAAGAATTCTTTATTTAATTTCTTTATTTATTAGTTAAATTATAAACCTAATTAGAATCCTATTTATTATTTTAAAGTTATTACTTTTAAGTCTATAAGCTTTTATAATTCTAAGTTTAATATTTACTAGATGTTCTTTATATAGGCTATTTTTTAGTAGGATTTAAATAAAGATTCTAGAATCTTATTTTATAGCTAGATTTATTAGGGATTTACTAGTAGCCTTTTTAGTATTTTTATTTATTTTTTATATTATCTTAGGAACTTAAGTTTATTTATTTTTAGTATTTTTAGGTCTAGGATTAGTATTAATATTTTTAGGATTATAAATAAAGATATTAATACTTATAGTATTTAAGGATTTAGAATTATTTTTAGGGAGGCCTTATATAAAATAATTAATATAAGTATTATTATTAGTATTATCTAGGGTATTATATTTTTATTAGTTTTGATTTTTATTGGAATTTTAGTAATTTAGAGCCTTATTCTAGGAATATAATCTTTTAATATTTAAAATCTCTTTTTTACTAATAATTTAATAAATAATAGATTATTTTAGTTTATTTTTACTAGAAAAAGTATTTAAAATATTAAAAAAAATAATTTTAATAATTTTTCTAAGTTTCTTTTAATTTTTAAGATATTTAAAGTAATCTTTAAAATAATTAAAAATTTAATTTTTTATAATATAAAGTATTTTTTTATATTTTTAATATTTATTAATTTTAATAATTATAAAATTTAAGTTTAGACTTTAGAGAATATAATTAGAGGGTCTTATAATATTAATATAATTAAATAATAATACCTTAAAAATAATTAAGTAAAGTAATAAAAGTAATAAAAGAGATAATAAGAAAATAAATTATATAGCCTTTAGCCTAAGATTATTATTTTACTTTTTACTAGGGCTATTAAATATATTATATCCTAGGCTAATAATATATTTATAAAAATACTTTGGTTTTAGTAATAAGAAATTAATTACCAAGGAAATACTTAATATAGCTATAGTATATATAGGAAGGTATAGGATAAATCTATTATCTATTAAAGGATATTAGGGGATTGGTATTATATTAAGTATAGTCTTAGGGGGCTGGGCTATTAGGCCCAGAGGAAGGAAGGGATTTTCGAACTTTATTAGTGTTTTGGTATATTCTTGGTTAAAGTACTAATAGCCCTACTTAAATGGGGTTATTGTAGAAGGAAGGTGGTGTAATAAATTGCATCAAGACGGGTTTTAGCGACTGCTATCCTGTACCTATTTGCAATTTGAAGCCGCGGAGTGGATAAACCGGCCCCACCCCACCTTGACATCTAGATCTTTTTTTTTGATCTTTGGAGGGGTACTCTGCAGTAGACAAGGATTCGTTCACCCACATCGAAAAGCGAAACTCGACGTAATTTTGGCTGCGGATTTGTATCCTCGAGAATCAACCACTGCTGCACACGACTCGCACGCCAACGACTGCCGCAGCCATGGCAACGGCGACAATGACGGTGACGGCCTCGTCCAAGAAGAAGGGCGGGGCTGATCTCGCCCCCGAGAGCGAGCGCTTCCTGCGATGCTGCGCCGACGTCGCCAACGCCCTCATTGAGGAGCACGAAGCCTCCAAGGCTGGCCGCGCGCCCAAGAACATCAACCTAAACGCCCTGCGAAACAAGCTCGCCAAGAAGCACAAGCTCAAGGACATCCCGCCCCTCACGGCCATCATCGCCTCCATCCCCGAACACTACAAGAAGTACATTCTGCCCAAGCTCATCGCGAAGCCCATCCGAACCTCGTCGGGAATTGCCGTAGTCGCCGTCATGTGCAAGCCGCATCGGTGCCCTCACATCGCCTACACGGGCAACATATGCGTCTACTGCCCTGGTGGCCCCGACTCCGACTTTGAATACAGCACCCAGTCCTACACTGGCTACGAGCCCACATCGATGCGAGCCATCCGCGCTCGATACGATCCATTTGAGCAGGCGCGAGGCCGTGTCGACCAGCTCAAGTCGCTGGGCCACTCTGTTGACAAGGTGGAGTACATCATCATGGGTGGTACCTTCATGTCACTGCCTGAGTCATACCGAGAAGAGTTTATTGCCCAGCTTCACAACGCCCTGAGCGGATACCAGACGACAAATGTCGACGAGGCCGTCGAGGCTGGTGAAATGAGCAATGTCAAGTGTGTTGGTATCACTATCGAGACACGACCAGATTACTGCTTGCAGCCCCATCTCACCGACATGCTGCGATACGGCTGCACCCGTCTCGAAGTTGGAGTCCAGTCGCTCTATGAGGATGTGGCAAGAGACACAAACCGTGGACATACAGTTGCTTCAGTCGCTGAGACCTTTTGCTGGGCCAAGGATGCTGGATACAAGGTCGTCAGCCACATGATGCCCGACTTGCCCAACGTTGGCATGGAACGTGATATCGACCAATTTAGAGAGTACTTTGAGAGCCCAGCGTTCCGAACTGATGGTCTCAAGATCTACCCCACACTTGTCATCCGAGGTACTGGCTTGTACGAGCTCTGGCGCACTGGCCGATACCAAAATTACACCCCCAACGGCCTGATTGATCTTGTTGCAAGGATCATGGCCTTGATCCCCCCATGGACTCGTATCTACCGTGTCCAGCGAGATATTCCGATGCCCTTGGTCACATCCGGCGTGGAAAATGGTAACTTGCGAGAGCTGGCTTTGGCGCGAATGAAGGATTTTGGCACGACTTGCCGAGACGTGCGAACCCGAGAAGTCGGTGTAAATGAAATTAAAAACAAGATTCGACCCAACCAGATTGAGTTGGTGCGGAGAGACTACGTCGCCAACGGCGGCTGGGAGACGTTCCTAGCCTACGAGGACCCCAAGCAGGACATCTTGGTCGCCCTGCTGAGGTTGCGCAAGTGCACGGAAAAGTATACATTCCGAGAGGAGCTCACAGGCCAACCTACAAGTATGGTGCGAGAGCTTCACGTCTACGGCACCGCTGTGCCAGTCCACGCCCGAGACCCGCGCAAGTTCCAGCACCAAGGTTTTGGAACTTTGCTGATGGAAGAAGCCGAGAGAATTTCTCGGGAGGAGCACGGAAGTGACAAGCTGAGCGTCATCTCTGGTGTTGGTGTGAGGAGCTACTACAAGAAGCTGGGCTTCTGGCTGGACGGCCCCTACATGAGCAAGTGGCTTGATGGTCGACCGCAGGAGGCTTAGAGTGGATGCGCTTGAACATACGGCATTGCACGGCAGCATGGAAGAATTGGAAATACCTCATGGCGGGGAAATACTGAATGAATTTATAGATGGCGCAACTGGGTCATGGTAGTATGAGTTATGGTGATTTGAACGAAAAAAATGATCTCATTTGATAATAACAGCTGCGTCTCCTCTTATATCCATGTTTCGGGCGGATGTACACATCCTTGTAATTGGTTTCCTTGTTGGGAAGATCGCGGGGTTCACTATCTATATCAGGCCAGTGCCGCTTATCATTCATTCCGGCCAAGTCGCCCCGCCACTTGGTTGAGCAGATGAGGTGAATTTGTCTCAAATTGTTTCCTCAAGTGTAAAGCAAGATGGCCAAGATTCCCGTTCACCAGCCTGCTTCTCAATTGACAATGGGTCAGCTCAGTGAAGCCACGACCATCCCCGAAAAGGTAGTCAAGCCGTGGAAGCTGCCGCGCCAGCAGACGTACATATTCTTCAACGTCAATGTGGTGGATGTGGCTGCCGGTTTGGTCATTCCTGGTACCACGGTCAAGATTTCGGATGGCTTGATCGAAGCTGTTGGGTTCAATGTAACGGCATCTTCGGACAGTGTGGCTGTAGACCTCCGAGGGAAGTATATATGCCCGGGGCTTATTGACTGCCACATCCACATCACCTCGGTGCCCGGGGAAGACGGACTCAACGGCAGCACTTACGGAACCGATCCGGCTGTATCTTACTTTCGACAGCCCTACCTCTGCCGGCAGATACTTCACAAGGGCTTCACCACTCTCCGAGACACTGGCGGCGCCACGCTGGCGCTCAAGGAAGCCATTGAGGACGACGTGTTTCCTGGGCCGAGGATGTTTATTGCAAACAAGGCGCTTTCGCAAACGGGAGGCCACGGGGACCGCAGAGGCGCACACGACCACCAGAAATGCTGCGGGGACGTGGGCGGCCTCTCCACGGTTGTCGACGGCGTGGCGGAGTGCATCCGCGGCGCTCGGGAACAGCTCCGCACGGGCGCCGACTTTATCAAAATCATGGTGGGCGGCGGCGTTGCGTCCCCGACGGACAGGATCGAGAACACGCAGTTCACCCGGGCCGAGATCCGGGCCATCTGCGAGGTGGCCGAGAGCTACGGAACGCACGTCACGGCGCACGCTTACACGCCCAAGGCCATCCGCCACGCCGTCGACAACGGGGTCCGGGGCATCGAGCACGGCAACTTCATTGACAGCGAGACGGCCTTTTACATGGCTGAGCGGGACGTCTGGCTCACACCGACGCTTGTCGCCTACGCCGCCATGGGCTCCGACAAGTACGCCGGCTTCCTCCCGCCGGCCAACCTGGACAAGAACCGGCAGATGCTGGAGCGGGGGCTGGAGTCGCTGCGCATCGCGCACGAGGCCGGCGTCACCATATGCCACGGGTCCGACCTCCTGGGCCCGCTGCAGGCAGAGCAGAGCAGGGAGTTTGGAATCCGCTCTCAGGTGCTCAGCGCCAAGACGGTGCTGCAGGGAGCAACCGTCAACGCGGCCAGGATGCTGGGCCAGGAAGCGTTTCTAGGACAGATTAAGCCGGGGTTTGCGGCTGATATGCTTATTTTAAACGCTAACCCGCTTGATGATGTCTCTATTCTTGACGAGGCTGAAAGGAGTGTCTTGGCCGTCATCAAGAATGGACGAGTCTATAAGAGTCGGTTCGAGCTGCTGCCCGAGGACGTGAAACAATAAAAAGCCAAGCCTTACTATCTACCGAGCTAAGGACATCCGGATAATGAAACAATGTGCAGGGCTGTACAATTAAAACCTGAGAGGGGGAAGAAGTTGGGCTGGGTTCATATTCGGCCTCGTGCTCCGACACGGCATGCGCACTTGTCCGGATCGGCGCCGGGCGGGGGCACAAGTCCAGATGTAGCATTTCTCGTACGTCAAGATCAATGAACCTACCGCCAGTTGATGAATAAACCTGTTATTCTAAAAATATCATGATTGACGCCTATCTTACGAACACCTCTTATCAGGAAAAAAGGATAAAATGATACAAGGATGGTGCTCACAAGGCGCAAAACACCTCGCGTGCCCACTAAACTGATCCTGTGATGACGCAGTCAGCTGGCCTCAAGCCTCAGGACGTTGTAACAAGGCCGAAAGTATGCTGCGACCAGAGGCCGCCATTGGCTGGCCGGGGGCGCTTAGTCATTCGCAGCATCAACGTTTCGTTAGGCAAAGCCGCAATTTATCGTCAAACGTCAAGTGGGCAAAGCCGGGGAGTTTTTACCTTCTCTTCTTCCTTCCCCCCCTTCTCAGCTCGTTCTTCCGCTTCGCAAGCAATGAGCCGCCAACGAAATGACGACGGTACGTCGCAATGACGCCCTCCCGGACTCGCAGACGGGCGTGCTCCCGGTGATGCCCGGGGATGCCCTCCCGGACCGCCACCCGCGAAGCAATGCCGCAACGGCGGCGTCGGCGGCGGGCGTGCGGGCGCTGAGTGCGCAGGTGGTTGCCTTTTACTTTCGAGCGCCGGCCAAGGCCTTCTTCCGCACGCGGGTCGACTACCTGGCGTACGCGCGCGTGGTGCACCAGGCGCAGACGCGGATCCTGATGAGCGCCGTGGCGGCCGACACGACGTCGTCGCGCTTCTCGCAGCTGGCGCGGCAGGCCTGGCTGCTGGCGCGGAGCACGACGCCGGGGGTGCTGACGTCGGCCATCCGGCACCAGGGATGGGGCATCGTGCCGCACCAGATCCTGCCGCCGCTCATCGCAAACGTCGGCGTCGGCGCCGTCCTCTACACCAGCTACCTGCAGATCCTCGCCCGGTTCCACGAGGAGACGGGCCAGGCCCGGAAGCGCGTGTACCCGCCGCCGCAGCCGGCGCACACCTTCGCGGCGGGCTTCCTCGCCGGCGGCCTGCAGAGCGTCGTGGCCGCGCCGCTGGATGCGCTCCAGGCCCGCTACGACCACCGGGACCTGATGCTCAACGACGGCAGCGGCAAGCCCCGGAGCATGTGGAGCTTTGGCGCCGAGAAGCTCCGCGAGATTGGCGTCCGCGGCATCTTTGCCGGATGGGGCCTCTCCTTCCTCAAGGACAGCCTGGGCAACGCCATCTTCTTCAGCACCTTTGAGTACGTCAAGGCCCAGGGCTACTACCGCTTCGTCACCTGGTACTACGGCGGGCTGGCCGAGGACATTGTCGACGTGCTCGCCATGAAGCGCCCGGCCCACAAGCACCCGGAGCCCGGCCACATCTTCATCCGCCCGCACTACGCCCTCGAGCCCATGTTCCTGCTCCTCGGCGGCCTCAGCGCCTCCTTTGCCCAGCAGGTGCTCCTCCACCCGCTCACCCACTTCCAGGTCAAGCACTGGGACCACCTCGAGGAGCTCGACGCCAAGGCCGCCCGCCTGCGCACCCAGGCCGCCGCCGCCGCAAAGGCCTTCTCCGCCTCCGCCTCGCCCCAGAAGAAGATGCCCCCCGCCTCCCGCTGGCGCATGCTCCGCGCCTACTACCGCGCCTACCGGGAGACCTACGCCGTGTGCGCCGCCGAGGCCGCCGCCGAGGGCCTGTCGCTGAGCCGCTGGCTCTACCGCGGCTTCTGGTGGAACGCCATCCGCCAGGTGCCCAGCACCAGCGCCGGCCTCATCATCTTTGAGCTGATTCGCCGCAAGTACGGGTTGGGCATGGAGGAGGTGCGCATCAACAAGGACGGCTACGACATCCTGCTCCACTAAGAAGATGCAGAGGGCGGCAGGTCATGATTGGAGGGGCTCTCTCTTGGGAAACCGGCGTTTTGTGTGACCATGGCATGATACCAACTCTCTACACATGTACATGATATAGACTTTTACTCCTCTTTGGTTCTTGATTTTTTTTTTATCATGCTTTCTCTTTGTTTTGCTGTTGTTATGGTTGTTACACTGGAAACGGCATAGAAGCATCTCCCTCCCATGTATGCATGCATGCATGCATCAATAGAAATGAAAGCCTCATGGCTTCCTCGTCTCATCTCTCATCACCATTAGCCCCCGCTCTCAGACCTACCAAGTACATGAACAAAATATCACAAATGGAACAAGAGGAACAGAATGTTGGTGCAAAAAATATCATCAGTTCCTACAGGTCCTCCCGAGCCAACCCCATTCCCCCAACAGTCTTGCCACCGTTTACATAGCCGCAGACAAGGCACACTGCCACCCACCCCCTTCCCTTCCGAGTCCACCCAACCTACCTTTACCGACTCCTCCCCCCCAAGAACCGTGAAAGATCCGTAAACTCCATTTGCAAAACCAAAAACACTACATCCAGATGTACGCGTCAAAGGTCCCACCCAAGCTCAACCGTTTCCACGCCCTTGGTCATGTCGTTGATAGCTCCGCGCTACCGGTGTGTCCTCTAGCCACGCGAGTTTGAAGAGCCACCGCCAAAGTCGGGTTCCCGATCAGGGTGGTGTTTCTTCTCCTTGCGGCCCTTGATGACGAATTCAGACGCGATCTGGATGTGATCTGCCGGGAAGTGCCAGTTGGGGAATGCTGGCACGCGCTTCAGATACTCGGGATCAGGGGGCCCCAGAATGTCCACCACCTCGAGCGTGTTTGTCGAGTACCAAATATAGTCAATGACATCGGCAAACCCTGGCGTATAATTCGTAAAAGGTAGTTCGTCGGCAGTGTGCTTGGTGTGGGCGTAAGAGTCGCGGAGGCTGAAGGGGTGTTCAATGCCGTCTCGCGTGAAGCTGCCGTACTGAAAGTTGCTGAGTTCGAGATGATCAGGTGCGACACGACCCATTGACATGAGCTCGTACACTGACGAGTCCTCGGTCGAGTTGAAGTCACCGCACACCAGTAGGGGGATTTCTGTATTGGTGCGGTACTCTTGGCTGGGTGCCGGGTCGGCCTGAGGAGGGGGAGGAACTTCCGCGTCGTCTGACAAGGGAAGCACAATCATCTTCTTGTCCTTAACGGCCGGCCACCTAGCGTACTTTTCGGCCAGTTTCGTGACATGCTCCATCAGGATACCCGTTTGAATAACCTTGACATCTGCCAGCGCCGAGTCCCAGGTCAGATGAACGTTGACGAGAATGATACGAGCACCCGTCAGACGCGACTCGAAGAAGCAAATGACGGCAATGTTATCCTTGGGCATCACGCGGTTGAAGACATCGTGCTGGTTCTTCATGTCGGGCCGGTTGATGGCGATCGTGGCAAACTCAATAAGCTGCTTGTCAAGCAGGATGAATTTGCTTTGCTTGTAAAAGACAGCGCATCCATCCACAGACTGGGCATCCTTCTCCGACATTGTCTTGGCACGGGACTTGGGCCAGTGAACACCCTTGTAGTCCATCTGCGCCAGTTCAGGGCTGAAGTCCTCCTTAAAGGCTTCCGTGGAAACCTCTTGTAGGGCAAGGAAATCTGCGTCTCTGATACGAAGCTCCTCCAGGATACAATCCTTTCGGTACTCCCAGTTTAGGGCACCGGATGGAGTGTACCCATACGTCTGCTGAGTGGCATATTTGTCACACAGAATGTTCCAGGAGAAGACCTTGATCTTCTCCAAGCTTGAGGAAACATCCTCCTGAATCATAATCTCTTTACGAGGCGAAGGGGGTATAGGAACTGCGGATTGTCAGCCGGCCATCTTGGTACCATGGTTTCAAAAACATACTCTGAGCATTTTCTCTTAGGGCGCTGACCAAGCTCTTGGTTCCCTTTTCCATAATCTCTTGCTTCACGGCTGGTTCAAGCGGGTTGCCCTCAATACCCAACATTTCCAAAAGGTGAAGTGAGCCGAGTTCATAAGGTAGTTCTTGAATGTTGTTGTTGAATAGCAGAAGCTGCTTGAGGTAAGTACACATGCCAATCTCCGGGGGAAGCTCGGAGATCTGGTTGTAGGAAGCATCGAGATGGCGCAGCTGTCGCAGCTCGCCAATCTCCTTGGGGAGGCGGGTGAGTTTGTTGGAGGCAATGTAGAGTTCATTTAGAAATTGGTACTTGAACAGTTCTGGGGCCAGGTTGCGGAGCCCCTGGCCACTCATGTCCATGTTGTGCCAATCCTGTCGCTTCGTGTCCTTCTCAATGGGCTGCGGCCGTCTCCTGTCAGCTGGGTCGTTCTCACCGTCCGCCTGGGTTCGCCCAGTGGTGGGGGGAGGACCGCCAATGCCTCTGTTTTCCGACGCTTTGAGCCTAGCATAGTAGTGCGGTTGTTGCTGATCGGTCATGGCGACGTGGGCCCGCTCTGCTTCCTTGTGCATGCGCAATTGCTCCTGCCACATTTCGTTTTGCGGACCCTGTCCACCGCGTGCTGTTGTGGAGTGGCCATTCTGGAGCGCGTTCGCGTTGAATGTAGTCGAGTTGGAGAGTACGCCCGAGGGGAAAGACGAGTGGTGGGCGAGGCCGTTCGTGTTGGGTAGTCCGTGATCGTGCTGAAGTCCTTGGTGATGCTGGGTTTGAGAAGGGTGTTGGTGTTGCGAATGTTGATAATTGTAGAGCAAGTTGGGAACTCCTCGCCCGGCACCATTCAGCCGGGCATTATGCCCCTGCTGATGGTTCTGGGAATACATGCCGGCAGAGATTTGGGTGCTCAATGTCGCGTCGGTCCGAAGGGGGAGGGAGGGATAAAAGGTGGTGGGCGCCGGCGAGCAGCTCGGCTGAGAAGCGCGGGCACCGTCAGTATCTGAGCGTGGAGGGAGAGTGGTGTATAGCAAAAGCGGCCCAGCCTATGCCGTTCATCGGCCCTCGTGAGAGTTGGTGTGCGAGGTCGAGGCTGGCCGGTGGGGGTTGGATAAGCGCGGAGTCGATTGGCGCCTCACCCAAGGTTCAAGCGTAAGGACGAGAGGGGTAGCTCGCGTCTACGCATGGGCCCGTTGGCAAAAACTACTCTTTGAGATGCTGTATCGCGAAGCGGGAGCGGGAGGCCAGGTTGTCGGAGGCGTGGTCAGCGACGTCAAGCTCGAGAGCTCATGAAAAGGTCGATCGGGTTGGGCGAGCGACAAGGAGGCTGGGGTAGCCGTGGAGCCAGGGAGCGGGGGTTAGAGCGGGCGATTCACTGTCGGCAAGGCTGAAGCAATCATGACCTGCCGATCAAACTGACGGGCGCAAGATGCTTGCTGGAGTCAAAGGAGACCTGGTCGAGCGAGGAAGCTGGTCAGCCAAAGCTTTTGAGGCAAGACATGAGCGAGAGGGGATCCAATCGCGACACGTTGCGTCGAGGCAACGCGGGAGGGGAAGGCACGCACAGAAAGGAGCGGGCGCAACAGGGCGATATAATCACTAAAGATTCAACCGATACTTGGACAGAACGATAATTGTCGATATTACTGCTCCAGCGTCACGGCGTTGGACTACGTATTGGCGTGGTAAGGTCCTCTGAGTCTTCTGCTTTCGTGGCACGTGCGCCACAATCACGTGAGCCCTACAACTTTGGTATTTTCTGCCACGACTACACTGTCTGGGTCAATTGAGTTAAAGGTGGTGAGAACCCTTTGAACCTCGCAGAGAGTTTTCGCAACTCACGGTCCTGTCTCTGCCCCAAGAGACATACCAATGCCGTGTATAATTGTCAGATTGCCCCTCCAGGTACCCCCTCGTCAACAGAGTTGGTTCAACACATAGCGGGACCGTTGACTGGGATTCCATCCTAAATCTCGACAGTGTTGGTTGGGATGGTCACCAGACGCAGAGAGAGCCATGCCCACCACCTCCAGTTTTGTAGCTAGACCCTGAACCATGGAAGGGATTGTTATCCGTGACCCGTGTTTGCTCGGCAGTTGTGTTAGTACCACCTGACTTGATTGATTCAAGGGTACAAGTCTTTTGAGACAGATATGAGAAGACCCTGGCATCAGTGCTCTCGTCCGACTCATGGCCGGCCAGTCCACAACCTATTGATCCGGCCGGCGCACACGTCGAGGGGCGTTTGACAAACCAGTCGACACACGTCCGTCCCGTCGGGCGGGTTGGCGGCGAGGCTCCACTGGGACAAGCCGCATCCATTCCTGGAAGGGCTACACAATGGACACGAAGTCCCAAAGAAGCAAAACGCAAATGTCGAGTCAGAGCATTGTTTGCCCCCATCAGGCTGCTGGTGACCTCGTTGGGGGGCCCCTTGAGCCCCCCGTGTTGGAGGGAGGTGGATTTGTGTGGTCGTGGTCACTGACGGCGACTGTGTCCACTGCGACGGCGGCGCGGCCGATCCGCTCCTTTCGCTGTCACCGAAAATCTTGGCGCACGATGCGATCGAAACATATATGCATTCGAAATAGCTTGCGTCAGGCAGCGCGCGCAGCAGAGCAACGGCAAGCACAGACAGCCGAGCCGAAGCACGCAGCCAGCGCACCCATGATAATGAAACTCGGGAAAGGCACGCACGTACAGCTACCTATGTACGACAGGAGCCGACCCGACAAGGGGGGGTGCTTAGCTTCCCGCAAAAACAGCACTCCACTGCATGGGAAAGGTGGCACTACAGGTGGTTCGAGGGGTTAGAGTACCGGCATTCTTCTAGAAACGGTTGGAGCGCGGTAGCTTCTGAGACGGATCGCCAAGTTGGGCACCCAGTCTATCTTCGCCGTGCCACGGCGGAATGAAGATCAGGATGGCTTGATTCTTATTCAATCTCGGCTAGAAAGCTTGGTCAAACGATGAGTGAGAAAAAAAACTTCCAAGAAGCAACTCGTACTCCGTACGTTAGTAGCTCGTGCTGCAACTGGCCGGCGCAGCAGATGGACAGCGGGATGCCCTGGACAAGGCGCATCCCGGACAGCCAGGCACAAGAGCTGGTGGAGATTTCCCTTTCCCCCCCTCATGCCTCATGCACCAGCGTATTCGGTGACCCAGGGGGACAGACGTCCTACTCGCGGCGATGATCATGTCCATAAGCCACCGCTTCTCCCTCCAGCCGGGTGAACCTGGCAGCCCTGGCAGAAAATGCAGCCGCCATAGCTCCGGGACCCAGAAATGCCGCCGTTGGCCATCAACAGCACATCACTCGCACCGCCGACACCACCTCCGCGAAAGGCTCACCTTTCTTTTTGCGGGGTGAGCCAACAGGCGGTCGTCACTCCACACCCTAGAACCCAGAACAGTCGAATGGGAATGGCCCATCGGATGGCTAATTGCAGCTGGCTGAAAAGGAAAGAAGAAAAAAATCCTGCGACTTGGCCCTCGTACGTGTGCTCTCGCCCAGCGCACCCTTGGTATATAGAATGTGACTTTCGCCCTCTCATCCTCTCCGCGACCCAACACCTGAAACTCTAGAGTCGCTTTGCCATTGCCTCTGCCCCGCCTCATCAGAGGCCGACCAAACTCTATCGCCCGCAGAGCTCGACGCCCGACCCCGTTTCAACGCAACACTGGCACGGCGTCCCCAGGGCTCGTTTTCGTCAACTCCGGACGCCATAGACGTACACTGGCTACAGGAACCACCGTGCTGTGCAGACGCAGACGCAGGTGCAGGCGCAGGTCGCCGTTCGTCGCCAGCCCGGCCGAGCACGAACCGCTCCAGCCATTCCAAGACCAGCCTCTCGTGTCGTGTCTTTTGCCTGCAAGGCAAGGTAAAGCGTCTCACCATTGCGTCCGCGGCAGCGCCATGGTCGGGCGCCCTCATCTCACCTAGGCTACAAAGAATTAGTCTGGCTGCAAAGGCGCAAAACATGGTCGCCACAGTGTTCTGCCTCAACTGGTACCACGACACAGGAAACCGGGACGTGCAATCCTTCCAGAAAACCTGGCCCTACTGGCGCAACGGTTGAGCGTACTTCCTCGCGCCGTCGATACGTCACTTTCGAGAGCGAGGCGGACGGGCATCCTAATCCCCCATAACCCACTCTCTATCCGACGTCCGCGGGTACGCCGTCGTGATTGTATTTTTGCGCTACCGCATTGGCCCAAACCCGAGGCAACATCCCTTGTTTGCCGACAGGATCACAAACGGTGAGGCAGAGAGTAAAAGAAGAAGAAAAAAAGTGTATCTGGCTCTTGGGCATCGTCATTTACCTCTGCTTGTGCAGCGCGACGACCGGCAATCCATATCCAGAAGCCTCCCGCTGCCGGCGAGCGCCCCTTGGCGGCGCGCGAGTGCAACCACCGCATCATTTCGCACAAACGCTCCCGGGCAAGAAAAAAGTCAGGGGCCTCGCCGTGATCATTCAGAGGCATTTGTTCCCCTAGTCGAGTCAGGGTCGCTCAGGGGAGCCGTTCCGGGATAGCACTCGGGAGGCGACAACCCCAGTTCCGCGGCGAGGGAACCGTTCTAGAAGACCGCAACACCAGTTGAGCAGCGAGTCGTGGTGGATACAAGCCAGGCACAGGACACCTGCTGGTCGCAGCAATTGGCGGTGCTTGGGTCCCCTAGCGGCGGTGGAACGCTTCAAGCCACCCCTGTTTGGTACAGAGGTTGTCGCCCTCGGTCTGCTCCCTCTTCCCGGACTGGAACCCCCCCCTCCCCCAAATCGGTGGCCCGCGCCAAACGGGATAGCCCCAGGGCCGCAACAATGTCGGAATGGAGCGGATTCATCTACGCCTCTGCCGCCCCTTTACCCACCTACACTCGACGGCCAAAACGTGATAAGGAGCGGCTTCCCGACGATCCTCTTTCGTCCAATTCATCCCTACGAGATCACACCCGCACCCGCTTGCCTTTTCGACACTCCAGAACGTCGAGCGGGAGCCAAGGCAGTCGGTCGTCCCACGAGTCGACTCCGCGCACGAGCAGCAGCCCCGCCGCGGGGGCAGACGAGGGCCAGCATCAACACGCGCAGACCGTGTCCCTGGACTCGCCTGCGCCGTCCCCGTCGATCCCAACGTCGCCCAGGCCTCTCTTTGGGCTCGGTGGTGCTGTCTCCCCCTCTGCATCGTCCGTCTTCTTCAGCCGCACGGGAACCGGCGACAAGGGCCGAGCTCGGAATCGCGGTGCACGCAATCCAGAAGCCCTCTCGTCCGTGGACCTTAAAAATGTAGCTATGTACTCAGACATGGAGCTCAACCGGCCCTTGACGGGCACCACCAAGCAAATCAGCCTCCCCTTCACCCGCACCGAGTCCATCTCCTCGGCCAGCGGCACCACCACCCTCTCTACACATACCATGACCTCGACCGACCCTTCCAACTCATCCGACAACCCCGCAACCAAATCCTTTGTGGTGCGCAATGGACGCACCTACGTTAACGACCCCACCCTTCAATATCCCCTTCCCAGCGACCTCACCGAGCTCCACCGACAATGCCTCCGGTCGCTGCTGCTGATCCAGGTCTTTGGCGGGCCCATCACGTCGCCCTGGCTGATGGCGAACCCGCCCAAGAAGGTGCTCGAGATCGGCTGCGGCACCGGATTCTGGAGCATGCTGTGCCACCAGTACTACAAGGAGCGGGGGCACAACGGCATCTCCTTCACCGGCGTCGACATTGCGCCGCTCGCTCCGGGCAGCGCGCCCACCGACACCAGCAAGCCCGACAAGGACATGAACTGGAAATTTGTCCAGCATGATCTCCGCCAGTTCCCCTGGCCGTTTCCCGACGAGGAGTTCGACCTCATCATGGTCAAGGACACGTGCCTTGCCATCCCCAACCAGCTCTACCAGACCTTCATGGAAGAGTACATCCGCATGCTCAAGCCCGGCGGCACCGTTGAGATGTGGGAGAGCGACACAACCTTCCGAATGCTGCGACCCCACGTCCCCAACTCGGCTCCCGGGGAGGAGGCGGAGGAGCACGAGGCCGCCATGAACCTCGGTGCCTATCTCATGACAGCAAACACGCCGCTCTCGGCGCCCCTCAACACATTCCTCGTCGAGTACAACCACTGGCTCTCGAGAGCTCTGGAGGCTCGCACCCTGACCGCCGTTCCCTGCACCCTGATCGGTCCCTTCCTGATCCAAGAGTCGGAGGCCCTGATGGATGTCAAATCCAAGCGTCTCGCAATCCCCCTCAGCGAGGTCCGATGGGAGCGTGAGGGTGTCGGCGGTGTCGTCACCAAGGATGGCAAGTCGTACGTGGAGATGAAGGGCAAGGGGCCACCTCATCAAAAGGTGGAAAAGAAGGCGTTGACGGCTGGGCAGAGCGCACTGCGGAAGACGGCGCTGTTGACGGTGGTGCAGCAGATTCAGGCGCTGGAGCCTATTTTGAGGGAGGCCAGTGGGAAGAGCCTGGACGAGTGGGATGTCTGGCTGGGAAAGATGATGGCTGACTTGATGAGCGAGAATGGAACGAGCTGGGGCGAGTGTCTTGAGGTGGGCGCATGGTCTGCCCGCAAGCGATAAAAAACTGAGTCACGACGAGTTGAGTCAGAAGAGAAGCAAAAAAAAAAAAAAGCAACGTCATTTACGCGAATTACAATTAGCGGGTGACAACTATCCATTACATTCTGCGCGGGAGGCTTTCCTACCCACGCTCGGGGCGCGGGTGCAATTCGAGTTTATCATCTTTCATGCCACGATACCAATCCACGAGTCCAGCCTTTGCTCACGCCGCCCTCACGCGTCAGGATCATAGCGTTTTCTGAGAGTGCGGTATCTTTTCAAGTAATATCTATAC
This sequence comes from Calonectria leucothoes, assembly GCA_002179835.1. Taxonomy (NCBI): domain Eukaryota; kingdom Fungi; phylum Ascomycota; class Sordariomycetes; order Hypocreales; family Nectriaceae; genus Calonectria; species Calonectria leucothoes. Next base: position 125,188 of record NAJI01000484.1, read on the forward strand.
CCAAACATTCAGTACATGAGCAACAGAGAAATCAGGATACATAGGAGAAGGGAGAGCCGAGCTGAGAGCTGTTTGGGTCAAACCTCGACTTGACAGGCTCAGGAGGTCAAGTAAATAAGGCAAGCAGTTAGATAGTGTATCTGGGACATAGCTTGGCAATGTATGACAATGTGAACAGTTGAAACGCAATCTTTCCCGTTGGGTTCCTCGTGTAAAGAAAGTGACATGATGGATGTGACCGTAGCAAGCCAGTTGGCACAGTTCGTTGCGAAACGACAGGCTCAACTCCACAATTGGCCAAGGACACGTTTGAAAACAACGAATAGGAAAATGCAATTGATCAAGACTTACAATGCTTCTATTTCTATGAGCGGGTTAGCGGTAGCCCCGGAAGCATGATTTTCGAAATTGGATATATATATCTATATACATACCTTTCTTCACATATTCCGCTTGAGCAATGCCCTGGCGAATCTTGTCCTCATCGCGCTCAGCTGCCTTTGACATGAAGGCTTTGTGAAGGCGGGGCCGGAAGTATCCATAGCCGAGAGGGTATTCTCTACCGAGAAATAGCAGTTCTAGGAAGAATGTTAGATATACTGCATTGCAAAACCTATGGCGAGGCTGAGGCTCAAGCAATTGGTTCCTGTTTTTACCTTTGTAGATGGCAACGACCTGTCGTCTGAGCTCGGGGTTGGGTGGCGGCATTTCCAACACTCGGTTCCTCACTTGGGTAATTATCCGGGGGGGAGCATGCATGAAGCACAATTGCGAAAAAATGCCGTCAGCAACAAGTATACTTGCAAAAGCAGGAGTCCAAATTGAGACCCGAGGTTCCATTGAGACGGAAAACCCGCCCAGCTCTGTACACAACCCCGCACCAGCCACGTATCGGCAAGGCTGGTGGCACGTTGTGGGAAGCTTCAGCCACCCGTTTTTCAACTTTGGCTCGCCATCCTGTCCCATCATGAATCACGTCGTTTCAAACCTGATCTTGACAAGCGTCAATTGACCAACGCAGCCGCTCTTTATTTTTCTTCTCCATCAACAATCGCCATGGGGTTCAAACCCGTCGCGAGGGTGGCCGAAGGGAATTGGCCAGCCTTGTCGCCCGCCGCCCATGTCTTTCCGACGATCCAGCGCTTCAACATGACGCCCCGGCGGCTTCCAAAAGTCGTGCCGGGCCACAAGGACTGGACTCCTCTGTTGCTGCGGTCTAGCTCTCTCAGGAGCCTCTACCACGACTATGGCGTTATGGTCTTTGCCGGCAGCTCCGTTTCGCAGTCCCAGGCCATGGCGCAACACCTCAGTGCGCTGAACAAGCACGGCGCCACTCTCGCGGACATGGCGAGCTATCAAGTAGCCGGCCCGGGAATTGGCAAATACTCCAAGTACAGACTCTCCACAGAGGATCGCCACCTTGAGCAAGGCGCAGGAAAAGAGGTCAGACGCTCCTGGGGCTGGTGCAAAATATATATATACATCACACCACTAATCTTGACTTTAGGAGGGCTTTCTCTCGTCGGGGGCTATTCTCGAGCTGTGCTCGCAAGCCGCAGCCAAGTGGATGAGTGAAGCATCAACCGCTGCCAACAAGAATTTTCCAAACCTCAAGTTCAAATATTTTCGCGAGTCGTCCATTCTCGTCAGCCGCGGCATGTATACACCACCAATTATCAACGTAAGCTGCCTGGCCTCATTCATGCATTCATCTCGAGCATGTCGCGGAACGGGGGCAATCTGAACTGACAAGTCGCGTAGCAAACCATCAACGGACCAAGGCGCCTCAATGTCGATGCCCATGTCATGGTTCACGACAAGCTTGGAGGCATTAGTATGCTCGTGGAGCTCTACGCAGTAGGCACGGGCGCTTTTGCGGGCAAAATGAGAGTCAGGATGTCTGCCCTTGGCGGAGAAAACGACGAGCCCTTGACTGACAACGAAGCGCACATGATTCTCGAATCTGTCCCGAGCTTGGAAATACCCAGCAGAGACGCAATTTTTGCCCTTACAGATGGCCTCTGGGCATTGGAGCGCGCCATCTGGGCCGACCGCGTCGACTCCAACTTGTATCCGCTGAGGCGGTCCGTCCCCTACAAAAACAAAGACAAAGACGCAAAGAATGGTGGCAAGAGAGGTGACAGGAAGGATAGCAGGAAGGATAGCAGGAATAGTGAGTCAAAGGATTAGTGCCATGCTTTGCATTGAACTGGTCTACTGAGCCAATATGCTCGTCAAACTTCAAGGGGCCATCTAGTACATACGGAATGCTAGTTGCACACCAAGATAGAGCAGAGTTGCAAGAGATGATGGGACACAATCAAGTGTCGTTGGGCGAACTCATGATAACGCTTCCACCTCCACCGCGCAGAAGAATGGCGTTCCATACTTATGCTGACAAGCCATTTCTTAAAAAAAAAATTAATAGTTGTTTGCATTATGATTATCATTATTGATTGATGTTAGTTGTTCAACTACTGCGGTGATCAAGTAAACAACATGATAATATAGTGCACTGTCGAGTTCACACGAGACCACGCACGTCCTAGGGGCTTCACTCGTTTCGAGCCCCATCTATCAAAGACGTCATCATCTTACCTGGCTCGACAACTCCCGTCGCGTCAGGGCCAACTGGTCCCATCGTGTTCCCCTCCCAGTCCCAGCCCCGGTTTATTTACCGAGATTCAGACCTATGTCAACCCTCAAGGGCACCACCAACACCACCCCGTAGCGCTTCCCCCACACTGCCCAGGCCCGGCCCTGGGGAGCACACGCGACACTGGCCGGAAAACCGGGGAAGGGACTCGGACAGTTACGGAAACTGTACGGCGGGCTGGCGCGCGCTACCAGGGGATAGATGATAGGCGGTAGGTAGGCGACGGTCGGCGGACCGGCGATTACAAGAAAAAGCAAACAAAGTCGTGATGACGGGGTAAATAGAGAAAAGAAAACGGCTGCGGGCGCAGATGCACGGGACGTCTAGCCGGCCTTGAGCAAGCTCCCGACTGGTTTAGACGTGGGGGGGAAGAGGATGGGGGCTAAGACTTTTGCTTCTTTCTTTCCCTTCGTCACATCCTCTGCTTCCTCTTGTAGCGTGGTATCGCGATGTGACTGATTTCAATGTGGTACATGCCGTTTGTGTTGGGTGTGTGCTGGGCGAGCATCATTGGCGAGGGTGGGGAGGAGGAGGGCAGTGCCGGATGCAGATGCATTGAACAAGATGCATAGCAGCCAAGGCCTGTCATGTCATGGTGGGAGGGTGGAGGGGAGGGAAGAGTAAGTGCTAGGGCAGTGGTAGAGAGCAAAGGTACACGATCCATCCCGTTGTTGCTATGTGAAACACAGCATCTCAATGGGGAGGGGGGAGCGTTGAGAGGAGGAACACTGGATTGCCCGATTCGGCGACCTGCCATGGATGGACGAGGAGATTCTGTCTCAGCCCCAGACTCTTTTTTACGTCAAGAAACAAGACATACAGCTTTAACGAGAGGCAGCCAGGGTCCTCTCCTTCCACAGTAGTCTCGTCTACCGTGTGCGTGTAACTAGGTAGGTTGTTGGTAATTGGTTTACGGGGTTCCCCCCCGACACCAAAAAAAAAAAGGATGACAGTAATAATAAATAATAAAATAAAATAAAACCAGCAGCCAAGACAAACGGATGATTAACAACGCATCAAACCTCGACCGCCGCTTCTGGCCCGGGACGCGGCATTTGAAACTTTGACAGGAGCTTCCTGCCTGCCGATGCCCAACCAGCTACCACTCGTGAGCGAGAACGAGCTACAAGCTGCATTGTGGCGGCGCTACCCCATGGCGCGCACGGCGCATCCCGCGCGATATCAGTGTTGCACTGGTCGACGTCAAGCCAGCCAGCCAGCCCTCTTGTGTTGTGCCCCCGCCTTGCGAATGCGGTCGAGACCCGCGAGAGGACGGAGAAGGGGCGTCGATCAAGTCGAGAGGGCATGTGCACCTCAAAGAAAAAAACAAGCCAGCGAGCGGCGACGGCCATTGGCGAGGGCCGCGGCGATCTCCCCCGAAGGTCTGGGTCATGAGCAAATGGCCGCGTAGAAACCGGCAGATGTGGTCAGGCCACTCACGAGCCTTGTAAATCACTTCCCGAAGCACAACGGCCTCGACATGTCCAAGTAGGTCTAGCCCGCACACCGTCATTTCCCAGTCCATCCCCGCTCTGTACGAAAAGGAGGAGGGCCCTTGGATTTCCCATGTGTAAGACTTTCCCGGCACCCGCTTGTGCACGTGTACGGCTTGTGTGCGTGTGCGTGTAAGTAGCGGAGCCCTTGGGGGATGATGTGCAGGGGGGGTGGAGGGGGAGGCGAGCGGGCGAGTGGGCGAGTGGGTTGATCAAGGGCTTTTTTTTTCTTTCCTTCTTTTACGGTCCATGATGGGAAGAAAAATGGCCCAACGCGCGCCCAGCCAAGTGCCGGGTCGCGAAGTGGGCGGGATTCAAGGTGGGAGGAAAGAAAAAGAAAAGAAGGAAAGAAAAACGGACCACCACACTCCGGACGCATCGACGATGATGGCATAACGGGCCAAGGCGATAGGCTGGCCAAGACGGGTCTGGTGGTTAAACTTGAACGTTTCGGGACCGGGAAGGGGGTTCAATGGGGGATCATCGGACATTGCGATGTAAGTTGATGCTACCGTAGCCTACACAAGGTCGACCACAAGACCAGCCATTGTGTCAAGGACAGGAAAAGGATCCGAAGGAACCAGCCGGGCAGGGGGCCGCCCAAAGGCATTGGCAGGGCGTAGAAATTACCCACCAAGGGCATTGAGCTGGTTGAGGTTGCAACCCGAAGGATACATGGCAGGGATATGAAGAATATCCCGGCGGCGGTTTATTTTATGTTTTTTTCATGCCTAGCCATGTACTACGACAACTCCTGTGAGAATGACCAGGGACAGAAGAATCAAGGAACAAAAAAAAGAATAAGAAAAGAAAAAAACAGACATACCCAAAGCATAACGGTGAAGGAAATCAGCGGTCTGCCATTTGCTCGAAGCCCTATCCCTGGCCTGTCGGCGCCGCGCCAGAGCATAATACAGCATTGATTAGTGTCCACGGATCATCCATCATCAGCAACTAAGCGCAGGAAAGGGAAAAAATCTCTTCACTGTGCCGCAGTACTGTGCATGTACCGATGCAAGTTTTCGAAACGGTACCAAAATAAGGAACGAGCCGGGGTCTCTGCTCGCGTGGTGTGGGTGTGGGTGTGGGTAGCCCAATCGTGTAGCGTGAGACCAGGGGTAGTCGGCAAGCGAAGTCGCAAAGAGGAGGGCAGGAATAGAATCGAATACCAAAAACACGGAGCCTTACAAAAAAAAAAAATTTGAAGAATAAAAAAGAATCCACAAGAATAGGATCGTGTAAGCTAAACCAAATTTTAAGCTGATGGAGAAGGAAAAACAATCTCGGCCCTTTTTTTTTTTTTTTTTTTTTTTTCCTTCGTGATCTACGCGAGGCGAGCGAACAAGTGCACCGCGCTCGTGCTTAACGTGGTTATGCCCTGGGCTGGTCTGAGTTAGCGAAGATGGTAATGGAGATGGGACAAGGTGGTAGCGGGATCCACCGGATTAGACGTGACAGGGGAGGAATTGATATTTCCAGTACGAGATGCATTGGGTTTGTAAGAGTCATGTGCTTTTCATTGGTTCTCTGCAGCGTGACAGGATGCGGCGTTTGGTTGTTGAGATGCTGGTGACGAAGATCCCGTTGCTTTTGCGTACAATCAACTTCCTCTCTGTCTCGTCCCGTCCCATCCACCTTGACTGCAGCATGGTTCATCTGTCAATGGCCACGCAGGTCGGGCATGCCGTGCATCTTGGCGCGTGCTGCAAATCAGTGTGTGCAACTGGCCTCGACTTGCCCATTGTGTCCAAGCTCGGCAGCGGATGATTTTTTTTTTTAGAACGATTAAAAAAAATCCCGGGCAGTGGAGGCGCTGGCATTCGATTCGGAGTTTGGTGTGGTGGAGTTGGCCCTGGACGGAAACAGTCAAGGTCGTGTCAAGAGGCTGAGGATCAGAGTGGCCGGCCGAGTGAACTGCCGGGGCCGAATTGAGATCCTGATGCGATGCTGCACTCCGGGCACTGTATACGCACGGGGCTCACTCTTTGTGTTTATACATGGCTTGCGAATTGCCTGTCTAGCTGGTTAGCCTCGAACTCGACCTGACTCGACACGGCATAAACTATGATGTATTTGGCAGATCGGTTCCCGGGTTCCCTTGTCTCTGGGCTCGGTATTACTCCCGCTGTGCTATTGCTGAGCAAGGACCAGTGACGTCGTTGTCGTCCTCGCCCACATGCCTATTTCCAGTCCCCTCCCCCCAATCTCGCCTTGGAGAAACGATGTTTCGGCTCTATTTTATTCTTTGTTCTGCCTGCACGACTTGGCACATCAGGGGGCCGGCTAAGGGTCCGTGTCCGTCCGTGACCTCGTCTGTGTGTCTTCCATGTGCTCAATTGCCCCCTTGATCGACCGCTCCAATCGGGACGACAAAGGAACAGTCCAAGCAAAGGAAAGCATATGGACGGATGGGGGGGGAGAGGGCGCAAAAAGTGATGTGAGCAAGGCGCCTACAAAGCTTAACTACGCGCTGAACACTAAGACGTGACGAGCGCCCCTCACCCTGATTCGCCCAAGTGAATGTATGGTTCAGCAAGAAGAAGAAGAAAAAAGAAAAAAGACTTAATTCTCCGCATACCGCAAAGTGTCGTTCGAAAACCAGAGCTTGTCACCTGGGAGGGTTACCCCCGCGGTCAGCGCCGTGTCCAGCGAGCGACGTGACGATGAGGCTGGAAAGAGGGTGCGCGGCCCCGGGATGCACCTTGTTCCGCACAGCACGTTGGCTGTGGGTGGGAGGATGAGGGAATGGGCACGCACGCGTCGCGCCGTCTGGGCTTGACTAGCTAGCCGGCTGCTAGGGGTCCTTTTTCACGTCATGTTGAAGCGAGCAGGAATCCACAGGCTCGCTCAATATGTGGGTGGCATGCGTCGTCGGCGAGCATGAGCTGGCGCGCCGGGCGCCCGGTGAGCGGCGAGTATCACGATGCGGAGGCATGATGCAACTCGGAGGCTGTGTTGGCCATGCAACTGGTAAACACACTGCAACAAGCTCGCGAATCAGCGGCCGCCGAGGAGCGAGGCGACGTCAACCAAGCATTCGTCCTGTGACGGATATGGACTCGACGGCGCATCGCCTCTGGTTTTTACTTCATTCAACTGGCCTTTTGAGTTTTTTGCCTTGCCCATCTCGCTCCTACACACACACGCTACACAGTGCGCGCCCAGACGGTGCCCATTGGGCCAAACGGGGGCATCTGGTCCGTTATCTTTTGACGAGCAGCAGTGCAATCGAGAATGCAACGGTAGGAATCGATGAATCAATCGGGATGCCGTGAATTGGTCAATGGGTAGATCACAGGGCCACCACCTGCGCGGGGAGCATTGTACCGAGCATGGGCGCTATAGGCTAGGGGAGCTGGAAACGCTGTCAGCGCAGAGTAGCGCCTCGTCTCATCTCACCCGATCCTTGCCTGACCCATGTCGCTCTCTTCTGGCAGAGCTGCTGCCGTGTCTTTTACAGGACTGTGCGCAGTGCTCATCTAATTCATCTGCCGCCGAGAATAGAGCGCTTTGCAACACTGTCTTGCTCGGGAAGCCAATAATCATCATTATTATATCTCCTTTGTCCCGTTATCACAATCACGCCAGCCGCCTCACTGCTTGGCTGCCCCCCAAAGGCCTCCTCCAGCCTCGGTACCCACTCGCTACTCGTCGGCCCTGCAGAAGCCCTCCAGATCCCCACCCGCAAAACTACGCCACTAGCGCCTCCCCAAGTAGATCCAGGTAACCCCTCTTCTTGCACAATCGGTACCTGGCGGCGGGCCGGAATCCCTCAAACTCCCCCCTACGTCCACTAAAAGCTTCAGTGGCCTCAGTGGGCGCGTCGGACCACGCCAGAAGGGCTCCAGGCCCCCTAGGCACACAGTGCGAGCCCCAACAGCCCCCGCCATATACCCGTTCCCGTCCATTCTTTTTTTTTGCGTTGGGCCGTCCATTCCATCTTCTTACTTATCGACCGGCTTGGCCGTGGCCTCCAAAAATCTCCCACATCCGCCAACCACACTTATCCACAACTCACGTCCGCATCCGCTTTCGCAAAAAACCACCAACCTGCTTCTCGGATTTCCCAAAAGTCTCACCACCACGCAGCCCAGGGCTAGGTTCTCGAGACGCCCGCTCTCGCCACAATCGTTTTGTCTTCTTTCGTCAGCCACGTCGGCCCCCGTCGACCTCGACCCGTCCCGCGGCTCTGACGGGAATATCATCACCCTCACAACGCACATGTCAGCCTACAAACCGACCTTTGCGACGCTCCCTTCCAGCCCCCTCACGGCCCCCAAACTTGCCGACGCTCCCTTCAACCTGCCTTTGCTCTAACCAAGTCACCGGACGCCCTCTCGGCAATCCTCACCTCTCCCAGGCCTGCTTCCCATCGACAGGCTCGCCCCAGCTGCCGGCCCTGCCCTAGCACGGTTTCTGGGTCCGTCAGACTGCGGGAGAGGCCAGAAGACGCTGCGCATGCCTCGCGCTTCGAGTTCGGGCAAGCGACAGCAAGGCGCCGCCAGTAGCCGGGACACCCGCCACGAGAATGGTCTTGTAGGCCCGGCCAGGCGACTCTCCGACAAGAAGGGCCCCGGCCAGCTCGACGGCCCTGCCCGCCGATCCGACCATGGTGTCGCCGGCGCCGCAGGGTCGTCGATGGCCCCCAACGGCCTCGCGAATGGCTCCTCCAAGCCCATCCTCGACAGCTCCTCGACCGACTCCCGCTCCCGCTCCAACGATGACTCCCTGCGCCGCTCCTCGCTCGCCTCCGAGACGTCGTCCGAGTCGTGCAACTCCAACATTGGCTCCAATGGCATTGTCGACGCCGGCCACCGCCAGATTGACGTAAACGCCATGAAGAATGCCAATGTCCACCGCGACTCTGGACCTTTGGACCTCGCCGCCACCGTTCTAAAGTCCCTCCCCGTGCAGGACACTCTCGCCATCCTCATCATCCTCATGCACGTCCCGCCTCTCTCCCTGTCCGCCATCTACACTGTCTTCACCTTTCTTACTTTCGTCCCTCCCGTTACCACCAGCTCGGGCATGAACATTAACCTCGCCGAGATTTTTGACGGAAACTCGACCATGCCCTCGCTCGTCACCATTTTGTGCATGGATTTTTTCTTTCTGCTGATATGGCTGTTTCTGTGGGGCCCCATTCAGGACGCCATTCTCGACTTTGCCAAGCCGGTTATTGCCATTACGCTGGGTGGGGGAACGAGCACGAGGGATGGAACCTCTCGCGGCATCACCACGTGCTTCATGTGGGTGGTCGGTCACCATCTCCTCCGAGGGACTAGAGCCCATTGGGGGCGCGTGGTACGACACATCCCCGAGCATTGGCGGCTGCCTGCCGTCTTGAGCAATCCCCTCGAGCCCGCCACAAGTGTGTACGATAAGAGAAGTGCATACGGGTGGGTCAAGAGCGTCCTGGCGATTCACATCCTGACCCAGGGCATTGTTCGTTATATTCGAGAGTGGTATTTGAGGCGGGAAAAGGCCAATGCTTCAACAGGCGTCAGCGATCCCGAGGCAGGGAAACCTCCCAGCGTGGCCGGTGACACGGCCAACGAGGGCGGCTTCGCCACGCCTGACACCGAAATGAGCTACCAGCCCACGCCTCACATATCTACAAGCAAGAAAAGAAGAAAACAAAGCACTCAGGTCCGCCTTCAGCAGCCGCTGTGGGCAGCCCTCGCCAGCACAAAGATTGTCATGGTGAAGGAGTACGAGCTCTCCCATGCCGCATCCGAGTCGGCGGGGTCGAATGCGACCGATATTCACAACCTAGGAAACGCCCCTTTCGACAGCCAGCCCGGCCAAATTTGGATATCCTACATTGGCAGTGATGAAGTATGTTTTAGCACCAGCCACTTTCCCGAAGTCGATGACGACCAAGACGATTCCCAACCCAATGGTCACGCACCGCGGCCCTCGGGCATTGACATTTCCAAACCGTTCTATGTTAGAGTCAACAATGCCGTGTGGCAGCCTACGCGCATCTTCCCCGTAGATGAGCCCGGCGAGGACTGCGAGCACGGCACCCGCTGGACGGGAGACATTTACGGGCTGCGGCCAGCATCCAAGTATGTGTGTGAATTCGTAGATACCCATACAGACAAAGTCATTTTTACCACCAGCATCCGAACCGTCCAGGAAACGCTTAGAGAAACAGACGGCGCGTCCGCTGCCGCCCTCCCCAACGGCCAGCACTCTCTCCGACCCGACTCGCCTGCCACTACGCTCAAGACGGCCATTGCTACCGCGGAAGCCAAGCTTGCCGATGAGAAGTCCCGTCTAAAGACGCTGCGCAAAGAGTGGAAGACGAGGACCAATGCTCTCAGAAAGGACAATGAGCTGACTGACAACCAACTCTCCTCCGCCGGCAACCACGATGAAAAGTACAAGCAAAAGATTCGTCAGCAGGAGACGCAGAAGGCCCAGGCAGAACGTGACACGCAGCAAATCGCCGACCAGCTCAAGAACTTTGACAGCGCGCCAGAGCTCGCCGACAGGAAGAAGAAGATTGAGAAATCCTTTTCTTCTGAGAAGAAGGTCTTTGACGCAGCGCAGAAGTCGTTCAAGGAGCACAAGTCTGGACTGGAGAAGGAGGTCAAGGCCAAGGAGGTGGAAAAGTCAAATCTCAACACTCGCCGGAACAAGATTGCCACGCGTATCGCCAAGGTCGAAAACGAGCTCGCCAACATCACGGATGCCAACAACCGCGGCTTGGACGAGGCAGAGCGTCGAAACCAGGAGCGTGCTGTGTGGCAGGATCACGTTGCAGGAATCGAGGCCAACTACAACGAGCGACTGGCTCATGTGCGTGCGGCCAACGCAGCCCGGGGTGAGCACATTCGAACGGCGCAAAGCCAGCTCCAGGGCTTCCACGATTACATGAACTCGGCCAATGGCATGCCGTTTGAGATGCCACCACCACCACCCGAGGCCGGCCACCCTTCGCTGGGATCGCCGTTTCAGCCCACGACTGGCGCCTGGAACCCAAATCCTGCTGCTCCTCCTCACTATCCGACTGGCCTATGGCATAGCCCAAGCGACGTGCTTCCCTCCGTGTCAGCGCCAACGCTGCCCGTCACCTCTCTGTGGCAACCCCCACCAACCGCACCCCCTTTTGAGCCCCGAGCAACGCGGTCAAGAGGCCGCAGCTCGAGCATGCTCAGCAACGTGAGTGGCTTCACGCAGTCCAGCGGTGAGGACCTCGGGTCCCCGCCAATGGACCACCACCGCGTCAGGCACATTTGGGCGAGCCGCACCAGAACAGGTGACAGCGGTGGCGGAAGCAGCGGAAGTGGCAGTGGCAGCAACGGCGATCCGACGAGTCCGAGATAGCTTTCCCCTGCAGGGAGCCCATGCCTTTTGCACAGGCGGCTGCTGGTGGATTGATGAACTAGGCTGTTGAATAGCGCTTTCAGATTAACAAAAAAAGTAGTGACTTGTTTATACATTGGCTTGTAATCTATGGTGATGCCGTGCATGATGATTAGCATGAACGTAGAGTTTCGTCTTCGCAACACCATGAAAAACTGCACTTCCCAAAAGGTGTTGAGGGTGCGAGCCCACCCCTTGATTACAAGACCAATCCAAGTGGTCAGAAAATGTCCCGTCAGCATGTGAAACTGGGTTCTCCACGGCTCTCATGACGAAAAAAAAGATGCCTCGGTTTATTAGAGCTCGGGATTTCAGCGAATCAGCTTCTTGATCAAATTTGCATCATCACCATTGCGTTTTGGAGTTTGTGATAAGACATATCGCCATGTACTTGATCATTTTCTTCACCGGCAGCCACCAGCTTCGAGCACATGCAATTTGAAGAGAATAGATGTTTGAGCCCCTTTTTGATAGCTTGTAATATTTCAATGGTGTTCAAAATCGTTCAGACGGTAATGGAATACAATAAGATTGTCTTTGATCCAGTTTCTCAAAACACAAGAAAATGCACAGCTGCCCTGCTCAAGATAGGCCTCGAGGTTTTTTCCGCCCATCATTCGCGGTGGCTCTCTTTGAGATTCTCCGTTTCGACTTTCTGGAATACGATCGAATCTAAACAGGAGTATCAGTATTGGTGTGGGCTAGAAATGGTAGATGGTGGTGATGTGACTTACTTTGAGAGCTACCCAATGCCTTCTCTTTGGGTTAGCCGAAGTCACGCTTTGCCATGCTTTCGAGCACTAACTCTATCCGAGGCTCGACAACCGTCCAGATAAGTCACTCTAGTCAAGTATACCTGCCACTCGAACCGCACAATGGGCCGTCCTAGAACGCAACATCCAAATCCCAAGCTCCAGCTCCAGCTCCAGAGCACATCAAGTGATATCTAGACAGGCTCCACAATGCCACTCGCAAGGGACCAAAGCCACAGGTGCACACAGGCTAAAGTGAACTAGGCAATCATATACACCAACATGAAACGCGAACGCTCAGACTCGGATTAGGTTCAAGGTTGTGTAGGCAGGCCGGGCAACGGTCGAGCTCGTCTACCCGTACGCCCACCAAACCAGATTTCTTGAGCCTTGTCTATGAACGTTTAAAGCAGCCAAGCAGTCAGACGCAAGCTATGCTTGGAGATGCCGATTCAAGCAAAAAGATTTGCCCGTGAACATCTATAGCAATGCCCCAGGACCATGATATCCAAGAAGGAACATATAGGAACAGGACGACTTGAACTTTGTCATCATAGCAAGAAAACGCTATGCTTCTTCTTTAAGAAGAGGGGCTGTGGCGAGGTTGCCGGCGTGGAGCGAGGTCGAGGGTAGGCGTAAACAAATATAGACATACTGTTGGAGAAGACTCCGAGGAGGAAGAGTGATACTCGGGTGTGTCCATGTTGATTTCCTGTGCGGAAACAAGGAGTACGGGGTTGAACGCCGAGAAAAAACCGGATATCCAGATTGATAAAGAAAGAGGAAAAAGTGAGCCAGAGTGACGGGAGAGCGGGAGATTACATAGGCAGAAATAATGGTTCGCAGCTGTTGACGGCCGGCGCCAGAATCGATCTTTTTTTTCTGGTCACTACCCAGGCAAACGAGTGCGGCATGACACATCCCGCTTAGCCCTTGAAATCATTGTCAAGTGGCCTACCTTGCACAAGTGGTTTTCTCAGTAATGAGCAAAAGTGGGATGAAAGTGACAACAAGCTACAAACGGACAAACAACTACCAAGGTACAAATGCAGGTGTTGCCGACCTTTTCTTTGCCATTTCTTAACTTTACATTAATGAGAGCTGATGATATGAGCGGATGCACAGCCGCATTCACAATTCATGATGCTCAGGGTGAGACAGGTGCGCAGTAGTGACATTCTTGTGACTAAGACACAGTCAAGAAGAGAGTGCAAAGTGCACAGTCACATCGACCGCAGGCTACTCTAGACGCTCACAAACACCTTTCTTGGATGGGAGTTTATATCAGGCACGGATAGTGTTTGGCTGTCCGCCACAACAGGCCCAACGCAGGCTCAGCAAGATGCAGGCTCAGCAAAATACAGGCACAACCGCCCTGGGTGTCAATCAGTTCATCTCAAAGATTCAGCGGCGACGGTGCCAGCATCTCCGCTAACGGGTATGTCCCCTTTCCTATATTCCAAGGGTATCTGAGCCTTTCTGGCAATTTCATCCAATCCTTGAGACGGCGACTACCACCATCACGTAGAAGCATTGACTATCGCAACTTGGCTTTCCACCGACACACCTAGAGTTCTTGGATGAAAAGATGACCAAGGCTGGGCTTTCGATTCATTTTTGGGAGATGCAGACTTCACAGGAATGAGCTCAATCCGGATGGCGCTATTCGGCAATTGAGACGCGGCGGTATAGCGATGGTCCGGACTTGGACATGTGGAGAAGGAATTTGAGTAGTTGAAGAGGGTCAACAAAATTAAAGAAACGGTCAATAAAAAGTTATGTGGAGTATGGCAAGGGATCTGCCGTCTTGGGGCTTTTTCTTTCTGCATTAAGGATGGTTTTTGTGCTCAGTTATGCTCATTGGGTGGCTTGACTTGGCATGGTGGACACATGTATGTGATCGGAGAGTTGTGTGCAGAAGAGGTCGCCACCTGGTGTGACCTATTTTGATTTGCCAACTAAGCGAACTCTGGCAAGTCACACACAGAAATTCACACTCAACAACCAATTAATATTTAAGCAAACAATTCCAAGGCTCTTTGTTCAAGCTTCCCCTTCCACCTGATGAACCTCCGGCTCGCCCAATGCAGCTCAATCTTACCCTACAGCTCCCGCCACACCGCTCCCCAGCCACATCCGTGCCTGCATTGACCTGGGCCGGGAGTGGAGCCATGGCTGCCACCAAGTCAAGCCACAGGTCCTCAACAGGGAACATGCTTCAGGCCATGATCAATGCCACCACTAGGCCCAGGAGACGACGGCATATATCCACAACAACACATCTGCATCCATAACTGCAACGCCAACTCGTCCACTCCCCACTGAGGAATGTCATAGAGCTGGTACTTGAATCCTACACCGTTTCCCGAGTCGTCCTACAGCTGGAGATGCCTCCATCACCGTCATGGACTTTGTCAGTCCCCTCGCCGACCGTCTCGTGAGCTCCGTTGAAGCTAACCTCGACTCGTTGCAGTGGTCGCGCCTGTTGAGTCCCCTCTCGTCGGGGACCTCCCGAAAAGACCAGGCAAAGGATCCCGCAAAGCGACTTCATCGGTTCGAAAAGGAATACGGCCACCTGCTCGTAAGGTCCCCCTCCCAAAAGAGCTCACCGTGCGCCCGCGCCCGTGCGACACTTGGACTGACGTGGGGATGAGCAGTCGTCATGGAGGGCATCTGGCAACCTAACCAAGGATAACGACGCCGCCGAGAACCTCGAGATTCGCCTCCAAGAGCTCACCAACATCCTCAGCGACGAGAGCCGCCGTCCCCTACCGCACCCGTGCATCCAGTATGCCTCGATCAAGCAAATCTACGTCCCCATCGGCAAGATTGCCACGACCTCGTATAATGAGTGGATCATCAAGGAAGCCGTCCTCTTCTTCGCTACTCTCATAGAGAGCGAGGAGGAGGCCTTTGTTGAGAACCACACCTTTTCCGCCAGCCTGACGAACCTCCTCGTGCGCATCACCGGCCACAACAGCGTGCGCCTCGGCCTCGATACCGAATCCCGCGTCGTCGAGCTCGCCTTCAACATCACCACCAAGATCCGCCTCGAGCCCAACATTTTGCCAGCATGGTTCAAGTCACAGCGCCCGGGATCGAGCAGCAGAGAAGAGCCGGACGAGAGGGACCTGGACACGTTTGTCGGGCGTACCCAGCGAGCCGACTTCCCCCTTTTCTACATCCTCATGGACTATATCCACCACGAGGGCAAGGTGGGAGACTTTGCGCGCACGGGGCTGCTGTACATTATTGAAGCCGCCTCCAACTCTGCACCGCTGGAGCAGTGGATCGTCGAGAGCGACCTGTCCACGCTGATGGCCACAGGATTGGGCGCGCTGTACAGCCAGCTGAGCCGCAAGCTTGTGATTGATCACCTCCCCCACGATCTGCCGCCCATTCTCGCTTTTTCTGATTACCAGCACCCCACATCTGACTATGAAGTCATTAGCTCTTGCTCACCAGAGTTTCAATCACATCTCGAAACATTTTTGTCGCACCTGCTTTTTTGGCAGGATGTCTTGAACCACTGTCGGTCAGTGGATGTCAAGTCGACACTCCTGGAGCATTTCCAAGTTATTTTCTTGCAGCAATTATTGTGAGCCCCTCCCCCCCTCTCACAGCAATCTCGTCTAACAACTTAGATACCCATCCTTGCTTGAATCCTCCGACATTGACGGAGGTTCTTCGGTTGCCGTTTTGACCTATCTTCGACGCATCCTTGAATCTCTAGACCATCCCGATATGATTAACCTCATTCTCCACTATCTCTTGGCGCTACCGGATCACTTCCCCTCGGCAGATGGTGGCCCGCGCTCATTGGTGAGCATGGCACGAAAGCGCAAGTCGATGGATCTCGCCACCATGCTGGCCGAAAAGACGGAAATAACCGCCTCGCCGTTATTGTTCAACTTGGTGGATCTCATCCTCGCCTGCCTAAGGTCACGGAACCAACAGACCATCCACGTTACACTCCAGCTGGTGTCAGCCATTCTTAAGCGACATCATCGCTACGCTATCATCACGCTCCTCAGAACCGATGTTGTTCCTCTCAGCGACTCCCGCCGAACAATTGGCGCCCACGAGCAGGAAGTCGAGTACATGATGACATTGGCTGGAAGTATTGGCGGCCAGGACAATTTTGATGAAGTCTACCAGACTGTTCTCCAGGACACATTGTCCAGGCTGGAGAGTCATCCTTGCTCTGTGAAGCTGGTGGCTCCAAAGGTGTCTTTGACCAACCCAAGAGGGCCGCCTGTTGTCGACAGTTTGCCAGGCGCCCCTAGAGAGGTCATCAACCACACCCTTCGCGCCGACGATCCTCTGCTGAACGCACTCCTGGATCTGCTCGAGACATTCTTTATCAACCCAGTGGAGACGAACCTGTCGGTGACAGAGACTCTGGTGGACTTGGCTATTTGCGGTCACATGAAGATTGAGGGATGGCTATCCCGAAACTCCGTCTCATACGAATATGATGACGAGGAAAGCCAACAGCCCAAGAAGCAGGAAGACGAAACTGCAGAATCGGATGACGAGGAGGAGCTGCAGAAGCCGCCCACGGAAGAAGAGATACAGCTTGCCGCCATGGCACGGTGTCGGCAGCGACCACAATGGGCCCAGATGTCCTTGCCTCGTATTCTGAATGTGCTCAAGCATCTGCAGGAACAAGTGATGTCCTATAAAAAGACGATTCCTCGGTTTGATGACCTGGTACAGCAGCGACGGGAAGCTTTCCAGACGGCCGACGCCATGCTGAGCAGCGCGGCACACACGCAAAAAGCCACACCCGCACAGCAAGAGACGCCAGATCGCCGCAGCTTTGAGGAAACGCCCCGCAACGGATCACCTTCTCGGCCTTCTGCGCTCGAGGGCCTGGCCCATCGACTGCTCTCGGAGCTGGGAACCCCCAGCCGCACCAACAGCCCCCGGGGACGCAAGGAGCAGAACCGAAGCGGAAATGCCACACCGAGCTCCAAGCCTGGCCTGGCTCCCCCCAAGGAGATTTACAGGGAGCGCAGCGCGGGCTCGCCCGGACGAAGCCAGTCTCGGACTCGAGTAGACGATGGCACTCGGCCAAGGGACGAGGCTGTAACCAGTCAGATGGCAGCATTTGCGGCTATCGACCAGACCATCCTGGCTAAGCGAGTTGGTCTTCCAGCCGCGAGTGTTGATCCCATCCCTCTAAACTTTGACAAAAAGCCCATGCCTGAGCCTGCCGAGACTGATGAGGACGAGCATGAAGTTGTCGAAGAGGATTCCAAGGAAACTCCGAATGAGGTCCCTGAAGAGACCGCTGAAGAGGTCACTGAAGAGGCTGCTGAAGAGGCTGCTGAAGAGGCTGCTGAAGAGGCTACTGAGGAGGCTCCCAAAGAGTCTCCTGAAGCGCCTACTGAAGAGTCTACTGAACAGTCCACTGAAGTGTCCGCCCAAGAGTCTCCTGAACAGCCTACTGAAGGAGCCGGTGAGGCGGCTACCAAAGACACTGCCGAGGAGGTTGCCGAGCAAGTGACAGAAGGGACCAACAAAGAGGCTGCCGAGGATGCTGCCACAGAAGGTGATTTAGACAAGAGCAGAGACACCGAGAAGCAGCAAGAGACGAAGGAAGAAAATGACAAGGAAGAGGAAGAAATGGTTTCTGTATCCCATGTTGTGACCAACGTCATCATCCTACAGTCATTCATGTTTGAATTGGCTAGTCTGGTGCAAGTGCGCGCAGGCCTGTTTGACGAAGTTCGCTTCGTGTAGGTTGTAAGATGCGATGGATTGTGATTTGGAAGAGTTGGGTGGCATTATGATTTGATGAGCAATTTTGTAGTAGACCAGTGCTTTCGTAGACGGGCGCGCCTGGCGGATTCGCTTCAATTCTCACCTTTGGCCCCAACTCATTGCTGTGTCAAGTTGATTTCGGTGGTTGCGGACTTGCAAAGGCGGCATAAGTCTGCCTCATCGACTAGAACATTCTCTATTATGTACAGAAGAAATAAAGTGAAATGAAGCATGAAGTCCTGAAATGTGTATTTGTGATGCCCTATCTATTCTCTTGACATGGGGAATAATAAGACTGTATTGATCAGATCATGGAAGTGATTCCAAATAACTGGTCTATCTCTTAGAGTGCCGTAGGATTGCATTGGGGTACCAGAAAAATCCACTGCTGGCTGTTGGCATTTGGATTCACAATGTGGTATTTCCTAAGAAATTTATATAATGATAATATTATTTATAATCTTCTTATTTGAATTATATTATATCCTAATCATATTTCGTTTGCCCCTCTGAGTGTGGCGGGGTACGCGTGGGAAGTCTTACCGCTGTCAAAGGGATAATTGGATACGCTTGGGATCGACGCATCCCCAGATCTCCCCGCATGCTGGAGTGAGACAAGCCTGGGGATGCAGCTAAGCTCCACGGGAGAGCAGATGAGTTAGTTGGGGAAAAAACTACATGTTCCGGAGCCGTTTGGTGTGCTGATGGTGGTGTGATGGACCGACGGCCGCCCATGACTTGACGTTGAGCCACTTGAGCCGCCGCATCGCCAAGGGGCCGCGATCAAGATTGCCAAGGCGGGTCGCCGGTTCCGATTACATGGATGCGGGCTGCACACGCCTGTTGTTCCGGGTGGGTGGCGAGCTCAACAACGCAACTGTCAAACGACCCGAGCAGTCGGGTCTTGACATCTCGAGATTATTTTCACCTGTTTCGAGGTCATGTGCTGGGTTTTCAATGGTCCTTTGTTTTTCCTGCATCCTTCGTCTCCCCCCGTCTCCCGTATCGCATCGTCGTAAGCACCTGGCATGCCTGTACACGCACCCTTCTATTTCCGCGACGACTCGATCGGCCGGCCTGGTGCCGACAAGGGAAGGATGAGCACGAGGCAGCCTCCCATAGGCAAGTCTGTACAGACCAGGTCCCCCTCCACTCCCCCCTCGGGATGGAGACGGGGCCCCCGGCGAGTGGAGCCCGGGCCGAATGGAAAATATCCACGAGGGCCACCGCGCCGTTTCGGCATCGCGGGCTCTGCTCTGCTTTGTATACTGTGTGGCATGAGATTCATGTGCTGCAAAGACTGTGGAGAGGATTATGGGGATACGGAGATGCGGTGGGACAATTCCTCGTGCGAAGGGGGGACCTCGTGCCGGAGAGCTGGGTCGTTTGCGGAGAGGAGCGCCAGAACCTGCCTTTGCGTGTCCCTTTTGGAAATGCGAAAAAAACTCTGCCTCGTCACGAGGCCCGTAGATTAAGTGATTGCAATGCCCGGGGAAGCTCGGCTGCGAGCTTGCGTGTAAGCCGCGGCTCATCGTGTGTTTCATGTATTGGCATTTCTCAATCACGACGGATAAACGATACAAGTGCTCGACTGGGTCAGTTACGCGGCTGAAATTTAGGTTTGGTTTGGCTTGTCTTGCAGCATGTACTTTTGTTGGCGTACATTCTTGTCCATGTATTCTACTGTACTTACTTGCGTACTTATGTAGGAGGTTCACTTCATTTATTTTTGGAACTGGCATCCCCAGAAAACCAAGGAACTGGTCGTCAGGAAGCTACCAGATAAGGGGTTGCAAAGATTTTGGGTCAACTTTCCAACCAAGCTTAAAAAACCGCTTTCTGACCCGGGAACCCGTTCACAGCACGCGGATGAATGTATGGAACAGAAAAAAACAATGGGTTTACACCTGATGCGAGGAGAAAAAAAAACCGGAGTCCTTCTCCACCGGCTTGATTGTTCCGCAGCCCAGAAAAGATGATGCATCGGAAACTTGCAACAGATCCTTGAGCTCGTGCTTGGAACCGAGCGAACTAACGGTCCAAGCTGACCATGGTAGATGGTGGTCTTTTGTTTCTCTGTCGGCTTCTTGTTTGTGTCTCAATAAAAAAAAAGCCTCCTAGCCAATGCCGAAAACTTTGTTTAAGCTCATCCTAGACTCGTCGGCACATTGTCTCGGGAAGAATCGAGCGCCACGTCTCTTATCTGCGTAGCATCGTACAAGCGGCACCTACATGTACACAGGGCAGGCATCTTGCTCTCTGTGTTTTTTTTCTCTCCCCCTTCTAGTCGGAGTCCACCACCAAGTCTGTCCACCACTCCACTTTTTCCCTGCCCATCTCTTTAATTGACATCGGACCGTCTGTGGAGCCGCACACGGAGAATTAAGTGGTGACGTCTTGCGCACGTATCAGAGCCTCGATAATGGGAACATGCCGAGGCAGGTGAAGGGAAAAAAAGAAAGAAAAAATAATTTGAACATGAAAATCGACAGCGATTTCCATCCTTCAATCGCCTGAGCACGGCGTCGTGCAAATTTCGAGCGTCATGTGGAAAAAGTTTGTTGTCATACATTGGCAAACGGCAATTGTAGCAAATTACACGCTCCTGACCTGTTCTGCTGATCGCGAATCCAATTCGTCTGCATTGGAAGTCTCGTCCGAAATCCTCTCCGTCTGATTGCACCGTTCGTCAGGCACGCCGCCTATCCATGTCGTCATCAGGCCGTCTCTCGGCATCTTGGTGCCGGGCGGACCTGGGCCGGCCCCGGTTTTTCTTCAATCCATGCCGGCGTAATGCTCGGCGGCAAACGTCACAGGCACTGCATGGCGATCCCCTGGAAAGAGTGACTGGGGCGCTTGTCGCTATCGGGTTCTTTTTTATCAGCGGCCCCTTGGTCACGAGGCGTCTGGAGTCCCCTCACGGAACCAGTTTTTTTTTAAACAATTTTCGTCTCCGCTGACTCCAGGCTGGAGAAGCTGAGAATGCCCATGGGGTGGTGGGTGGGTGATTAAGTGGAGTTATCCGCTGGTACGAGCGGGACTGCCTGTTTGGAACATAATATCGGAAGCACGAGAATGAGTAGGACTGTGCTCGTGGATCTATTGCCGCTGTCGTCTATATAAAAAGTCGCCCCTCGGTTTGATCGCTCAGTTGTGTAAGAGGTGTTGTTCAAGCCCACTTGGCCCTAGATTCACCATGCCGATTGGAAACATCTACGTGATCGCCGCAACCGCCGTGGTTGGAGGTGCACTCTTCGGCTTCGATATTTCCTCCGTCTCAGCCCAGCTGAGCGAGAATTCCTACAAATGTTACTTCAACCAAGGTCCTTCTGGCCCGCCATTCACCGATGATGCCGACTGCAGTGGTCCTCGCTCTCTTGTCCAGGGCGGTATCACCGCTTCCATGGCGGGTGGCTCATGGCTCGGTGCCCTGATTTCTGGTCCGCTGTCAGACCAACTTGGAAGGAAGTACTCTATCATGGCCGGATGCATTGTCTGGTAAGCTTGCTTCCTTCCCTTTTTCTACGTGGGAGTGCTTAGAGTTTGGGTTCCCGTCTTGGCGGCGCGGGTGATCCCGTGACCGGCCCCACCCGGAACTCTAAAAACCACAACACCAAAACTGACATATCGTCACTAGGATTATTGGCTCCATCATTTGCTGCGCTGCTCAGAACATTGGAATGCTCATTGCTGGGCGTATTATCAATGGAATCAGTGTAGGAACGCTCAGTGCCCAAGTACCAGTCTATCTAGCAGAGCTGTCGCCTGCTTCCAAGCGAGGTCGATTGATCGGGCTCCAGCAGTTTGCGATAACTTGGGGAATACTTGTCATGTTCGTTTTTAGAGGGTTCTATGAGCTTTGGGGTGATGCCCTAGGCCGTATATTTGAGGACTCTGCTAACTGTTGAAAAGGTACTACATCTCCTACGGATGCTCCTTCATTGGAGAACAAAACTCAACTGGCTACAAGACGGCGTCTTTCCGTGTTCCTTGGGGTATCCAGATGGTGCCGGCCGCTTTCTTGTTCTTCATGATGACGCTCCTCCCCGAGTCGCCTCGATGGCTTGCTAGAAAGGACCGCTGGGACGAATCTCATGCTGTCCTGACTCTTGTCCATGGAAAGGGTGACCCTAACCACCCCTATGTCACTGCCGAGTTCCAGGACATCAAGGACATGTGTGAGTTTGAGCGACAGAACTCGGACGTCACCTACTTCGACCTTCTCAAGCCCAAGATGATCCACCGTACCATCTCTGCCGCCATGGTTCAGGTCTGGGCGCAGTTGACGGGAATGAACGTCATGAGTAAGTATCTTGTTGATGCCAACCGGATCAGGATTGGCCTTGATGCTAACAATCTCAGTGTACTACATCGGCTACATCTTCCAAATGGCTGGCTACAACGGAAACGCCAACCTTTTGGCTTCCTCTATTCAATATGTCATCAACGTCATCATGACTGTGCCAGCTCTCATCTGGGTTGATCGATGGGGCCGCCGACCCACGCTTCTTATTGGTTCTGTCCTGATGATGACATTCATGTTTGCGAATGCCGGTCTCCTGGCCACCAAGGGAGTAGTTGTTCCAGGTGGTGTCAATGGCGTCCCTGAGGCATCCATGAGCGTTTCGGGTGCCTCTGCTAAGGGTCTCATCGCCTGTACCTATCTTTTCGTTGCCTCATACGCCCCCACTTGGGGTCCCGTTTCCTGGACCTACCCGCCCGAGTTGTTCCCCCTCCGACTTCGTGGCAAGGGTGTTGCTGTCGCGACCTCGGCCAACTGGGCTTTCAACACCGCATTGGGTATGTTTTCTTGAGAGATCTGACAACGTGGGACTCCACTAACACTGCAAAGGTCTTTTCACTCCATATGCTTTTGAGAACATTCGCTGGAAGACTTATATCATTTTCGGTGTGGTGAGTGCTGAATTGTAGCATCGTATTTGGCCTCTGTTCTAACCGTGATAGTTTAACCTTGCCGCCTTCTTCCATACCCTCTTCCTGTTCCCCGAGACTGCGGGCAAATCGCTTGAGGAGGTTGAGTCTATTTTTGAAGACAAAGATGGCCTTAGTGTTATGGGCATTCACATCGGCACCCCAGCCTGGAAGACAACCAAGTCCACCGAGGCAGCTATCCGTGCTGAGGCGGGAGATTTGGAATCCAAAATTACTCACCATGAACATTCAGAGAAGACACCCTCGCCCGCTCAAAACAGTATTTAGTTTTGTTTTATGAAATGACAGTAGCTCAAGTCTAATGTATTCATGAATAAGATTGCCATTCTACAAACGCATGCAATTTGATAATTTGGTGACTGAAGAACATAATGTGATGACATGCCGGATTGGAGAAATATGCTTAGAACAAATACAAGTGTATATACGATGCCTGAATCATGCAAACCTACGCTTTCAATGTGCAACAGCCCAATTGACATTAGATAGCCTAGTGGTTGTTCAGCAGCTAGGTCCTTCAATGACTCAGGCAGTCAGCCCAGCAGCTCCTACAGTAGCTAGGCCAACGAGCCAAGGGACCAGTCGGCCCAGGATCTATTGCGGGAGCCAAGCCAGCCAGTCAATTAAGCTAACACGCCTTACCGCTTGCTATAGACTCGTCCACTTTTGGACCAAACTCATCCACGCCCACTCCTCGCCCCGCCTTCTTCTTCTCCTGCGCACGCAACCAGTTTGGCCTCGAAAACTTTCACATTGTTTGCCTGCCACAATTACTCAGGCCAAACAATACACTCCGCACCACTGTAGTCTCAGTCACGTGCTGTACACACATTAGGCACGCACTTTCCTAAACTCCCACTCCCACCACTCGCCTCAGTCGCACCTCCAACCGCATTTCTCACCATTACCCTGCTTCTATCATCCCGCCTGCCACTGCGCGATTATAGCCAGTGCTATCATCATTGACGTACGTCTCTCCAGAGATAATAACACAATCGATGTATTGACATTTTTTAATGAAGCCACAGCCCCTTTTCCTCTTTGAGAGATATGCCAACCTTTTCTGCGCAGCTCCACATAATCGACTGTCGGGACCATTCAGTTCAGAGGTTGTCATTTTAACTACCAAAGCATCATCCGGCATCTGGAAACATCTTTCAGGTACACTCCGCTTTCTAGCATCCACGATGACCTTCACGACATCGCCGCCCTCTTAACGACAAGGCAACCCATCCAAGAGACTGAGCCGCGATTGTTACTCACCGAGAACACAGCCAAGACACACTGAAGTGTTCCTTGTCTGAGACAGTGTGACTACGTTCACGACCTACTACAAAATTTATGCCCAGGCGGACAAGAAGCGCCCCGTTTGGCGATGTTTGTCTCCTGATATCGGTCGAGTCGTTTCCATATACCTCCGGCTTGTCCATACCTTTGCTCGGTTTTTGTTTGAATCCAGTGCGGCTCTCCGGCTAATATTAAATCAAGATTCGCCCCTTTTCACAAAATTTCATGTGCTCACCCACCAAGCTGATCCTAACGAGGACGGAAAATTGCGCTTGGCAGCCCCAGAGCCAATGGCAGATGATGTGTACAGAAGGACACTTCTGAAGCTGGCCCGCCTAGTTGTTGGCTAGTCCTGTCATATGCCTCCAATAATCTGGAGGCACATTGCTATTGGAACTGGGAGGGAGCACATCCTTGAAACCTGTGGGCTCTAGGATGTCACCGAGCATAGAAAAGGGGATGGAGGTTAACGGGCCATTAATCTACAAGCCGACCCCCCACCAACACGTCTCCGCCTCACCTGGCAACCAACAGCTCTTCTTCTCCCCCAGCCGGAGGTTGCGCAACCTGCTCAGCCCTGACAACCTCGGTGGCCGTGACACCGCCTTGACCACCATGGCTCAGGTCAGCTCCATACTTACCACCACTACCCAGCCCGCCGATGCTGCATTTATTTAGGCCAAGCGGGTGAATCTTGTCATCCCTCCCGTTCTTCAGGCCAAGGCGCATGTTGTCCTGATGGGCGATAACTCGGCGAAGCTCCATTACCATCAGCTCAATGCCCTCAAAACCATCTACTCGCACTATGTGGTACTTGCTGCCCCCATCGGCAGCGGCAAGATCAAAGTTTAGACACAACCGGCAAAGCTCAGTGACTCAGGCGTTATTGCTGCAATGCCACTCAATACCCTCGTCTAGAGTGTGTCTGGCTGTCTTGACCAGCATTGAATCACCCATTAAGTTTAGTACAAAGCAATGGCCGGTGATACGGTTATGCTACCTTTGCAAAATGGCTAAACTGAGTATAGACCCCCCTGATCGATGAAGTTGGCGACGAGTCGGCCGAGCGTAATATGCCACAAGGCTTACAATTTATGTGCTTGCCCGTACCAGGGCCTCGAAAAAGTGTTTTGGAGTATTCTTGTTGATCACCCAGTACGTTTATAGATTTGTCGACGGTCATCGCCATCACAATCCGATATAGTGTAACGGTTATCATACCGCGTTTTCATCTCACGAATACCGCGGAGATCGGGGTTCGATTCCCCGTATCGGAGTTACTGTTCAAGTTTATCTTTTGCCCGAGCCGAGATTCTTTTTGTGTTCTTAATATAGCGCTCCTCTAGATACCAAAGAGGAATTGCTACTCTCCCTGTGTGAATTGCTAGGACCCACATAGCTTCCTTTGAGTGCCGCAAGGGTTAACTTTTTGCCTTGCACGAACCTAGCTTTTTGATTGAACAGCACGGGCTGCAAGATAATGGTTGAAGTATCCATTAGGATAGGAAGGGATTCCGTTCATTGAGGTTCAAGGCGTGGACCTGCAGCACGAAGGGCAGAGTATTTTGAGTCACGTGACTAACTCCAACAACAGAATAACACTCTGGCGAGCCATGTCCCTAATTGTTCACAAAGCCATAGACTCTTACCATAAGATGCATAAGAGCTATAATTAGAGCCTGATCGCTAATCCCTAACCTTTATTCCTCATCCTGTTCCCCTAATATAAACCCTATCCTTGACCTAATACATCCCTAACCCGAATCCTAAACCGTATCCTAAACCGTTTCTAGAAGAGCTGCTGGAAGGCTTGTTGTGAGGGCTGTTGCCTGGGATTATGGTGTTACTAGTCAACACATCTCCCCCCCCCTCTCTGCAGGTGGGTGGGGCTGAAGCTGTCCCGCTGAGGGGAGCTACGCTCGACCCCGATCGACCCGACCGACCACCAGCCTCTCTGGTTTCTGGAATGAAGGCAGCATTATCGTCATCGTCTTCATCTTCATCCTCGAAGTCTAACGGAATGTTGCCCTCTCTTTCATTGTCGTTTTCTCCCTCGTCGTAATCTGGACCAAGTTCAGAGCCAATGATATTATCTGCGCTCCGCGATGATGTCGCTAGAACAGGCTTAGATTTCGGCATTTTGCGTCGGATTGGCAGAGAAAAATCTTAATTGATTGTTTTAATATTTGGAAGGGATTTATTTGCCGTTCGAAATGGGTTCTGCGAAATTATTGCGGTGTAAAATTTGGTGTTGTGTTGCTTCCCATGGGTGAGGGAGTCGCTCCTTCCGTACCTTCCACTGACATGTTTGTCACTGCCAGGTGCCTTGCCCAATTCCTCAGGCACAAACCGGGTTTATGCGGTGACAACTACCTACCTACTAACTTAGGTACCTCGGAGTTCATCCCTGCTTCAGTGGATTGGCGCGACAGGCCAGAAGTACGACGGATCGTGTCGATATCATCCACGTATCTCTTCTTGGTTTCCAAATCCGAATCGCCAAGTTCATCGAGCCTATTTAGCATTTCCTCGAGTTCGTCTGGCTTCTTGGGATCAGCGCGTTTCCCGCGTGCTTGGGGTCGTTGCCGCTTTTGAGATCCCACACCACCAAGGGCTATGAATGTGAGTTAGATCAAATCATGGACATAAACTTTGTAGCATCTTACCATCCTGAGCATTACTCTTTCTTTTAGTTGCCTTGCCACTTTTGGTCTTGGTTCCCGGTTGCTGAGCTGGACGCACCTCTACGTTGGATGCCAGAGATTCCGTGTTCGAGCTTTCCATATAAAGGCTACAATACCCTTTCAGCCTTTTACACATACAATCCAACGGAGACATAGCGTTATGGAAAAACCTTGCATAGGCCACCAATATAAAGCGTCTACCTTTCTTGCCAAGACCAGCCCGGTTTCTTTCTCTTACCATCATCATTCACAACATCCTTACACACCCACCATCATACCCCTGCCAAGTCACGCACACACGCACGTCGACTCTGTGACACAATGGCTACACTCACTCCTTTCCGCCTCAAGCGTGCAACGGCGCAAAGCTTCGTCCAGGCAAACTTAAGCCATTTGCCCATCACTAAAAAACCAAGCCCCAACTGTAGAGACCCGGACCTTGTCAATCTAGCAATTCTAGGATGCAAGGCCCTTTGTCCAGGCTGAAGATGGAGCTCTTATGGTGCTCCAATTTAGGCTGCTCGAATCTCTACCGCTTACACAACCGCAACAACACATCCTCTGGGGTATCCAAAGCACCGTCCGCGGCAAAATTCGACGCTGTGGATTCACCAGCTCCTGGCGATCAAGAGGTCGATCGAGGCCAACTCGTGGTGGCAAGATCAGACCCACAACGGGACGTTGCGCACAGAAGATGACGAGAGAGAGGAGAGAGTTGCGGGGTTTGAATGGCTGTTTTGAAAGATTGGGCGTTTTTTCTTCTTTTTTTTTTTTGCATAAGATAAGACTAAAACCAACATATGCCGGGTTTTGTTCATCTCACATTTCCACCACACAGTGCCGATAGCACACTCAAAAACCAGATGCAGCAATAAGAATGACAAAAGTTTCACTTGAGAAGCTTTTCTTTAATAAATTAAAATGAATCGATGGTTACAGGGTGGTCAAAGCTTCGCAACACTGACCTGTGGCCCAAGCAAACAAAAACATCTTCACATTTCAGGCTTCAAATCGCATCAACCTCAGCAACAACCTCGAACGGCAGGCCGATTCCTTTACCACACAGCAGACTAATACTCCCAGAGGTAATCTCTACTTGCGAAAGAGGTGAGATAAAGTACTCTGATATTATTTATATTATACTCGGCTGCTCTCCCGCGGATTTTGCGAGCCCAGCTTCCAAGCTCCTTGCCTCCTCCACCGCATCCCTCCAGCACACCCACGATCAGCCGCTGACCATCAAGTACAGAAACCAAGAAAGTCCATCGCCGACATGGATGCTTCGCGCCAGGACGACGAGCCTGGTAGAGGCGACCGCGACAGAGAGGACTCGGCTGAGTATGCCAAGCTCCTCGAAGACCAACTGAATCGGGTACACGAGGACAGGAAAACAAGGTCTGATCCCGCCAACCACCCAGGCTCAAGAGTACCCCCATTCGGGGCCCGGCGTACACAAGGGGGCGCAACGTTCGCCCGGCCTTATTCACGGGGCCAGAGATTCCCTGAAGTGAGTGTGTACACCTGTGCCTACAACGGCATTCTAACAAATTCCAGCTCGCGACCGAAAACGAACTGTCAGCTCAGAACCAGCAAGGTGGTAGGAAGGGCATCGTGGAGAATACAACAATATTAGCTTCCAGTGGAGAAAACAAGCGGTGGGCTCAATTGGTGATCCAGCAGGCCACAGCGGTGAGATGCATGTACTGTTCAATAATAGGCTTGGTGGTGTAAAGCTTATCACCCTAACCAAAATAAGGCTAAAAACAAAATAATATAACTTGTATTAGTATTATAAAATAAGACTAATGCAGTGCTATTGATCCACGCGTGATTCTAAAGTTTGTGCTGTGCAACGATCTGAGGCACAGGGTAGCATGGATATACCAAGCTTCTTGACTAGAGCCCTGCACACGCACCCCTCAGCATCTCGGCCACGAAACAAGATGGTGGATTTTCTCGTGATAGCTTCACATGTCAGAATGAGCAGGCATTGCTTGAGTGCTCGCCTCAAGTGCATATTTCAGGGTCCACCAAGCTACTCCAGTGTGACAAGAAAAGAGGGTCTTTAAACGTGGTGGGGTTGCTGTGTGGAGGAGCGAACCATGCTTAGCGATCTCGGAAGAACCCCAAGGAGCTTTCGGGGTTTCCTTGGCTGCCGAGCCGACTTGCTTAGCAAATATGGGCTTGCGGATCCGATTCAGAATTACATTCCTGCCTCAAACATATGCTTGTTGTTCGATGCTGATGCAATTGAAATTGCAATTGCGTTGCCATCCCGCTTGCATCATCCCGCCTCTCTCTTCCCCGCATTGTGGATTTCTAAGCCTCCTTTCTGGGTTCCATTATTAATGTTGCACCTGCACCGCTCCCCTCGCCTGGGCCCACTCGGTGCCCTTGTTTATAAAAGCCGCTCTCTTTGCATTTACACGTTCAAGCAAAACACCACACACCAGCTCATTTCAAACCGTCGCCGCATCTTCACCATGGCTGCCAAGACAAAGACTGACATTACCCTGTACACCGTTGGCACCCCCAACGGTATCAAGGTCTCCATCCTGCTCGAGGAGCTCGGCCTTGACTACAAGGTCTACCCTATCAAGATGACCGAAAATGAGCAGAAGGAGCCCTGGTTCCTCGAGATCAACCCCAATGGCAGAATCCCCGCCATCACTGACAAGTGGACCGACGGAGAGCCCATCAGCATCTTTGAAAGCGGCGCCATCCTGCAGTACCTCGTGGACCGCTATGACACCGAGCACAAGGTTTCGTACCCCCACGGCACAAGAGAGCACTGGGAGACTACTGGCTGGGTGAGTTTCTCCTTTTGGTTTAGTTTGGCGAGTTGTCCGGGTGGTCTGAATTGCCTCCCCCGTCCCCCAGGACAAGCACCACGAAACCCGGGACTCTGTCAACACCCAACACATCAAAGCAAATGCTAATTCAAACAGCTTTTCTGGTCTCACGGAGGAATTGGGCCTATGCAGGGCCAAGCGAATCATTTTAAGCGCTACGCTCCAGAGAAGATTGAGTACGGCATCAACAGATACGTGAATGAGACCAGGCGTCTGTACCGCACCATGGACACCAAGCTCGCCGGGTCCGCTTCTGGATTCCTGGTGGGCGACAAGCTGACCATTGCTGATATTGTATCCTGGGGCTGGGTTTCATCCCATAAGTGGTCCGGCGTGGATATTACCGAGTTCCCTCACCTCAAGAAGTGGCTCTACAAGCTCCTCGAGCGCCCCGGCTTCGAGGCTGGCCGCAACGTGCCCAGCCCCCACACTGCTTTTGAGACCAACAAGCTCAGCGAGGCAGAGCTTGATGCCAAGGCCGAGGCTTCGCGTAACTGGATCCAGTCAAGTATGAAGGATGACGCCAAGAAATGAAGATTAAAGATATGATGGAGTTAATTTGGCGAATGGGATAGCTCTAAATGTAGCTTCTGGGAGTGGAAATACAATGAATACATGATTCAATGCTGTTCTATCCTTTGAATCGCCTTGACGAATTGATTCTATGCAGTCATTGTGGGAGCTTTCAGACAACAAGTGCAGAGGCTAAAGACCCAACCATGGAAAACACCACGGCTTGGGGTCTGTTACGTCAGATGGGCGGCGGTGGGTGGGGAACTGAACGATTGGATGGGATAGCATAACGATGCATCCACTTGGACTTTAACACACCAACAACCAACGCGATGGAGTTCCGGCGACTGGTTCTACAGACAGGAGGAATGCATGAAATAACAGGGTAAGAATGTAGCTCTATGCACCGTGATCTCAAAAATAGAATCTAGTCTACTACTAGACTATACAATTTTATTCAAGATAATTGAAGAAAATCATCAACTTTTGCAACATCAGCCAGGCCTTTATTGCCCTGACCAAAAGAACAATCAACTTGAATCCCCTCGTAGCCTAAAATTCACCCTTATCAGTGAGATACAGTTAATCCCCAGGTACATGAGATGGATTCCCCTGCCAAGACCGGTCGACTCCAACGCACGCCTCCAATCAAAGAAGATCAAACCTGCCACAATGTCTTCTGTCAAATGTGAAGTGATCAGAGATAGCGGACATCCCACCACCCAGGCTTACAAACGGATCAAAGCAAAGACTACAACAAGCCCCCTCCTCCACCGCGATATCATTAAAGATCTCGCATTGCACATCCTCATCGAGAACATGGGCAACGACGAAACAATCTTGACTCGCTCTGGATATCCATGACCGAAGACACTGCAACTGTTCGGTCATGTTAAGATGATTGACTTGCGCAAAACGATTGGAGAGATAAACCTCATCCAGTCAGCTGTGCTCTTTTGGGTCGCGCTTGGTCAAGAGATTGTTTGACGTATGGTTGTCGGTAGCCCTGGCCTGTAAATTTCCGAGCCAGATTGGCATCGTCAAAGTACGGGCTGTCGATCAGCCAATCTGGTTCGATGGCAGTTACAGTCTCAAAGGATTGTTTTCCAACGCAAGAGAACTTGTCGGATACTATCCATTGCACAGCGGACCCGACGAGGCTGCTATCGATGTGTAGCAGACCTTGGTGGTTGTCATTAAAGGTGGCGTACACTTTGGGGCTTCTTCGAATGGCAGTCTGGTGGACAAACCCCTTGGCCAGAGCTTTGCGGATGGCGACAAAGGAATCGGGACCTTCCCATTTGAACCGCTTTAAATCTTCACCGTTAAGCATCCGCCTCATGATGAAGACGATTTGCTTGCGGATCTTGATCACCTCGTCTAGGACGCGGCCACTCGAGAAGTTGTCTTGGCACCATTGATCTATATCGGCCTGGCGTTGGCCCACCAGTTTCCCATACGCTTGCAATGCGTTGAGGGGTGTGATGTGGTCTGAGAGGGGGTGGGGAAAGGCCATGTGGGCTGCACCCGAAGGGTATCGTGCCTCGAGTGGCCGGGTAGAGATCGGATGCTGCGTGCTCAAAAGAGCCGCAATACTCACCATTTCATCACTGCAATGGAGCTTATGGGCCTCCATGACAGCATTGTGCCATGCCTGAGGGATCGGTAGCTTTGCTGCCTTTATTCCCTTCTGAGTGATGGTATCAGTGGGAGTGCTGAAGCCACTGGAAGAATTTCAGTACAAAATATTGCGCGAATGAATGTGAAACTTACAGTGAGTTGCCGTAGGCCGTGAAGGCAGACCTCCGCATGCGGTGGGCC
This sequence comes from Calonectria leucothoes, assembly GCA_002179835.1. NCBI lineage: Eukaryota > Fungi > Ascomycota > Sordariomycetes > Hypocreales > Nectriaceae > Calonectria > Calonectria leucothoes. Next base: position 157,342 of record NAJI01000484.1, read on the forward strand.
TAGCCAGTCGAACGTGATGGGATTGTGCCCAGCGCTCAATAGGACAAGCATCTCTGATGCGATTTCATCCTCAAGTATTCCCGGTGCCGAGGACGAGAGACAGAGCTGCTTGAAATGGCTTTCCTCGTACAGCCGGTAGCAAATTCCAGGCTGGGTACGCCCAGCTCGTCCGGCCCGCTGCCTGGCCGAGGCTTTGGAGATCGCAGTCGACTGTAGCAGCCCTGCGCCAGCGCGTGGATTGTGACCAGCCTTCTTGGCCACGCCCGAGTCTATGAATCATTGTGAGCGATTTGACTCTTCGAAAATTGTCTCCATGAACCAAGTACAAAAGAGTGGGAATGTACAGAAGAGATGGGCCAGGAAACATACCAATGACATAAACAACACCGTCAATCGTCACGCTTGTCTCGGCGATGTTGGTGGACACCACACACTTGCGGCGCCCAGCCGGAGTCTCCATGAAAATCTTGTTCTGGTCTACAAATGCCAGACCAGAATACAAGGGTAGCGCATCCAAGTTGTTGCAAAGTACCCTGAGCTTTGCACACGCCTGCTCGACCTCGTTCACTGTAGCCAGAAAGATGAGGATGTCCCCAGAATCCATTCTCGTGCTCTCATGGATGTGAATTACTGTGTCGATTGCGCAATCAAAATAATTGGGCGATGCCTTCTTGGGGCATTTGGCTTGCACTGAAAAGATCTGCCAGACATAGCCAAGCAGCATGCACCTGGAAAATAATCCCGGGACTTTTTGGCGTCAAGTGTGGCAGAAAAATCAATGATCTTCCGGCCAGGTTTTTTTCGACAGCAGCCTTTAGCTGGCCCATGAGCACATCCGTTGGCTTGGTGCGCTCATGAGCTTCGTCGATGATGACGCATGACTATGGGCACCGTTAACCTAGTTCTGCAACTGTTTAGACGTATATCACCCACGTATGCGCTGAAATAAGGGTCCAACATCGCCTCTCGGACGAGAAGGCCGCCAATCATGTACAATATGCGAGTTTTTTCGCTGCACTTGTTGTTAAAGCGGACGGTAAACCCAACTTCGTCTCCAAGTGGGACGTCCATTTGCCGGGCAACATGCTGTGCTACCGACGTAGCCGCGAGTCTTCGCGGCTGAGTGCATGCAACAGCAATGCCACTTTCGTACTCATCAAAGAGTACGAACTGTGGGATCTGGATGGACTTTCCAGATCCCGTGTCACTCGAAAGGACCAATACCTGACAGATTTCAGCATACCAAACGTCGCAAATGTCTAAAAAGAAAAGAAAAGACCACACACCTTCGAGCTATAATAGGCGTCAAGGAATTCTTGACGCCTTGAGGATATCGGCAGCATGCAGCATGCGTTTCTCCAGCATCTTGAAATATACGGGCGAGTGTGTTGCCCAGATCGGAAAGGATTTGGAGGTCCGTCCTTTTTGTTGAATCCTCTGCTAGTGAGGGGAAGCTTCTGTCGCGAGAAGGACACGATTGATGGTTGATTTAGCTTCTAGTAGAAAAAAACAAGCGGTAGGCTCAACCGGGTGTTCCAGGAACCAGGCCACAGCAGTGGCATACAAATAGTGTTCAACAATAGGCTTGGTGGTGTAAATCTTTTCGCCCTGGCCAAAATAACAATTAACTTATTGATGGTTGACGCAGCGCCAAAAACAATAAAAGTGTGAAAGAATGAGACTCATGCCCAGCCTTTTTGACGGTAGCCAAGATTACGCAACTGCTGTGCACCGCTTACCTTTGAGGTCCACCCTCGAGTTGAGTGGCCTATCAGGTCGTCGTCTTGCCCCATCGAAGCGACTTCGTCGTAGTTGTGGAAGGCAGCTTTGAAATGGCGGTCGTGTTCGAGCTTGGAATTTTAAAAAGTGGTGGTGTTGGAGATAAGTAGCCTGGGTTCGGGTCGAAAAAAAGAAAGTGGGCATAAAGTGTGTGAATATGAAACCCTACATGCCCTTGGCACTTGTCAACACTTGGAGAGTGGCCACAGGAAAATTTTCCGCTTGACAAACTGCAAAATGTTTGATTAGTGTAACGTGTCGCTCGATTGCTTCACTTGTCGCTCAGCAGCTCCCTGTTGTCATCAAACCTTATTGCATCTCACGCTAGACTTGCAATCTGCAGTATTATAGAAAATCAAGATCCTTTATTTATTTATTTCTGTTAGTTATAGAATGATGTAATGACCGATGACCACAAAAACTCCTGCATATTTTTAGGTGCGCAGGGGGCCTTTGTTTACATCCCAGAAGCTACAATGGGGGGGGGCAAAAGTTTGTCAATACCGTCACTGACGAATTTGCCCTCTATTAACTCAATAATTTGAGTAATAAATTTTTATCAAATAAGAAGACCTAATACAATTATAAAATAAATACAAAAATATCACTCTACCCTTAGGGTAAAACTAGGACCCTTATTCAGAGGAAATATCACCATGGGAGTGTTGGCACATTTTTGTCCTATGACTTTACATTCTGGAGAAATTAACACGATGGAGCTGGGGAGCAGGGTTCTGGCTACCTTTTGCAAGAAATATGATCCTGTTTTTATTTTCAATTACCGAAAGAGTTTTTCGAGTTTCGATTAGCTATCTACCATCTGGAAGAGAAAAGCAAGGAACGAGATTGCGAAAAGCCTGACTGCACTTTGTCGACTTCCACTCAGTAATGACAAAAAAGTAGAGATCCCATTAACATGCATAGGCTTGAGCCTTGCTCCACAATCCGAGACCAGAAGACAAGCTGACCAATGCAAAGAGGTGAATGGACTGGCGGATAAGACATGGGCTTGCGCCACAAGAATATAACCGCAAAGACAAGAAAAAAAGAGACCAAGACAACCTCCGCAAATTTAACGGCTTGTGAAAAACCACCACGCATTCCTTGCTGCTCGCGACTCGGACTGACCACCACTTCGCTGGCCCCTGGCTCATTGTTCACCCCGTTGACCGCCTCGTGAACCTCTGACTTGGCCTTGTCGACCGCCAGGCTGGGATCCAGAGCTGGCTTTGCGGTTCATCTTGTCCCACAAGCTCTCCAGTTTTTCTGGCTTCTCTTCATCGGCTGATCCGGAACGCACAACGACTGTCTCAGATTCGCACCCGGGGAGCGAATCATCACCTGGGACGAATTTGAACTGAGTCGCGCCAGGCTGTTCCCATTGCTTTTTTTCAACCATATCTTTCTTTACCTGGCGGCCGTGTGCTTGCCACTCTGCAAATAGGTCATAATCGCCCCAGCCCAGTCCAACTCCTGGAGGACGCGAAAACTTGGGGATATGGCCACGCGAGGTAGCAGATTGCAGGTCTTCGCCTGACTCCACAGGGGCTAAGAAAGCTGAAGAATGAGAGATTTGGGCTTGCGCCTCGGAATGGGGACCCATCAATTGACCCGGTCGCCACTCTTTCCCTGTCATCTTCTTCCAGATCTCGATTTCATTGCGAAATATGAGTTCAGTGTCTTTGAATGGGGCGTCCATAGTCCAGACGTCCTCAATTCTCGGAACGTCCCTTGGGTCAAGATCGGTACCCTTATCTTTTGGGTTGTCTTTGCGGCGCCACTCTTCCCATCCGCTGGCTTCGTATTGGGGCAACTCTTCCAGCTCAATGAGCTTGAGCTCTTCTTCAGACCCGTTCATCTTTGTGACGTAAACGAACACTTTGTCCGCCTCGTCGCCGGTGGCATCTGGGTTGGGAATTTGAAGAGACCTGAGCCCGGGCTTTCCATTCTTGTAGATGACTGTAGGTCGGATTTTGATGCCGGCCGCTTCGTATACCTCTGAAACTTTTTTTTGCCTTTCGTAGTAGGCATTGACATCCCGATCTTCGTCAAATTTGTCGTAGTTCCATTCCGCGGGGGGGTACTTGTCGAGTCGCAGAGAATCAAGCCCCTTTTGGGCTTCGGGCGAGATAGTCGACTCGTTGGGAGCATGGGTGAGAGCGGTCGTGGCAGCAGAGGGAGCCGCGGGAGACTTTTTGGCTTGCGCCTCTGGAGCAGTCTGCGTATTGTTAGCAATGCTTGATTTAGGTCTGCACGCTTTGAAATACTCACATCTTTGTTGCTCGAACCTGTTTCTTGCTTGATCCGAAGCCGCCGGAGGAGTTCCTGGAACAACGGATCGCTTGCCTCAAGGCTATCGACCAGCGAGTGAAGATCTTTAAGTAGAATAAGATTAGTACTTACTATAGCTATATGGGCAAAGAAAACCAGCGTGTGTAGGGCATACCTTTTTGATCTGTCGTTTCCATGTTTTGGAGTGAAGGGGGATCTTGCTCCTTAGGGACAAGATTTTCCGGAGCCCGCTGCTCCTCGCCTTCGGCACGGGTGTTTTCCATGTTTAATGGAGGCAAGGTAATGTATCGTAAGGATTCTGAAAGAATAGGATTAGCTGAGAATCGTACGGCTAGGCACAACATTTACCGAAAAGCGAACTTGTATGGATGCCGTGAAGAATTTGTTGAAACTCGAACTTGTACGGTAGAAAGTTTGCCCAAACTCGAACGCGCTGTGAAAGAATTTTTCACGCAAACCTCTGCCAGCTGGTAGACAGGTGATAGACCCGCGCTGCCACTGGAACACAACCGCACAATTGTCCCTGCGATGTGCACTAAAAGGTTGCATAGCCGCATGCTGAATTCAACGCGCATAAATCCGAATACAACGGATGAGCCACTGGATTCAGCAACCATTGGAAACACTTCACACGTCGCTCCCAAGACACAGCATCATTGTGAGTAGCGACAATAATGCGATTTGTTCTATATAATTTATGACTCCAAGGTCCACTGGGTTGGCCCTCCGATGTAAAAAAGCCCACCGGAAAATCTGGTCAACTCACATGTTTCATAAATATTTCATGTCACTATGCAAACTAATTCACTGTTCTCACGTTGGTCACAAACAAGTAAACAAACATCAAACAAGTTGGCCTGTGATTCGCGGATCGGTGAGGGTACTCCTTAATCGCCTTCATTCCTTTTCAGAGGCGTTGCCAAATCTTCAAGGTACGCCCTGCAGACTCTGATTCTCTTTGCCCACATTTAATGAGTACTGACATTTTCTTGTACTTAAAGACCTTCTCTTGCTGGCCGACAGCCTCAAGCCGAGTGATGCTATATTCCAAGAACTCTTTCGGCTGCTTCAAATGAAGCAAGGCGTGGGGTCGAGCAATGTTGAAAGGGGGTCTGGGCTAGTGGTCGGGTCTGGCATGGTCAACATTAACCAAGATGTGAGTAGTTCAAAGCGTGTAGATAAGAACCAAGGATTACTATCAAAATACAGGCTACTCCAGAGGTCCTAGATTTTGATTATTCAGCTGCTGACTTGTTTGAACTGGAATATGACTGCGACTCTAAGGCAGAGGCCAAAGAAACCATCGCACATATGCAGGCAGAGATATTAGCCAGAGAGACGCAAGCCAAAAAAGTCTCCATCACTTCCCTGCCTCCAGATCCTCTCTTCGTGACGGTTCCATCGTTCAAATTTCGCCCACCGCTGCCCCTACTCTTCAAAACCGGCCTACCACTGGTTCTACCCCTGTTGCCGACCGCGAACCACCGACCTGGGAACAGGCAAAGCTTGGGGGCCAGAGCTGCTATGAGCATTACCGCGGAATAATAATTTTACTCCACGTAGTCGCAGTGGTATTGGTGAACGCGATTATTACACTGGCCATTTTTGAAGGGGTTAAAGGTGCCTTTGGATGGACATTCCGACTCTCAAATGTGCCAAAGAACATTCTACCGATAGTTTGAATCATGATCTAGTATCATTTCCAATTAAAATTTACTAGAAAACGGTTCCCCACGAATCTTGGACACGCATCAGTCGCACTTATAATACCTTTCGTAACCTTTTGAGTCTCTACCGATGTCAAATCCGAGAAAATTATCTCTTGACACTAAACTTGGCAAAAGCAAGGCGTAGACCTTGCGATTCAGATGAAAAGCACAATGTAGGAACATAAGAGAGAAAAGATGGTATGCGAAGAACCAGTTACGATTGGATTGCTAACTCACGACTGCCTGATGTCATGTCATTCATCTTAGGGCTATCTTCCATTCCATCCTCCCTATGCTCAATTCCAGCCACCCTCAATGCCGAAAATCCAAACCCAGTCGCTTGGAAGCCGATTCCAGACTCTAAAGCATGCGTTTGAAAGAGAGAGAGAATGCCTGGTGAGTTAATACCAGGCCGTAGCCGCGGTGAAGTGTACGCTCGCGCGCTCAACGATGTGGTATGGCTCGGTTCTAGATGCCAGTGTCCCCGTAAACCTTCTTGAAAAGGCTAGTAGAAAACACCTTCGTACAAAACGACATCATCGTCTACGATTTTTCCCGTATTCTTGGATTTCTTGGCCGGGGTGGTTGTCCCAGAGGTTGACCCTGCTCGTTTTTGGGTATTTTGTTCGGCTTGAGCTTGTGCCTGTCCCCCTACGCCTAGAGTCGGATCGCTGCTCATCGAAATCTCGGACATGGCATTCATTACCATATCCTTGATTTCGGCTCGTATCTCCCTCACCAACTCAGGTTTCAGTTGACTGATGACCAGAGCAGCCACTTCTTGCTTCTCTGATTCAGTCATGCTCTCGCGAGTCTTCGCCACCTCATCGACCCATTCTCGAAGAACATCTTGCGCCCCCCTCAATTCGGCAATATGTTCACCCAGGGAAGTGGACCATCTTTGATCTTTCCAAGAAGCCTCGCGAATGTCTTTGTTGAGCCTCTCGACCAGCCCGACCAAGGCACCAAATTTTCCACCTTGGTGTCGCTGGACTTGCGGCTGGGCGGATGATGGAAGGAGATCAGCCCCAGGGGTGGCGGCAACTTCTGCAGTGCCTCGGTCAGAATCGATAGTTTCAGTGGCACTGGCTTGAGCCACTCTCATTTCGGCCTCTTGCACCAAGTCGGCTGTATAGCTCAAGACGTCATTAGTCCCATTGCTGCCATGAGTGACAGTGCTTTCATCCGCTGAACTTTCACCATCGACGATCTCGATGATCTCTTGGGTGGCGCGAGAAGGGGCCGACATCTTTATTATGCGTTAGTGGATGTAACACCCAAGATCAGCCAAGTACGAACCTTGATGACAAGTTTCCAGTTGTGTGGATCGCTATTTTTCTTTCTCGCTGTGAGCAACTGGTGTTGATGGTTTGGAGACTGGGGAGAAATTGTTTTCTTGTGCTTTGTCGAGTTTGGGGATGCGCTTGATAATCTGTTAGTTGCAGTTTTTGGGATGGTTCAGGGGAATCTTGCCCCTTGGGCACAACATTTTTGAGAACCCTTCTTTTCTTCCTTGGCCCTGGACTGGGCCCTGTCAGCAGACTGGTCACGCCGAGGGCACGAATATGCCCGGCCGTGCATATCTAGACCGCATGTTCCCCAGATCTTCACATGCCCTCTTTTTATGCATCGCGGGACTCGTACATGCGAGCGCCCGCTGTCCTTTTGAGGACAATGTTGAGGCATCGCTGACGGTATCCCTTCGTGTTTTGGGTCTGTATACATGATCGCGCGTTCATGTCAGCAATTTGGGACCATAAAATGAAACGGGATTAGGGGATAAAGAGCAACCCATCTTGACCAGACCTCAAGACATATGTCGCGGCGTTTTTGGCTCACGTACCGTTTGTGTGTGCGAGGTTGAGTGTCTTTCCTCGTAGAGCCGATAGCAAATTCTAATCTTGGTGCGCCCAGCTCGTCCGGCACGCTGTCGGGCCGAAGCCTTTGAAATGGCTGTCGATTGTAGTAGCCTTGTGCCAGCGCGTGGGTTATAATTGGCTTTCATGGCCACGCCCGAGTCTGTTAATAGTTGTGAGCTGTTTTGATCCTTTGAAAATTGGTTTGATAAGTCAGGTGAAAAGGAGTGGGAATGTATAGAAAATTTGGGCTAGGAAAATATACCAATAGTATAAACGATACCATCTATCGTCATGCTTTCAGCGATTTGTTGCTGCCATAAACTTGCGTGTCCTAATGGGAGTGTCCATAAACACCCTGTTCTAGTTTGCAAAGGCCAGATCAGAATATAAGGGCAGCGCGTCTAGGTTGTTGCAAAGTACGTTGAGCTTTGTACACGCAAGCTCAACCTCATTCACCTTAGCAAAAAAGATAAGGATGTCACTAGAATCTACCTCTGTACTCTCGTGGATGTTCCTGGCCGTATCGAAAATCAGGTTAATAAATTAGGTAAAAAAAAAAGAGTGGGAATGTACGGGAAACCTGGGGCAGGAAAACATACCCGTAACATAAGGAGGAAATAGCGTGAAGATTTGAAATATTTCACTATTGATCCACCATAACACAATAAACACCATTGACGACCAGGCGTTTACTGCAAAGCATGCGCGGGTTTGTTGTGGAAGGCTGGACTTTGCCGCTTTGCGACGTTGACGCGGCGCAGGCAATGCATAGTGAATGCTGCAATGCTGGTCCAGAAACACAATATAGAATCCATTGTTCCTTAAGTGTGATACGGGCGTTCTCCGTGTTAGGTAAAGATAATCGGATGGTGATGATTCTGAAATATTAAGATTAGTCGAGAATCGTACGATCAGGCGCGATATTTACCAAAACTTGAACGCATGGGCATGCTGGAAGAATTTCTCGAGCAAACTATTGCTAAATAGTCCCAGGCGGGAAGGACACAATGATGGCTGACACAGGGCCAAAAAAAAAAAAGAGCCAAACAACGAGACTCATGCCCAGCCTTTTCGACCGTAACCAAATTGACACAACTGCTATTGTTCACGTCTGCCTCAAAACTTGGTAGCCGGATAGCTGAGGACACGCTTGGTACCATTGCTGCCATGGGTGACAGTGCTTTCATCCATTGAGCTTCCGCTGTCCACGATCTCGATGACCTCTTGGGTCGCGCGGGATGGGGCGGCTCATTGGCCGACATCTTTGTTACGTGTCAGTGGATGTAACGCCCAAGATCAACCAGGTACAAATCTTTGTTGGGTATAGCTGAATAGAAGGAGTACACGTACACAAAGTGAGTGGGTTGCTCTTCCAGCTTTGCTGCTCTAAAATGAGGTGTCCAAAGTCTATGCCATGAAGAGCATTTGACATGATTAGTCGGAAGGGCGGGAGAACACGGCAGAGGGTAGGAGAGGCGCAATTCCGCCCAATGCAGATGCTTGTCTGTTGGTGTTGCGGTTGCCTCTGTTGCGATCAGTGGGCAGGCAGATTCCCTCACACGAGCGCTCGCAGCGATGGTTTGAAGAATCTGGGGAGGGATTGGTTTCTTTTGCTTTGTCAAGCCCGGAGAGAGGAGCTTTGAGGTTTGTGAGCACCATGAGGGGGAAGAATAAAAAATGGAGGATTGAGTCTGAAAAGTAATGAGGGGCAGAGAAGGTGGAGGAGAAACGGTGTATTTGTGAGGACTCAGGACAGGCCAAACTTTTTTGTTTGTTTGCTTGTTTGTTTGCTTGTTTGTTTGCTTGTTTGTGGGCTTGATTGTTTGCTTGGGGCCAAAGTGAGAGAAGTTAATTAGTTTGCATAGTGGCATAAAATATTTACGAAACGAATGGTGACTGGGTTTCTTCATATCGGGCTAGCATGCATCTTGTACGACTTTTTGATCTTGTCTTCGCGGCATCCAGCCCAAGATCGACCAGTACAGCGCTCATGAAGCGTGACAAACTAAAAACAGCGTGGCATCGCGGCGGCCCCACCAAACAAAGGTCATGTTGCAGTTACTCCCGGGTTTTCAATCTTGTTTTCTCTTCACTTCTTCAGAATTCTTTTCTAGCCGGCTGCGTAACACGTGGCAATCCTGCAGCAACAAACAAGACGGCGTGGCTACCGGTTACCAGCCTGAGGCAACGACTGGTGCTCCATGGCTTCACCACGAACGAGGCTTGATGGTCCCATGGCGCTGTGACACTTGCCTCGACTGGAAACGGCTTGCCCTGTGGTGCGGCCAAGATTTGCGTGCCAACTGGAATCTAGAGCTACCAATTTGTCTTATCATTCTCGGGACGGTCTCCAATCGCTTAGCTTGCATCTCGTCATCACTACCGTCCCATTCGACAGGGCGCTGTGGCGTCAACCGTGATTTCGCAAAGGGTAGTACACGGCAGAGTCCTGCGAATCAACCCTTGTCGCTCGGTATTCTCCGTGTGGATCTGTAAAGCTGTGGCTGGCTGTTTGCTAGGATGCCCCAAGGGAGTTGGGCCACTGTCGAAATGCATCATTTGCAGACTGGAGCAGCTCGCGCATGCCGGATTGTGAAGCCGCAATTGATTTGTTCCCCCCCTAAAAACTTTTTGGCAGTCTCCCGGGCCGCACTTGATGGTGCAGGGTTTCAATGCAGAGCCAAATTCTTTTTGAGATCAATTTATTCAATCTATTCCAGGGAAGCAATTATGGTCAGGTCTAGCCCTTTTAAATCCGCGGAAGATGAGATTTTCTGCAACGTCGTAACCAACGCGGTCCAAGCTGTTGAGCCGCAATGCACCATCATCCCATAAGGAGAGAGGGAATCAAGCGCCATGGTTTTCAAGATATTAGCGATGTCAATTTGTATTGAGAATAGAAACCCTCTTCCAGCTTCTGAAAGAGAAATGAAGAAGACGGGTTGAAAGCTGGCCAATAGTTGATGTTCCTACTTGTCGTGAGATTTTGACGAATCGGTTTAATGTCGCCAGTGCGGGGGTTGCATCAGCCGCCACTACGCAAGTCCGCGGGCTAAGCATGCAATCTAGCAAGGATTCTTTACGAAAATCCTATGAGTGTGGTAGGTCTGTAATTAGCCGCTGACGATGATGGCATCTAGAGTGTGCATGGATGAACGCGATGGGCTTGACAGCATTGAACAGAGCAGAGACTAGTCGCTGAAACTGAATTCTCACCACGACAATGAAGAGGTTCAATTATCGATTACGTGAGACCGAGTTTTGTTGAGCTGCGTCAAACTACCCGCCCCGTGGTCAAAAGACTGAAATCGCAATTCACCCAGATCCTTCAATCATTCGAAACCCCTCCCATAGATAGACGCGAAACTGTTTTGTCACCGTTAGAAAGAAGGAGAAAAATAGAGGCAACCAGCGGCACCTACTGGGTCATTCCAGCCAAACTAACCACGCATGGCCTGGTATCGGACAATCGGCCAGCCATCATGTCCAACGTCATGGGTCACAACAACTCTGCGGGGAGCTGCCTCCCGGCCAATCTGCTCAACTTTGTCTGAGCTTCGTCTCAGTACGATTCTTTTCGCCGGCGTGTCGGTTACCGACTCGGCTGGACGCTTGCGAGAATCCTGTGGTGCACCAACGGCTGACCCCCCCTGCGACTTCTTGGCAGTCTTCAGCCATTTGTCATATGTAGTTGAAAATGTTGCGCTAGCCTCGGGAACGGGCTTCCTCCATGGCCATATTGGCTTGGGTTTGTCGCCTTCGTTGTCACTAACTGTTGGAGTCAGCATACAGCGCAAGTGCGTTTTTTAAAAGGAAGATGCGGGAAGAAGACGAAAAAAAAGTGACTTACAAAATAGATGCCAAATGGATTTGTCGACAACGTACCAGAAATAATCCTTGGAAACCTTTTCTTGGTTTTTATCGAAGAAGTGTGCGGACGCCTTGTTCACAGAGACTCTAAGACACTCTTTAAAGTATTCTTGAGGATTGTCTAGCTTGCGCATCCACACAAAGTACTTTCCCAAATATCTGCGCCTCTCAGTTATGGATGGGTGATTTCCGATCCAAGGCTCGGCGAAGCTCTTTCCTGGGTTGACTTTGGACGGATGATGGCGATGGGATAGCTCAGGATCTTGGGATTGAGACATTCTTGCGGTGTATGTGGCAGTGAAGGAGAAGGGGTCTTTGACTTTGTTTCAGTTCAAGAAACGGCATTTTTGGTGCATCTCATGAACAACTGCAGTCACTGATTCACTCATTTGCTCAGCGAGATCGAGCCTCCGCAATACCACTCCGAGTAGTGAAAAAAGCAAGGACTGTGAAGAAAGCTTTGCCAAGGGACCAGGGTGCTTCATGCAAAGCGAATTTGGAAAGGCGACTTTATCACATGTTTTAGCCCATATTTGTCGCCGTTGCTTTTGTTATCACACAACTTAGATGGCACTGTGAAACAACTTTTTTCTGACACGGGCTCTCGCAAGCCCAGGTCGAAAGTCTGGTGCCTAGCTACTACAAGGCCGAGCGAGAACTCGATTACCTTAAATAAAGCAATTGTTAAAGGAGGGGAGTCGGCCGTTGCTTATTGTTATCGTAGTTGGACTTGCCCATTGGCGTTGGCCTATGGACGAGCTCAAGTCGTCATCTTGGTTGCATTGGATCAGCGCCCTACATTAGCGCCCTGTCAGCCATCCATCTAGCCTCGCATTTGGGGTCCGCCTGCATGTCGACAGCGGCGGGCTGGCGAAGGGCCATTTCGGGGCATTGATACGATTTGAATCAAGACAAGACGGCTGGGCTGTGTCGTGAACTCAGCGCTGTGGCGTCCCCCAACATTTCAAACAATTAGAGGACCGGCTCCCCCTGCACACGAACCCCCGCCCTGTCATTGTCCTGTGTGGAGCCAGCCCTCTGCCGCGGCGGTGCTGCCCGCACGGATCAGGAAGATCACCCTTCCAACAAATTCAAGCTTGGCAAGCGTCTAAGTGACGACAGCTGTGTGTGATGGCTTTGCGTGCCTTTCCTTCGCCTCCAGCCCGAGCACAGCCAATTGCTAGCCGAGCCCAATGGTGCAGCGTCCCAATGCAGATCCAATTTCCATCTTCATAAAGAGCTGTGCACCTTATTCCCAGCAAGCAGTTTGTGGCTGAGCGACATGATTCCTCTGTGAGCAGGAAGATCAGGAGCCGAAAAGGCAATTGACGCTGATCCGTGTCAGCCCTACTGCAACACAGTTGCAAGACACAGCCGGTGGTGCGCAGCAAAAGGGATTTGATTCAATTCATTAGAGTAACTTTTAACGTGATGCCCAGGCCCAAGACCCGTTCGAGATCGGATTTTCGGAAAGGTCGCAACCAAAGCGGCGCAAGAGTGCTGAGCCGCAATGCAGGATCGCAGCATACGGGGCTCGAACCTGCATTTGGACGGGTACCCCAAATAGCCAAAGCTACGTCATCCAAAAACGTCCAGGGCCGAGGACTAACACTTTGGCTTCCCACCTTTCTGCGACAGACACGACGCTACCTGCAACCCTCGCCTCCAAAAAAACTGTCCTCTCACGACGACCACGACTGATCACGAACGAGTACAATAGGGGCAAAATAAGGCCTGCCCGTATCTCGCATAACGCATTAACGGACCATTCCCCGCCCGCCGGAGTCTTCGGCTTTGACTTGCTTGAACCCAAAATCTCCCACGCTCCCTCGCGAACCGGACCTCCCGGCGCCGCACATTTAATTCATGACAGCAGCCTCCGGAGGCTCCAGCATTCTCACCAACATCTTCACACGGCACATGACCTCCCGCTGGATGCCATGGCCACCACCGACGACAATGTGCTTCGCCCGAGGCCGCGCAAGCCTCACCACGCGCACGTGTCGCAATTCCGCATGTCGTCCTTGAGCGACGGAGACGGACACCTTGCGCCAGAAGGCCTCACCACTAGCGGCATGACGAGGTAGGTTTCTCGTGGTTCCTGATTCATCGATAAAAAGGATTCATTCGCTAACTCTTCTTTTCTCTCCTCCCGCAGTGGCCGTTCTACTCCCGTCCCCGACAATGCTCCTCCATCCGTCGTCTCCCTGTCGTCAGCTCGAAAGCAGGTGCGCGCCGAGCAGCGTCGCCGCATCTTTCCCACCATCGAGTTCGCATCGCGCGTAAGCCACTTCGACCCGGAGAGCGACTACCGTGACTTCCATGGCTTCTTCAACCTGTTCTGGATTGGCCTGGCCATCATGGGCATCACGTCCATGCTGCGCAACATCAATGACACGGGCTTCCCCTTCCGCTGGCAGATCTGGAGCCTCTTCACAGTCAAGCTGTGGCACCTAGCTGTCGCCGACTTCCTCATGGTCGCCACCACCGCCATCAGCTTGCCCCTGCACCGAGCTGCCCGAGCTGCCCCGGCCGACGGCGGCATGACCTGGAGTCGCGGGGGCGTGGCCCTCCAGAGCATCTACCAGACTGTCTGGCTGTCTTGGTGGATTGCCGTGCCCTTCCTCTTTGAATGGACCTGGACCGCCCAGGTCTTCTTTCTGCTGCACACCATGGTGCTTCTCATGAAGATGCACTCTTATGCCTTCTACAACGGCCACCTGTCCGAGACGGAGAAGCGCCTGCGTGCCCTCGACAACCCCACCGCCGCCGCCTCGGATCGCCGTCCGGCCTATGTGTACCCCAGCACCGACCGGGTCGCAAACGGTGCCGCTCCTACCAAGCGACGCAACCGGCGAAAGCAAAAGGCGCAGCCAGAAAATGAGGACGAGAAAACCAACGGCCACGAGCATAGCCCTGTCAGCAACGGCAATGGCAATGGCAACGGTAATGGCAACATCAACACCAGCAACAACGCCCCCTCCGGCAGCGGCGATGAAGTTGACACACTGCGGGACGAGCTCGCCCGTGAGCTTACGAGCCCCATGGGCAACATCACGTACCCGCGCAACCTGACATGGACAAACTATGTTGATTATCTCTTCTGCCCGACGCTGTGCTACGAGATCGAGTACCCCCGCACTCGCAACATCAACTGGACGTCGCTCATCGCCAAGATTGTGGCCACGTTTGGCTGCATCTTCTTGCTGACCATCATCTCCGAGGACTTCATCCTGCCGGTGCTCACCGACGCCTCCAAGAGGCTCGACGCGGTCCCCGCCGTCTCGTCCCTCAGCGAGTCGGCCCTGATCCTGGCCGAGACCATCTCGTGGCTCCTGTTCCCCTTCATGCTCACCTTCCTGCTCGTCTTCCTCGTCATCTTCGAGTACATACTGGGCGCCCTCGCCGAAATCACCCACTTCGCCGACCGCCACTTCTACTCGGACTGGTGGAACTCGACCGACTGGATGGAGTTCTCGCGCGAGTGGAACATTCCCGTCTACAGCTTCCTCCGCCGCCACGTCTACAGCGCCTCCCGGCCCCGCATCGGCAAGCACGCCGCCACCGTCATCACCTTCCTCATCTCCGCCATTGGCCACGAGATCATCATGGCCTGCATCACAAAGAAGCTGCGCGGCTACGGCTTCATCTGCCAGATGCTCCAGCTGCCCATTGTCATGCTCCAGCGCACCCGCTGGGTTCGCGGCCGCCAGACGCTCAACAACGTCTGCTTCTGGTGCTCCATGGTCATGGGTCTCAGTTTGGTATGCTCTCCCTTTTTTTCCCCTTCTTCCATCTTATTTCTCCATTCGTCAATTCCACTGCTAACTTCTCCCCCTTTTTTAGATCTGCGCCCTCTACGTCCTCCTCTAAGTCTGACACAGCGTACAAATACAAATACGGTCTCGCTCAAAAACATGCATGTAGTTATAGTAGCACAAGATAGAAATTATACCCCCCCAACCCACATCCATCGAGATGCGTCAAGTTAGTCTCCTGCCTCTGGCGTTTTTTCACTCTACCCACAGGGCTCATTGAGCCGCAGGCGAGGAAAGCTATTCGAAGAAACTTCTTCACAACACAGAGAAAAACGTCTACATTCCTTCGACCAATGGCGAGGATAGCTAGCCGCAGGCGGCTCTAGGCAGGGGTATCAGATACTGAAAGCGAATTGGATTATTCATGTCACAAATATTACAAGAAACAGGCACTTGATTCTATGACATCGATTGCATCTACCTCATCTGTTCATAATCATCGAGCTAGAGTTACACCCCGTCCTTTCCATCCAGGACGAGGAATTAGAAAGCGATGAACATCGCGTCAATCCCAATTGCAAAACCAGATCCCAACTCCGTGACTTTTTGGTATCGTGTATCGTTTAGTCAACCTCCTCCATGTTGGAGTCGCCAGCGGGGGCGGCAGGGGCGTCCTCGACAACCTCAGCGGGGGCCGAGTCGTCCTCCTCAATGTTGAGGCCGAGCTGGACGAGCTTGTGGATGCGCTCGGCGAAGCCAGCGGGCTCGTCAATGGTGAAGCCGGAGACGAGGAGGGAGGTCTCGAAGAGGAGCTGGACGATGGACTTGACGGTGCGGTCGTTCTCGCCGTCAGCCTCGACCTTCTTCTTGAGCTCCTGGATGATGAGAGAGTTGGGGGAGATCTCAAAGGTCTTCTTGGAGGACATGTAGGAGGACATGGAGGTGTCACGGAGGGCCTGGGCCTTCATGATACGCTCCATGTTGGCGGACCAACCGAACTGGCCAGTTCGGATGGCGCAAGGGGAAGAGCCGAGCTTGTGGGAGACAACGACCTTCTCGACCTTCTCGCCGAGGACGTTCTTGAGAGCCTTAGAGAGACCCTCGTACTCCTTCTCCTCAGCCTCACGGGCCTTCTTCTCCTCCTCGGTCTCCTCGAGCTCGAAGTCCTTGGTGATGTCGACAAGCTTCTTGCCCTCGAACTCCTTGAGCTGGGTCATGGCGTACTCATCAATGGGGTCAACGAGGAACAGAACCTCGAAGCCCTTCTCCTTGAGAGCGTCAAGGAAGGGAGACTTGACAACGGCCTTGATGGACTCGCCAGTGATGTAGTACATGTTGTTCTGGTGCTCGGGCATGCGGGTGACGTAGTCCGAGAGGGAGGTGAGCTCATCGCCAGACTTGGTGGAGTTGAAGCGGAGGAGCTTGGCGAGGATCTGGCGGTTCTGGGAGTCCTCGTGGATACCGAGCTTGAGGTTCTTGGAGAAGGCAGAGTAGAACTTGTCGAACTGCTCCTTGTCCTCGGCAATCTCCTGGAAGAGCTCAAGAGACTTCTTGACAATGTTCTTCTTGATGACCTTCATGATCTTGTTCTGCTGAAGGGTCTCACGAGACAGGTTGAGGGGAAGATCCTCAGAGTCGACAACACCCTTGACGAAGCCGAGCCACTCAGGGATGAGGTCAGTGGCGTCATCAGTGATGAAGACACGGCGGACGTAGAGCTTGATGTTGTTCTTGGTCTTCTTGGTCTCGAAGAGGTCGAAGGGAGCGCGCTTGGGCACGAAGAGGATGGCACGGAACTCGAGCTGACCCTCAACGGAGAAGTGCTTGACAGCAAGGTGGTCCTCCCAGTCGTTGGAGAGGGACTTGTAGAAGGAAGCGTACTCCTCCTGGGTGATGTCCTGGGGGTTACGAGTCCAGATGGGCTTCTGCTTGTTGAGCTCCTCCTCCTCGATGGTGGTCTCCTTGATCTTCTTGGTCTTGGGCTTCTTCTCCTTCTCCTCCTCCTCATCGTCGACCTCCTCGATCTTGGGCTTCTTGTCATCACCCTCCTCGGTGACCTCCTCAACCTCCTCCTCGGCGTCCTCATCAGGGACCTCCTTCTCGGTCTCCTTCTCGACGTGGAGGTAGATGGGGTAAGAGATAAACTCAGAGTGCTTCTTGATGACCTCCTTGATCTTGCTCTCGTTCAGGTAATCGGTCTGCTCATCCTTGAGGTGGAGGATGATGGAGGTACCGCGGCCCAGCTGGGGACCCTCAGTGTCGGCGGTGATGGAGAAGGTACCACCGGCAGAGGACTCCCAGACGTACTGCTCGTCATCGTTGTGCTTGGAGATGACCTTGACCTGGTCGGCAACAAGGTAGGCGGAGTAGAAACCGACACCGAACTGACCAATCATGGAAACATCGGCACCAGCGGTGAGGGCCTCCATGAACTGCTTGGTGCCGGAGCGGGCAATGGTACCAAGGTTGTTGACAAGGTCCTGTGAAATGTCAGTGGCTGCGCATTGCCAAAGGCAGTGTGATAAAATCTACTTACAGCCTTGGTCATACCAATACCGGTATCACGGATGGTCAGGGTCTTGTTGACCTTGTCGGGAATGATGTCGATGCGGAGGTCCTTGCCAGACTCTAGCTGGCTAGGGTCCGACAAGGACTTGTATCGGACCTTGTCGAGAGCATCGGAGGCGTTGGAGACGAGTTCACGGAGGAAGATCTCCTTGTTGGAGTAGACGGTGTTGATGATAAGGGAGAGAAGCTGAGAAATCTCAGCCTGGAACTCGAAAGTCTCAGACATGGTGACGGGTATCAAAGAATCGTGACTGTAGAAGGGAAAAAAGTGTTGTTAGCTTGCAAGTTGCAAAAGGAGGGGAAAGTGTATTTTATGTGCAAAACGGTGGCGGAAGGCAAAAGAAAGGTGTAGAAGGGACAACGGCTCCAGAACCAACGACGGCAAACTCAAGAATCCACTGATCGACAGAATTGTCTGGATGTTCTCGTCGAAACCCGAAACAAATCGAGGCCGTTCATCAGAAGATCTAGAGCTCCGTTGCAGGAAAGGCGGGGGAGGAGAGCAAGGCTGGGTGCGGGACACCAGAGCGGCCAAGGCGGGGTGGGTGCTGCCGGGTGCTATTGTATTGCTGCGGCTGCTGAGACGGACGTACCTTGGGGATCGTTAAAAAAGAAAGGAAATTAACAAGAGAAGAATGACTCCTGGGGAAAGAAGCTTCTTACTCAAGTAGAGAGGATGATGATTGATTTAAGTAGAAGAGGAAAAAGGGCGGCGACGCGGTGGTAGAAAAGCTCGAGGGCGGGTGCAGTCCAGGCCGCCCCTCCCCTCGAGGCAAGTCTTCCATTCGATTCCATCTCTGCGAGCTTCTACGAGCGCAAGCGCCCAGGCCACCTAGGCAACCGCCTCCCCTGCAGCCCAGTGCGAGCCTCAGCGGGGTACCTTCCCCTCTATGGGGCCTGCGGTGACCGCCAAAGTACATACACATACAACCCCCCTCTCCAAACGTCGTCGGTGCACTGCCCGCGACACATGCAAGCGCTGCGGCCCCACTGATTGGGCCGAGTGCTAGAGCCTTCTACGGGCTGCACGGCGAATGGAACAGAACGTGTTGGACTGTTTGTTTTGGCCCGGACTGACCACTGCACGGAGGTGCACTCTACGGACCCAGTCGCATCTGCCCGGGGGGAGGGTTGCGGTGGTGGCTTGGCTTCAGTTGGGGGCACAGAAGACTATGGAACAATGTCTCAGGCTCACCCTCAGCCGGCCGGGGGAGGGGTTGTTGCGTGCCACCCTGCCCGGCCCCTCCAAGGAGAAGAGTACATGCCGTACGCAGGAGGAGGAGCAAGAGGAGACGAGTCGAATCTTCTAGCTGCCCTGGACCCCGGGTGAGGCCATCCATCCATCCATGGCCCATCCTTTGTGATTGCTCCCGTGGCCCAATGAAACCGCCTTGGGCCGTGAACTGCGAGCTCCAGCTTGGCTGCAGGCGCACCAACACGGCTGACGAGGCTGATGTCCAAAAGCTACCCCCCAAACCAAAGCAAAAAAAAAAGTGAGGCGGATTTTCCCCGGCCGAGAATGCCCCGTCGCAAACCTACCTTACCTGCCTCGTCGTCCGCAGCCCAGCTATAAGACGTGACAACTCATTGACGCCTGTCAGACACGGCTGCACGGCTGCCTTTTTTCTAGTTTCTTCCATCAACACAACACAACTGCGCTAATCTCCATCCCAATCAGCCGCTGCCTGCAATGCCTCGTGTTTGCCTCCTGCGGGGCTCCACCAATTTGCTTGCAAGCTAAGTAAGATCCTACACGGATGTAGACATCATCTCTTCACTTTCACCGCCAGAGGCCCGCTGCAAGCGCCGTCTAAGGGGCCAATCTTGCTGCTCTGTGCTCGTGCGATGATAGTCTTTTTTTTTTCTTTCGCCTCTTGAGTAGGCATCGTCATCCTCTATACCCAATCTAGATCCATGCTAGTAGTACACTTGGCTATTCCTGCTCTAACACCCCGCCAACTTGGCGATATCTTCGATCTCCATATGTCAAGCCAAACCCTTGTTCTCCCTTTACAGGCACCATCTCTACGACTTCTCCTATAACAATGACATGATCGCGGACCTTTACAAGGCCCCCGTCGGCCGCATCCTTGACTATCTTACATCGCAGCGCAAACATGACTCCTTCCCCTCGTAGCACTGGTATATCTCCCTCACAAACGACGTCCAAGCCCTCTAGTGCATTGCCCTTGTTTCCCCGTGTAAAGTGTGACGCCACAGTTGCGCCAGTCACGTCCCCGGCGAGTATATGCACAGTGAATGCTCCACTCTCTGATATAGCATCCAGCGTTCGACTAGGCGTCGCAATATTAAACGTGACGAGCGGTGTCGGAGACAGAGTCAGGGACGTAAACGACGACATCGTCATGGCTCGGATGCTGCCATCGGACCCGCGAGAGGTGCACACGACGACGGAGTGAGGCAAAAGTCGCATGATTGAGCGAAGCTGCTCGGGGAGTGGCTCAGAGGTGGTCGGGTGGGAGCTCGGAGGTTTGGCGGGGGAGGCATGCCAGGAGTTGGAGACGGCGGATGTGTTGATGCTTCGAGATAGGGGTTCTGGAGGTGGTTAGCAACGTTTGAGCATGTAGGATCCTTCAAACTTACTATACGGAGCTTGTATTTGCGAGTGGCTGGCTTGTATGCGTCCGCATCCCGCACACATCCCCGGTCTTGCCTCGACTGCCCTCGTTGAGCTCCATCGTCTCGTCCCCGTGCTCCGGAGTCTCTCCAGCACCGTTCCCCCATTGCGCAGCAGCACCCTGGAGCCCTTCATAATCCCAAGGGCATTGTCTTTCGCGGACCGGCGACACGTTCCGTAAATCAAACGGATTGAGGGATTCTTCCTTTTTGAACAAGAGTTGCACCCGCCGCTAGGATTGGCATCTTGTCGTCGCTTTCCGCAACTTTGCGCGCGAGGTGGGCCTTATCGATAACGACACACACAGCCAGGCCCCGGCCGGCCGAGAGAGCTAAGCAGCAGGCCTATCCACCTGCCAAATTTTACCCGACA
The DNA here is from genome assembly GCA_002179835.1 of Calonectria leucothoes. NCBI lineage: Eukaryota > Fungi > Ascomycota > Sordariomycetes > Hypocreales > Nectriaceae > Calonectria > Calonectria leucothoes. The sequence continues at coordinate 178,187 of NAJI01000484.1, forward strand.
TATCGCCAGATCACGCCGCCAACGACGACTCGAACTACCACGCCGACAGCGGGCCAATTCGTCTCGCAGACAGTCTTCAATCGCTCGGCATCGCATCGAGGGATTTGCCCGTGAAGCATATTCCGCCCTTCACCATGGCGAGCCTCCGCGCCATGCCCATGGCCCTCGCGCCAACCCGGGCTACAACCACCACCAAGACGATCCGCCTGTCTCGAACCCAGGTGCGGAATGCCACCTTCATCCCTCGTCCTCGCCGCCCCTACACCTTCACCCAGCTCGTCACTCTCTCGGACGGCTCCGCCTACACCATGCGCACCACGTCGCCCCTCCCCATCTACCGAGCCACCAAGGACACCCGCAACACGCTCCTCTGGCAGCCCAGCGAAAAGTCGCTGAAGAACGTCGAGCTGGATGAGGCCGGTAAGCTTGCTGCTTTCCGTGAGCGATTCGGCCGCGCCTACGACTCTGGAACCGCCGAGGAGGGCGGGGAGGGTGAGGCGGATGATGGCTACGCAGATCTCATCACTGGCTACGCTCCTGCTCAAGACGCTTCGTCAATGAAGGATTCGGGCCCTAAGAAACAAGCCAAGAAGAGAAAGTAAAGAATTAAATAGCCAATTCCTCGGCCAATTCGAGATGAGGGGCGGGGAGGGCTTACTGCAGGCACCACCGGGGGGTAGTATCACGAGTTCATTTTGTCAAGATCACATGTATCAAAAATGCACGACAGAGCGGATGGATTGGTAGTTCAATATGTACAACAGCATGGGCCTCGAGGCTTGTATGATATAAAGGGAACAAAGTCCTTGATTGGAATCTCCACCACTGCGCTATGAAATGTCATCATCAATGCTAGTCAGAGTCGTCGTTTATAGTTGCGCGGGCCCGGTCAATAGCAGTGTTGCCCGCAGGTTTGGATTGGATGACGGGGGGCCTGTAGAAGACAGTCTCATCGTCCTCGGCATCCAGCTGCATCAAGAACGTCTCCCACTTTTCAATAAGCTGTAAAAGAAATTAGCATCTTGTGACATGGGAATAAATGCAAAACAGAATTACTAACCTCCTTCTGTGCTTCAACAGCACTCTCGAGGAAAGTCTCGACTCCGCTCTTGAAATCCTCCACCTTTTCCCGCTCAAATCGATCCAGCTCGCTGCGCATTAGACGTCCCATATCGTCAAACAGCAGCCTGGCCTGGTGCACCTTGCGCTCCGCCTCCCCGACCTCGGCCCCAACCTGGTTAAGTCGGTCCTGCTGGCTCTTTCCCTGGCGGAGCAACTTATCCTGTGAGGCCTTTTTCTTCTGAAGCTCCGACTCGGCCGAGTGCCACGAGTAGAAGGCCTTCTGGCGCTGACTGAAGGCTTGCTTCACGGAGCCAATGAGGCGGATGTACTCCTCAATGATGATGCCAAAGGTGAGAACGTCCTGCTGGGCCTGGCGGTCATAAACATCGCGAATGGTAAGCTGGAGCTCTGAGAGAGCATCCAAGGGTCCAGAGAGCGACGGGGAGAGTTCGACGGTCGAGAGGGCGTGGAGAGAGGCAGAAAAATCACCGGCAGCCTCGGCCATCATCTTGCGCTGGCCAACCATGGTCTCCATTGCCTTGAGCAGAGCTTTGAGCTGGCTTTCGAGGGCATCAAGGTAAACCTTGCGGTCGTGGAACCAGTCGTCTTGCTCTACGAACTTGTTTCCACCTCCGACGCTGAGACCCAGAGAACCAAAGACACCCTTGCTCTCAGTGGGGATGGGCTCCCTCCGCTCCTTGTGCTTGATATCAACATTGAATGATTCGCTCTCGAGGAACAGCTTCAGGTCGGGGTCATGCTGCAGGGTCGGGTGGATGGCAGTCTTGTTGAGCATCTTCTCCAAAGCAGCTCGTCGGCTCTCGACAAAGTTGCTGTCGAAGCGGCCGACGGCCTGCTTGTCGGGAGGGGGCGGCACCACAATTCCGGGATTGTTGCCATGGAGAGTGTTGTAGAGCCAGAGAAAGTCCCGGTACCGGCGCTTGACCTCAAACTCGGGCTGCTTGTATCCCTTGGATGTGGTCTACCTGGTCAGCTCAGCCGGCAAAGTGACAGTACGCAGCTTGCTTACCTTTGTTCGCACAGAGTAGACAATGTGAGAGCTAGTCAAGTCGCCAACCTTGTGCGGGTCGCCGACGCTGATCTGGAAGTTGGGCTTTGCAGCCTGCTCGATGCTGACGCTGGGCTGCGTGCTGGAGCGGACGCTGCTGGGCGTCGCAGCATCGACGGGAGGCGGGGGACGGGGTCCTCGGGGGGCCTCCGTGTCGTCGTCTTCGATGCGATGCGGATCAGGGCGTCGAGGCGGCTGCTGCTGCTGCTGGGGCTGGGGCATGGTGGTGCGGATCACCACCTGCTCCTTCAGAGGCGGCACCGGGGGGGAATCGTGCGCCGGGGCATTGTCGTCCGGGGCGGCGCCCAGAGGGCCGAGGGGATCCTCGACGGCCTCGAGACGGGTAGGCTGGGCGACGAGGCGGCGAGGCCCACGGGACGGGCGAGGGGCAGACGACGCAGCAGCGGGAGCGGCGGACGATTGCGCGGCGGGTGTCGCCTCAGCCTGAGACGTCTGTGGCGGCTGAGACGAATCTGCCCAAGGCGACTCTTCGACGTCCATGGCTGTGATTGTGGGCAGACGTAAGGGTCCGCGAGTAGGCGCGAATCGTAGACGGTGAGGTGATGCGATGAGGTCGTTGCTGCAGTGTAATGGCTGAGGCGGCTGGAGCTTGGGGCCTAGGATGAACGTGGTGGATACAAGGCACCACCTAGCAAGCAGACGTCAGTCCAGCCCCACTGTAAGTCCACTACCCGGCACGGGCTGGCCTGACAGGCGACGTGCCGAGTGGACTTGTTCATTAATTGAGCATGGCGCTTTGATATATGTGAATTACCCGAGCCGTTTGTTTTTATTGTACAACTAACTAAATGGTATACCGTCAACTACCTAGGTGGCCTAGGCTCGTTTCCAACCCCTCATCCTCGCTTCCGGCCCGACCCTGTGTCTTGCTCTGTGCTCGTCCCATTTTGGTATATGCTGCTCGAGTACGTCTCCTATCGGTCTGGATCGTAGCAACCTCCCACAATCACCAAATTCATCCGGGTAAACTTGACCTTCATGACGGGCGTCTTCTTGGTTGGGAACGCGCTAATCTGGTCCGGTGTAATCATTACTTCCTTGTTCTTCTTCTTGGTGCCGGTTGACCCAGTGTTTCCAGTCTGTCCAGATGCACCACCGCCAGCTCGGGATGCGTCATTTGTGGCGTTGGCGTTGGCATCGGGCCCAGCCGTGGCTGTGTCTAGTCCAGCCTGCTGCTGTGTAGCCTTTTGGGGATCGGCAGGCAGCTCAACATCCCACAATCGCACCGTGCCGTCCTGTCCTCCAGACGCGAGCACGTTGGACTCAACGCTGAAGCTGAGGGACCAGATGCCACCCTTTCCGTGCCCGCGAGATCGCTTGATGCGGGTGCCCTTGGAAATGTCCCAGAAGAAAATGTTACCAGCACAGTCTGCACTAGCTAGAATCTTTCCGTTGGGCGCGCACTCAAGAGCGCTGATGTACTCTGTGTGGCCGGTAAAGACTCTCACACAAGACCCTGTCACCACAGACCACATTCGGATCGACTTGTCGGTCTCGTCAGATGCTGAAAAGACATACATGCCGTTCGGGTGCCAGGATAAGGCCGAAATGGCTGTGTCGTGTCCAACAAGAAGTCGCTGGGGTGAGGCGTGATCTTGCATCCACACACGAACAGCCTTGTCGTAGCCGCCGCTCACAAAGTAGTGTCCGTGAGGACCCCAGAGAGATCGAAAGACGGGGCCGTCGTGTGACTTGTAGAGACAGAGACAGCTCCAGGACTCAAGCGACCACATGCGAATATGGCCGTCAGCCGATGACGAGAGCAACAGCTTGGGCCGCGTGTCAATGGCGGGGTTTGGCTTGCCCTCATCTCCAAACAACTTCTGCGGGGGACCCGAGGTGGCATCGGAAAAGGATACATCATAGACGGGTGCAGAATGTCCAATGAGCTTGCGGCTGTTGAACTTGGCATCCTTTTCGTGAGCGTTCATCGTTGGGAGAGCCTTGCCGTCGAGCGACCAGACTCGAATGTACGACTCGGTCGTGCCAACGGCAACCATCTGACCGTCATTGGAAAAGTCCATGCAAGCAACGCTGACTGGTTAGCTGTGGCCAAGTACACAGGGTTGGTAACTCACCTTCCAAGACTATTGTGAAACGTAAACATGCATGCACTAATAGGCACGCCCACGCCACCCGTAGCCGCGTCAATCTTGAACCGATCTCGGTTCTCTCGAACCTTTTGCATCTCAAGCATGATATCTCGAGGCCTCGAAGGTGGGAGCGGGAGGTCGGCTCTGCTAGGTGCGTCGGCACTCTCTTCTCGTTTTATTTTTTGGTCAAATTCATCCAAGAGACTCATCTTGCCAACAGGAGGCGGTTTCCTTCGTTCCTCGTCCTCCAACTCAGCCCGCACATCCTCTCGAAGATCGCCATCCATAGGCAAGGGGCCAAGCTTGAGGGGGGCGGTTGGGTCCAGGACATCCTTGTTGGAGAGTCCAATGTTAACGCCGGGGATACCTTCGTTCGCATCAACCTCTTCAATCTCCATGTTTCTCGACTTCCTATAGACGGCCTCGAAGCTAAAAGGGGTGATGGGCCCACGGGCGGTAGAATCAATCTGGCAGTAGGACACCAGCAAATGCCGAATGACCGCACCGCCTTGTTCGGATTCTCTTTCCAAGAAGTTGAACAAATCGCCGGTGGCATGCTGGTTCAAGGGAATCCGGTACTTGTTTTCCCGGTAGAGCTTGGTAACTGAGTTTTCGGCAATGTGCTGGGGTAGTGTGACGGTAGCAAAGGTCTTGAGATCATCTGCATGGACCGGCTGGAAGTAAGTGCCAAGATCACGGAGGAAGATCTTAGCTTCTTCCGTGTAGGCATTGTTTACCAGCTCCAAATACGAGTAGACAAAGATGGGCCACTGAAGTTTGGCGAGTTCAAACTAGAACTGTTAGCGAAGGCGCGTCTCGACAGGAAACGATGGCAACATACCTTGTATAGCTCGAGGTTGTTCTCTACCCATTCTCGCAAGAGATTAAAGGCTTTTGTGTACTTTTTAGGGCCGAGAATGGCAAGTTGCTGAATGGGCTTGCCATCGGGGCCAAGATGTTTTGACTCTTGGCGAAAGACTTCCTCTGTGCGATTGAAGCCTCTCTTTAGCAGATAGTCTGTGACCTGGACGGCGTTAGCAGGGTAATGGGAGGTGTTCAAGACATGTCCAGCCACAGGATCAAACCCGAATCGGTATCTGGCCCAGGTCACGGCTCTAGAGTTCATGTTGGATGCCGCCGAGTCCTGAGGGACGGTGATGGATGAAGAGGCTCGAAAGGCCATGGTGGGCAGGTCGCGTGACGCTCCAGTGACGTCGACCGTTTATAACGTATGCGACTCGATTGAACAACAAACAAAGAATTCAAACTTACAATCTGGTTGAGATTTTGGTTTGACATGGCCCCGCCAGTTGTGCCCGTCTGCCCGGTGGTGGTAGTGTGCGTTGTTGCGGGAGGTGTTGCTGCTTGGCCAGTGTAGCTGCCAGGCGGAGCAGCACCTGGCGTGGGAGCCGGGGCTGACATGATGTGGTAGGAGGTGATGAATATGCAGGTAGATTCAAAGCAGGTGTGACAAGGCCTAATGAGAGCTCATAGCAAATGCGCCTGCATCAAGTCCTCGCAGATCCCCACGCAGCCCAGGATGAGATGCACCGTAGGCGCGACACACTTTGACTCAGCGGTGGAGGATGGCCGGGGAAGCCCGTTTACTGGAAGCGCCTGCCTACAAAGCAGAGATCGAGTCTCTTGAATGGGATGCCGATAAAATACACGTCAAAGGGCCAAGGGCGACAAGGCTGATGTGAATGTGGTTGTTGCAAGCTCGAGCAGGCCTGATCGCGTCGACAAGTCGGTATGAGGTTAGCCGACATTTAAGCGAACGCTGAGATCCCAACCTTGATTGATCAAAAACCGCTTCGAAAGGATTTTCATGAGGACCTCTATGTGTTTTCCCTCTTTATTTTTAGACTTCATCTCAATTACCGCATCCTCTCAGCCCTGCACACATCCTTGAGATGCGATAGATTTGGTGTCGTCATTAACACGATCGCGGTCGGGACGCGACGCACAGACCAGTCACGGTACGTACATTGCACTATGAGGTTCTCGACACCTTTGTCAAGCATGTCATGACAACCCACTGCCACAGCGAGGTGCCAACACCCTTCTGCAGGCTAAGCTGCATTCATCTGCTCTCGCAATAGGACATATTCCCAAACTTGTGTCATAGACAGCGTCGCCTCTGACCACTCAATCCCAGCCACCCAACATGGCGTCTCCGCAAGATGCCCTGATGGGAGACAGCGGCGACTCTCGCAAGCATGAGCCCTTTACCGTGGAAGAAAACATCAATCAGCTTAATGAGATCGACAAATGCATCGTCCAGCTTATGAACCATACTGCGACGGCCCTGAATGCCCTCACAATCCCAGCCAGCTCAGCAGGCACCAGCAACGGGGCCGATGGAACGCCCTTGAACCCCCCCGCGCAAAAAGAAGCGTTTCGCACCTCTACAGATTCATTTCTCACCACTCTTCACACAGTCGATGTCAAGATTAAGCGCCAGATCATGGCTCTTGAGGAGGCTGGCATTGTCAACCTTTCCGGTCAGCAGCGACAAGATCCTAATGGCCCTGGCAAACCATCATTGAAGCCAAATGGGGCGGGCGCGGTTGGCAACCTAGACGTGGGCTGGTTAAACAGCCGCGGCACTAGGGTTGAACGAGACATGGAGGCTGAGCTCTGGGGCAAAGCCAAGGGACTCCTGGAAAAAGACGAAGATGGGATGAAGATGGACTGAGGCGGAGCAAGACGAATTGAGATTGTTTGCATCAAAATTGGAAAATGCTTGGCGTTAGGGATAGACTTGTGGTCATCACAGTGATGCAGTCTTGAATGTGCAGAAAATACCGGCTTAATAACGGACCTATTCTATGAGATTAGATGCTTGCCCAGTGTCTCACTTCAGTGACGGCCAGTGGTTGCTTGGGGAAACATAGCTACCAGTATCAAACATTGACAGGCAACACTCGTTTATGCATCCGGAAGATTGCGTGAAACCACTTGGAGCAGTGGCCAGCATCAGGTTGCTTGCGTTGGCCGATTGGCATCGGGAGAGCGGCCAACAACTACGACCGAGACAAGTAAAATAGTCCCGCAAATTGATGCCTTGTATAGTCTTGCAAACGATGCCTTACGGCCCTCTGTAAACCGGGGTGAAATAGTATATGCAGCGCTGATATTATACTCTAGCGAGCGCTGCAAGCACTAGCACCGATAGACACTGAGTCCGGAGACGAAGAGAGGGGAACCCGGCAGGTTGGCCAGAGCCAAACCTGCAGCGTAATTAGGGGCTTGCAGGACGCTGCAGGGTTGGTTTACGAGGGATGGGATGGCAGCGACCAGTGAGGTCGAGGGAAGCTCAAGCAGCAGCAATTTGCGACACCAGGATCGCTGGGCGGGAACAGCCATGGTCAAGTCCTCGGCCCCGATCCAACCTCGCTGAATTACATGGTTCGGATATACCGGATGTAGTTTAACGGGTCAGTGCGCGCGCCCGTTGGCGGGCTCTGCCAGTGACGACAACGATCGCAGCCGAGGACGACGGACGTGGGCGCGAGCGAGACGAAGGAAGGCAGGAGCAGGGAGGAATGGGCAGGGTTCGCAGCAGTTGACGACAGCTGTTGTTTACAGGCTGCAGCACGGGTGCCGCACGCAGCTCTTTGTCTGCTTTTGTCCGAGTTTGGTGGGGGTCTCACTGGTAGACTTTTGCAACGCAAGCCCGGCCACGACCACGTTCGGCCGGTTTCCCATGATTTCGTGCGTGCGGTGACCCGAGCTAGCCAATCAACGGCGCGCTAGTGTAATGGACGCTGCAGTGGCTGCCGCCCTCTGCAATGCCATGGTACTTGGCAGGGACGACAGCTCCGCAGGCGCTAGCAGTCGTCTCCGGGATTCGCGGATCTTCGGCAGGCCTTATCCATCCAGATTACGGCTTTTACACGTCAGGCGGCGCCCATTATTGCGACGGGCCCCCCCCGTGGCCGTTTTTCCCCTTCCTGCTGACTCTTGTGTTTACTTTCCCTCTCTAATCTATTGCTTCTCTCGCTGCAACACCATCGCATTGATTCCCTCTACTGGGCGCAGTCATTCGCTTGCTCTGCTTCGCACCCCGGCTCTCGCTTATCACGCCTCCCCCTCCAAGAAAAAAAACGTCCGTCTACCCGCCGCCAGACTCCACCAATACCGTTGGAAAGCAGCTGAAACGATTCGTTGCGACACGTCGTGCCTCACTGCAACGTGAGGAAACATCAACCCATTGCCGCCCCCGAGGCCACCCGGCCGCAGTTGAAACAGCACATCCGACAGGAGCCATGGCTTTGGGATATAAAGGGCCCTTTGCGCCCTCGCTCTCGGCCGGTCTAGCATTGGGCTTCTTGACCGTTGCGCAGGCTCACGACCACGACACAAGTGACATCCCCGAAGGCCAAACCGTCTCAATGGAGCCTTTAGTAGGTTATTGCGTGGGTTTCCAAGGCGACAGCGACTGACTTTCTCAAGGATACCGTACTATGGATTCACATCTTCATCCAGATGCTAGCCTACGGGGTCATTTTCCCCATAGGCATGGTCCTCGGCGTATGTTGTCCGGATCACTCGGGAAGCACTGCTAACTCTCAATAGATGACCAAGAACCGATGGCATGTCCCTCTCCAGGCGTTCGGTACGATTCTCGCCATTGTCGGCTTCTTCCTCGGCCACGCACACAAGGGTCGAGAGTTCATCCCTAACCACGTTCACGGAACTTTCGCGCACGTTCTGCAACTCCTCCTCGCCGCGCAGGTCATTCTGGGACTCTACCTCAAGGGTCACTGGGAAAAGGGCATCAATGGCAAGATTCGAAAGTTGATTCGCCCCTGCCACTCCATCATTGGTAAGGCCATGCCCGTCCTGGCATGGACACAGATGATATTCGGTGGAATCACGGCCCTCGGCTTCTGCCAGGGCGAGCACGTCGGCCAGTGCGCAGCTCATTTCATCATGGGAGGCGCATTCATCGCATACGGCATCATTCTCACCATCATCCTCGTCGTGGGTCAGAACTGGATCCGAAAGACCGGGCGATCTCAAGAATTCTATGACAGCGCCGTCATCGCTGCCTGGGGCTGCGTCAATACATTTACCGAGCACCGCTGGGGAACTGATTGGGTCAAGAATGACTGGCAGCATACCACAATGGGTGTGATTTGGTGGGCCGCTGGTCTGGTTGGAATCTGGCTGAGCAAGGATCGCGATGGAAACCCGAAGCGTAACTTTATTCCCGGCTTCGTCATCTTCATTACCGGCTGGGGCATGTCCGCGCATCCCCAGGAACTCCACGTCAGCGAGGTGACGCACCGCATGTTTGGATATACTCTGATGTCTGTTGGCCTCACTCGAATCATTGAGATTGCATTCGTCTTGAGGGACGCTCAGTCCATCTCTGAGGATGGACGTGCTGTCAACAGCTTCCAGTACATTCCCGTTTTTGTAAGTCACACCAACTGAAACTAAAAAATTTGCCAACTAACATCGTTAGCTCCTGTATGCTGCAGGTTTCATGTTCCAGGGCGCCACTGAAGAGCAGATGTCTCTTGTCGCTGGTTCAAGCATGGATCACGTCTCATACATTCTCATCCTCTTCTCGCTTGCTTCCCTCGTGTTCCTCTTTGCTAGCATGCTCATCAGCCTTTGGGACCGACTTGCAAACCCCCCGTCAAGCGGCAAGGACTTTAGCAATGGCTACACGCATGTCAACGGCCGCGCAGTGGAGGACGGCAGGGTTCAGGATGCGCAAGAGTTTGAACTCGATGGATTGGTGAGCGACGATGACGAGGATCCCAGCCGAAGCATGCTCGATCGACAGAGCATCGACACGCCCAGCACTCTAGGCAAAAATAACCAGACAAGAGCCTGATGGGGAACAATATATGACGTGTGACCGAGTAAATGATTGGGACTGGATGGCGTCTTGGGCGGCTTGTACATACATGTAGCCGGGAAAATTAATTAGATGGGGTTGAATACAATTTGGGCATCTAGACTAGCAGATATTATTAAAGAAACATGATTGCACAATGCACAGCCGATGCGTCGCAAATTGACAGTCTGGAGCAGAGTGGATAGCCCATGCCGGCGCTAGGCTCCGCACCTGTAAATGGCGGGGCTAGCGCAAGTTCACCGAGACTCACCGTAAAATAAATATTTTGCCGCCTCTAGATTTTTACTCGACGGTCCACGTCCATATTTGCGCCCGGGAACCAGTCGCAAAAATGCCGTCCGTCAAGAACCCCAACGGTCCCTCCAAGAACCGCCTGGCCGCCCGAGCGTCCAAGGCCAAGAAAGAACGCCGCAAGCGCTCCCAGGCGCCCAAGGACAAGGTCGCCAAGGCAGACACCACCCGCGGCGCCCGACCCGGCCTGCTGCCCACCAGCGGACCTCGCGCGCGAGTTAGCAGCAAGAAGGCCAAGAAGCTGGAGAAGAAGATGGGCTACGCTCTCAAGCGAAAGATGGAGGCCGAGGGCGAGGCCGAGATGAAGGGTACTTGCGATCCATCCCGCATTGAACTTGATCGTGTGGTGCGCAAGATTTGCTAACTGGCCTGCGTTAGATGCCCCCGCCGAAGACGCTGCCGAAGAGAAGACGGAGGAGGTCACCATGGAGGAGATTGAATAAATGGGACATGTCGCAAGGGAATAAAATGGGAGAGGAGGCAGACGTTCCTGTTATGTGCGCCGACGATTTGAGCGTCCAACGACAGACAGCCGCGAGGTCGACGGAAGGTTTCAGCGGCAGATATGCAAGCGCGCCGACGCACCAAAGGCGTATTGACGATATTTCTTTACAAAAGACGCGGTACGGACAGGCTATAATGCACATGGGTTAGAGAAAAAAGAATTCCAAATTTTCCGTTATCCAAACGGCGCCACGAGATCTCTTTCCCCAGAATATGAGTCGTCTACTTGGACCTGAACCCTTCTGAGGGGTCCTTGCCCGCAACGATTTCTCAAAAGAAGCAAGGTCACCAAAGAAGTCGTGCGTCACATGGTGTGTCACATGGTCTTGTCAAGCAAGGCTTTTTATTAAAAACCCCATCACGATTAGAAAAGGAACGTAAAGTAGGAGTGATTGCAACTGAGAAACCACGCCCTCGACTGGGCATGGTGTTGCATCAAAGCCAGCTTACTGGTATCTAAACTGCACTGCAATATCCTAGCAAACAATCACTTGAGCCCCAAGTTCTGTGTACATGCTGGCAAAACCAGGAGGGCAAATGTCGAGCTTGTTTGCTCCTTGTCACATTTGTGCATACCCGCTATTGGCTAGCCAAGAGAAACTTGAACCTGTTCCATGAACAATGAGGGGCCAGCTCAACAAGGTGATTCAAGCCAAAATTGCGGCTAAAACGAAACTTCTCTCATTCATACTTGGCCGTTCTCATCCAAAAATAGAAAAATTTCCACCAGTTCGACCACCGCCATCGGAGAGGCAATCGCCCAGCAACTCCGATTAGCTGATGGCTTGACAACTGACTGGCACTGGAGCGAGCAAAACTCCGGCTTAGAAGGAATTTACATTACCTCCATTGGCCTTTTTTTTTTTTTTTTTTTGCCGTTTAATGACAGCTGGCAGCGAAAAGTGACTGAAGGCACATGCAAAAGAACACATGTATGAGTGGGCCTCAATTAACTTGTTCTCACTTTCAGACCAAACCGAGAACCACGAGTCATCGTCTGCATTACGCTCGCCTCCCGAGAATCCATATATTTTCTTCGGAGCCTCGATTCCGTCGTCTCTTCTTCCTTCATCCCCCATCACCTCAACCAAAATCCAGTCAGTCTTGGTCTTCACATTGCACCGATTCACGCACTTGATTAACTACTTCTCTTTGACTGCACCTTTCTTCCTCCAGACTTGAACCAAATCCACATCTTCAGCCTTCATGATGTCAAGCTCGAAACGCCCTGCAGACCAAATTTCTGGTTATGAAGATGATTTGATGGATCAGTTCACTTATGCAACAAAGACCCATCGCCAGCAGAAGAGCAGCGATGCGGCTCGACGGGCTCACTGTACGTTCCCCCATCGTCGTGGCCATCATTTCTTCTAACATTCCTCCAGCGAACCCCCCCTCCAGTTCTTCAGCCTTCAGCAGCTTTCTCGCCAACAACCTGCCAACCAACCTCCTGCCCACTGGTGTCAAAGAATCTCTGATTTGGGAGTCCAACGCCCGTCTTGATCGTGCCAGACGGGAGGGGGCCGATCTTGCCAGCATCTCTATTGGAGAAGACTGTCTCCCAGTCTGGCCTGGCTTCGGCTGGGACCCGTCTGCCGGGTCGCTGCATTCGACCATCCAAGAGCGAGCCACTGCTTCCCAAAACGCCCTGGGCCTGGGTAACCTTTTTCGAGACGACCTCATCTCCAAGAGCAACAGGAAGCTGGATGAAGCTCGGCAGCAGGACAAGTGCCTTGACGAAATCGCCATTGGGGACAGCCTTTTGCCAGAGCTGAAGAAGCGCGGCAGTTTTGAGTATCCTATTGTCATTGGCGACGACAGCTCTGGTGATGAGAGTGACGATGCAACAGACATCGGCAGTCTTGATATTGACAGTTCCTTCTCGTCCATTATAGATTCCTTCGCCGAGAGCAGCGACATGGACCGTAACCCATCCTCATCCCCCGACACTCCTCAGCACCCATCCCAATTCAAATTTGAACCAGCATCAGAACACCAGGACAGCTTCGGCTTCTCTGATTTCTCCTTCCAGCCCGCTTTCAAACAGGACCCCCTGTACTGTGCTGAAGAGTTCGACCCTTGCTTCCACTTCTCACCCTACAACATCGTGCACGGCGTCGATATGGTGAGCGACTCTCGAGAGCAGTCCGTCGACCTCGAAGTTTTCGTCATCGACGACCATGGCAGCGACACCAGCAGCGTGGACAATCTCCCCGAGGCCGAGCTGGCCGTCGACCTAGAGTCGTACGAGTACTGGAACGAAATCGAGGGGGCCCTGGATTTCGAGTTCCCCGGCATGAAGGTGCGCTGCACCGGGGAGCTCTTCTCCGTTGAAGAGGTCAACGAGGATGACGACGTCTTCATCATGTACACTCTGGCCGATGCTCTCTTCGACCCTGTCCCTACCGTTGAGGAACTCGAGGACACAGTTCCCGGTGACAAGAATGAGTCTGGCCATTCTTCGCCCAGCACCGTTTCTTGAGGAGTGCGATAGCTTTCCAGCGGCAACCATCGTGTCGCTAATGCCGATTCAAGTTTGACGCCATCAATAGTGTGGGCATCATCAAAAAAGTGAAGGGAAATGGGGAAGGGAGAAGGACAAGGGTGTTTTCATTGTTAGCATTGGGCGGCTTCAGTCGATGGGGTCAGAGGGGACCAAATGGAATAGGCATATGGATGAGGGATAGGTCTCGTCTTGATTTTACATGCCATAGGAAAGGGTCTACCAAGTACAAGAAAGGAGATGAATTATTCCAGGCGCGAATACCATTGCCGTTTCTGTATGTCAACCCACAACTGATTCCCACAATTCGTGACAATCTTCTTCTTCGAGGCCCCCCGCGATACACAATACCATGACAGCTAAGACAGACTCTCCTCCAAACGCTTCAGCCTAGCCTCTGTTTGCTCCCTCATTTGCCGAATTTGATCTTCCAGGTCTTGAACCCTCTCCTGCAACTCCTCCAGCTTCCTCCCGCTTGAGGGCAACTTCATCTTGCGCCCAAGCTTTGGTAGGGGTGCTCGACCCGCCAAGGGGCTGTCGGGCAGCGGGCTCAGAGGCTCTGCCGGCGAGAAAATCGAAGTCGTAAAGTTTTTGAGGGGAGTCTTTAAAACAAGCTCCATTTTTGGAGGGTTCGGAAGGGGACTCTTGAGTTCCATTGCCTCCTGGTGCATCTTGGAGCTGACATGCTTGTTGTACTTTGCCGCGGACCAAAACAGCTCGTCCTTCTTGGGACACCCGGGCTTCGTACACTTGAAAATACACTCTGCCTTCTCGAATCCTTGGCTCAGCGCTCGCCTGACATCTTCCTCTGCTCCCTCCAAGTGATCGGCCTGTGTCAGGTGTTGGAAGAATCTGTTGAGAGCCGGGAACCACTCTCCAAACAGGGGGCATCTAATTGCATTGCACACATTCTTTCGAATCGCATCCTGCTCAGAATCAAGCCTTTTCCCCGGGGGGAGAATCTCGCGAAGGGCCTCCCCAATGGCAACAGCAGATTGATGCGGAGGCGTAGCAGCATGTCGATTCCACTCGGAGACGCAGCGGAAATCGCTTTCGATTCGGTGGCAGCACGGTTCTTTGCAGACGTATTCCTCTGTCTGGCGCTTTGCGCGCGCCCGGTTTCCATGCTTTGTCGTGGTGTACAGAATCTCGTCATCAGGTTCTTCCTCGATGATTGTAGATGGGCTGGAACCTCTGGCGGACAACTCGACAATCATGAAGCTCGACTTCGAGGGTGATGTTTCGGAGTGGCCTGTCGAATTTGGCGGGTGCTCCTAGTACACGCCTTTTGACACAGCCTCTTCGTCAGTCGTCACGATCTCCGCCTCGCCGTTCGCCCACTGCGTCTGGTGCTGGCTTGCCCTCGCGTGACGCCGCAGAGCTGGGGCGGCTGCGAATATGGCACCGCATTCCGCACACCCGTACGGGCCGCTGTGCCATTCGTGCTCGTGTCGGATGCACGCTGCGCTGTTGGGGAACCAGAAGCCGTCGCAGCCGTGGTGAGGGCACGAAAACGTGAGGTTTTCTCCGGGGTTCGGCGACGTGAGCACCAAGTAGCCGCTGGGGGCGCCGCCGCCGAAGAAATCCATCGACGCCTTGGCACACTTTACAACGAGCTTTTCGTCGCCAAGGTATCAGATTAGCAGTTTCTTGGAGTGTGTTCGCCCTGATCAGGCTGCATCCACATCACGTGCGAACCCTGTGGGCTTCAGGAGCAGAGTTCCGACGATGCCTGGTTCTCAAGTGCGGCGTCAAGAGGTTTCGTCAGAGGAGGTGCAGTTGCTAGGTTTTGTGAAGCTGGCCAAGTTTGCCTCGCGATGACCAGTGACAAACGCGCAACTGCCACCGGTCAGCAAACGTGAGTCGGGTCTCTTTTTTACGCGGCATCCAATAAAAAGCATTTTCTAGAGTATATCGTTTGTTTCATTACATATATACCATGGGATAATTACGTTTGCATGGTTTGCACACTGGTTTGCAAGGGACAGGCCCTTTGGCATGTTTGGGGAGAGGGAAAGCGAACGACTAGAGCCGAATAGATTGTCACCCAAATTCCAAGTCAGTTGGACTTGCAGTTGCCATGTCCCTTTTCTTCACTTTGGAAACGAGAACCCATCCGGTATCCGCTAGTTTCCATGACGAGTAGCCCGCAGCCAGCTCCGCATGTGTGTAATTAAAAACCCACCGTTCCAACAACATCCGGTATGGTGTAGTGGCTAACATTTCGCGCTCTCAAAACCTGAGGGATTCATCTCGATCCGCGGAGCCCAGGGTTCGATTCCCTGTACCGGAGATGTTATCTTTTTGATCGTTGTGTAATGGTTGTGGTGCTATTATTTTTGTGCTTGGGAGTCCCCTGTCATGACAGGTGATGCGATAGCGAACCATGAGGACACAAAAAGCTATCTATCTATCCTTTTGTTTTGTTTCATTGCCGTCATCGAGCTAAGTTGTTTATTTCCAATGAAATATATATCATGGACATATTAATAATTTACTAACCCAGCAAGTATATATTGGCTTAATGGTTGATCAATTGCGCACTGGTCGCTTATCTTGGGTGTCTTGTGGGTTGACAAAAATTTGCGACCAGCCCCACTTATCGACCTGGTCGCCCATGCCACCCACTCTTCTAGTCATCAATAAGATCCCCGGCCACCACAACATCATCCGGTATGGTGTAGTGGCTAACATTTCGCGCTCTCATAACTTGAGGGAACAAGTACCGCGGAGCCCAGGGTTCGATTCCCTGTACCGGAGAGCCTTTCTTTTTGCCTGCATCATTGGTCACTGCGGTACCATAACTTGGTAGTTGGTTGTACTTGGCAATGGATACAGCGTGCACTCAGAGGAACCGAACCGCCTCTCTTTTACCGTTAAAGATCTTTTTGTAATAATACGCTCCTCATTGTTCTTTTTGTAAATTATTATTTGTCACTATTCTGACTTGCAGGAGGTGGGTGACTAACGTCAAACGGTGTGTAGTACGATTCTTCATCGATCTGGCTCAGGCATGTCAATACGCTTGCTTGGGGGACCCAAAAATACAGACGTGTGAATCCCACCTTCTCATTCAGGAAATCACAATTGCCAAAAGAAATACGCACTTGCCCAGAGAGAAAATTTAACATAAAATCAGGCCCAATTTTAATATTTCATCGTCAGAACAGCACGATAATAATACATTGTACCGTACAATGCATATCGATGCGTCGTCGCTAGACCAAGCAAGGTGTAGGGTAGTCTGGCGTGTGCTTGTTGGTCATGATTGGCTAATTTTATGGGCCCCACACCTCCAACGTCATCCACTCCATGTTTGCTGCGTCAATTTGTAAAGGAAAATTTCTTCGCCCACACCATCAATCACTACAATCCGGTATGGTGTAGTGGCTAACATTTCGCGCTCTCATAACCTGAGAGATCAGTTCCGCGGAGCCCAGGGTTCGATTCCCTGTACCGGAGTTTCTTTTTGATCTTTGATGCTGTGTTGGTTTCTTTTTGTTTCCCCACTTACACGACAGCCCCATGAAAGGTCATCTCACTTGCATCGGTCCATGACATTAATTTTTTAGCTGGATATTTTAGTGTTGAATTATCCTGTGGAGGCTAGCAACCCGTTTTCACTTACTAGCCACGTACTATTTATTCACCATCTGCTAGAATCACGCTTCCCGCGCACTATGAGTTGTCCCGCATCGGGTTCGGCTATTAATGGCATTTAGTGCACGCTCCTCGCCGGTTTAGTGCTGGCTATGCCTCATCAAGCAACTATTGGCTTATCTCGCTGCCGATGCTCGGATTAGACCATAGGCCGTGGGCGATGCACATGATATCCACAACCCCACCAGCAACCACTAGGTCGAATGCGCATACTTGAACTACAATAGGAAATCAAACCCCGACTGAATCAAGTATACCGAGGTCAACACACTGCCGATTTCGCTTCGAGCAAGTTACATATTAGTTGCTGTTCCGGACATTGTTCGCATGATATCGACATGGTCAAGCATTGTTTGCTTTTTTTCTCATCACCATGTGCAACCAGAAACCAGTCATCATAGACGTGCAATCCAAGGCCGAGGAGGCAGCTCCCGAAGGCTTTGAGGATGCCTCCCGCGGAAACACAACATGGAACACCCTTCTTTCCTCCCCAGCAACGTCGACAGACTCAATGAGCAGCGGCGTAGCCGTGTGTCCCCCCTACGGCTCCCTGGCCCTGCATCGTCACAAGCAAGCTGAAATCTATTACATACTCGGAGGCACGGGGGAGGTTGAAATCAGCGGAAAGAGAAACAGAGTATCAAAAGACATGGTCGTTTGGATCCCCGGAGACGCCGAGCATGGCGTGTTTTGCGGAAGCGAGCCGCTGAAATGGCTCTATGTGTTTCCCGAGGGCAGTTTTGAGAAGGTGGTTTATAGATTTAGCCACGAGGAGGAGACCAAAAAGCCACTGGCCAAGCTGTAGCGGTGTCATATTGGTTCAGTGTAGCTGTCATGGAGTGAGAGGGATATTAATTCAAGTGTTGTTGTTCATTGAAGGGGTCGGTAGTAGACATAGCATTTTTCAAAGCACGAATCGGACACAGTAGTACATGGGAACAATATATCATCTTGTAAACGATCCAAAGTCTATTTTAGCGCTAATCATTGGCTGCTTGCTCTATAGTCATCTATACATTAATACATCCTCGTCATAAATTTCCTAATTTCCCTGCGTGGCCTTCCACGAGGCCTCAATGGCCTTCCAGTACTTTTCGGGAAAGGCCCGCATGTGTCCGACGTGGCCGGTACCCTCGAAGAGCTCGGCGTCGGTGGCGTAGCCCTTTTGCTCGGCCTCTGCGCGGTAGCTCTCAATGTCCGAGTAGAGGATCAAGTCGTCCTCCTTGCTGTAGAGGTACAGCCTCCTGGACTCCTTGGTCTCGTAGGCGTCGTCGTCAATGGCGCGGATGCTGAAGACGGCGGCGGGCTCCCGGCCGATGAGCTTCTCGACGCAGATGTTGACGAGCAGGGCGGCGCCCCAGAGCGACTGGGTGACGAAGCTGGGCCAGGGGAAGAAGGCGGCGGTGCCGAGCGTCATGGCCCACGACCAGCGCTTCAGGTTCCCCCACGTGATGTAGGGGCTGCCCGGCGTCGAGTCGAGGACGACGAGCTGGTGGGGGAGCGCCGCGCTGTGCTTCTCCCGGAAGGCGTTGAGCGTGGCGGCGTAGTTGGTGCCGCCCGTGTTGGACATGGCGTGGGCCAGCAGCTTGGGCTTGCCGCCGTCGGCCGTCTGCAGCGAGTCGATGAACTTGAGCACCGGCAGCATGCTCTCGGTTCGCTGCGGGAGGTCCGAGAAGAAGGCCTTTGAAATTGGCGCAAGAACCACGACCTGCTTGGAGTGCGGGAACAGCTCGCGGTAGCCGTCGGCGTACTTGGCGACGTGCTTGGGCAGGCAGTCGCCCCAGCCAAAGATCAGGACCGCATGCGGGTGATCTGCAGGTCGCAGCGAGTCGTCTGGGCTCTCCCGGACAAGGATCTGGTCCGACACGGCTTCGAAGCCTGGGATGGAGGGACCCTTCCTGGACATGTTGGCAGCCGTCTGGTGTAGTCTAGATCAAAAGCCGGCGGGATGCGATGTAACGGAACGATAAGAAGCCCGGCGGGGAGGAGGAACGAACGGGGTTTTATGCTTAATTCCAAAAAAGAGTCTTACACTATGCAGTGTGAATGTAAAAAAATGAGCCGCATGGACCGTTTATGTGCGTGTGTGTGCCTGGCAGAGGTTGAGATTCCCAACAGTATCGGCTCCACCGAACACGCACCCTTGCCGGTGGAGCCAGCAGCGCCATGCCGAGGCTCGCACCCTAGCGCAGTTCGTGGTGGTAAATTTAGAGCCCTGATAAAAGTCCGGCGGTGTTTTTGATACTCGGACTCGCTTCGTGCCTGCAGTTGCTGGCATGCATCTTTGCGCCAGCATGGCAAAGGCGATGGCGAGCGCAATGATTCAGTTCTTCTCTAAATTGGGCACATGTGATAAACTACAAAAATTGAACCTGCCGCGGTCTGATCGGACTTTATCGGCCTTTATCAGGGTGCTGGGTGCCCTTTGCTAGCTCAAGCCTAGTCTGCGAAGGATGCAGGGCTATTGGCTATATACCTTGATATCCGGTTGTAGCTTACGCAGGATCAATTTGTTGGGCAACAGAAGGCAGCCTGGATGAACAATCTAGCAAAGACATTGGGGGGGATTTGATTATCAATCAATCAATAATGGGAGTCAATTGCACACCTGCGTAAGCTGAGTTCCTTTCCAACCAATAATGTTTCTATTCTTACATATTCCATCGAGGCCAAGATGAGTTGTTGCCTCGGATGAGTCGGATAGATCAACATGTGATTTATACATGCTTCCATTCCTGCAACGGTACGCTGTACTCTGCCAAAAGGGACCTGGTATCGTTTCCTTGACCCAGCCTCCCATACAATGAGATGGTATGCAAAGGGGCGCCCAACAAAGCCGGCTCGAGGTTGCGGATCCTGTACGACTCAGGCAGAGGCGGCAGCAATATGTCTTCTTGCGTTGGATAGGAGCAGAGGTCGATGTTATCCACCACACCAAGGTTTTGATAAAACCCCCCTTCTTCCATCTCCAGCACCTTTCTTGCAATGCGAGCCACCGTCTTTGCGTCCCAGAACCCTTCTCTATGGAGACACTTTTCTATCAGCATGGCCGCGTGCAGCCTAATTCGATGGATTCGACACTTGGTGGCCGCATAGTAAAGCAAGGGCAGCCACCCGGTGTCGATGGTAGACCGGGCCATGTCCACAACGAGGTCCTGAGCCGGAGCAGCGTGTGTCTTTCTGGCCATTATCCACATGTCCGTCAAGTACTCTGACAGCTGGACAAAGTTGTCCGAAAAGAGGTCGTAGATGGACTCGTCGTTTGGCCACAGACAGGTTTCATTCATGATTGTGGCCATGACGTGGTATGTGCCCAGCAGCTTGTAGATGACTTTTTCTTCATTCAGCATGGCCCGCAGCCCCTCCTGAAAGGTATTGTACAAGGAAAACCACCGCAGCAGCTCGGCACGTATGCGCTCTTGTTCAGGAAGCCCCGGAGGGTGGTGTGGGAATTGATATTCAACAACCTGCTGCCGGGCCTGCTCTGCTAGGCGGAATATATCATTGAAGATCTGCTGCAGGTAGCGCCAGGCCATGTTGAAAGACGAGAGCTCGTCTGCAAAAGTCTCTGAGGTTTGAAAAGCGAAACACGGGTGCGGGTGGCTGTACTTGAAAAACTCGGTCTGCAGGTGAAGCCTGACAAAGGCCTCGACGATGCTGTCGTCGGCCATGTCACTGGAGCGCTGCACATGCAGCGTTCCGTCTTTGAAGACGTGCTGCTCCTTGAGCACATCCAGCCCCCTCTGGAGGTGAACCTGGGCAGTTTGGAAGTGTCCGCGGAACAAGTCCAAGCTGATGAAGAGGACGCAGGTGATCAAGGCGACGCGGCACGATTCCTTGCTGGTGTTTGAAAAATGAGGCCGCAGATGGTCGACGGCTTTGGAAAAGTGCTGCAGCGAGTACAGCTCCTGCTCGTCCGGGACGCTGTTTATGCGCTTTATGCCGCCCGTCTTGCTGAAGACTCCCCTCTTGTGCATGGAGCTGACGGCCAGGACGGCGTGCAGCACGGCTGGCTCCCGCTCGCTGGCCTGGAACAGGAGGCTGCTCCAGAAGCCGGAGAGAAAAGTGCCCTGGACCTTTGTGGCGGTCCTGCACTTGAACCACTCAAGGTAGCCCAGCTCCTTGGTGCCGGCGAGGAGGTTTGAGGCGAGCGGCCGGGCAATTTCATGTTCCGACTGGGGGCGGCGCTGCTGACGAAGGCTGCCTCCTCCCCAGATGCCATAGCCATCGCACGCGCGTCCCGTAGAGACGCAGCGGTAGCACGCGGGCCGGCCTTCGTCACACTTGACCTTACGGATCCTGACAGCGGGAGCGATGAGCCACGAGATCGGCCGGCGATGCAAAGGTTTTGGTGGCGGGCACACTCACTTGCAGGTCTGGCAGCCAGACTTGACTTTCTTCTTTGCCATGACGCTTGGCGCTGACACTTGCAAGGTGAGCTTCCCGGAACTCGTATTCCCGTCGTCCCCCGTCCGCCCTGTAAGGATGCGCCGGCTGGATTCGCTTGGTCGGAAATGCTGCTCCCTGATTGGCCTCCCCGGGGGCGTCAGCTGCAGATCCCCTTTACCCGCTTGGGACAAGCTTGGTCTGGCACCAGATCAGGCATCGCCTCAACTTCGCTATTTGCGGGCTCGGAAACTCTGCTCTTTGATTGGCTGCCGTGTACAAGGCGTCTAGCACCAGGAATGAGACACGGGGTTAACGGGGAGAGGTGAGACGGGATGAATGGGAATATGTATCTTGTTGCAATATATACATATATATATATAAGCCTGCAGAACCTGCTGTTTATGAGCTGCTTCTTCATTCCACATCAGATCAAACAATTCACCGAACCTCAACTCATCAACATGACCACCACCGTCCGACAAACCACTTTGGGCAAAGACGGCCCCAAGGTGGCAGCTCTTGGTTTCGGCACAATGGGCATGTTTTATCCATCCTACGGCTCTATCCCCAGTGAAGAGGAGCAGCTTGCCATCCTCGACAGAGCTTATGAAATGGGGTGCACATTTTGGGACAGCGCCGAGTGAGTCGCCTTCTTCGTTGTGGAAATTGGGGCTGGCTAACTCTTTACTAGTCTGTAC
The DNA here is from genome assembly GCA_002179835.1 of Calonectria leucothoes. NCBI lineage: Eukaryota > Fungi > Ascomycota > Sordariomycetes > Hypocreales > Nectriaceae > Calonectria > Calonectria leucothoes. The sequence continues at coordinate 200,355 of NAJI01000484.1, forward strand.
GGCGATGGCGAGGAACTCCTCGGCAAGTGGTTCAAGCGCACCGGAAAGCGAGACGAGATTTTTCTTGCCAGCAAGTTTGGTATCCTCAAGGGAAACATGAGGTTCGAGGTCGACAGCTCTGGGGAGTACTGCAAAAAGGCCTGCGAAGCGAGCCTGAAGAAGCTCGACATTGATTGCATCGACCTGTGTAAGCAACCAACCGCTTGTGCAGTCTTTGACTTGTGCTGACCGCCCAGACTACATGCACCACGCCAATACCAAGACACCTATCGAGGAGACAATGAGAGCCTTGGCTGAGCTCCAAGCGTAAGTGCATCATCAATTCATCCTAGTGCCTACCAAAAAAAAAAAAAAACTCACACGCCTCCAGCCAAGGAAAGATTAAGTACATCGGCCTGTCTTCAATCTCATCTGCCACTCTCCGCCGCGCCGTCAAGATTGCTCCCGTCGCCGCCGTGCAAACCGAATACTCGCCGTTCATGCGCGACATCGAAGGCTCTTCCGGCACCGACCTCCTCGCGACCTGCCGCGAGCTTGGCGTCGCCGTCATCGCCGCCGTGCCTCTGGGGCGGGGCCTGATCACGCCGACTTTTGCCAGCGGCGAGCCGGTCGGCGACGAAAAGGACCTGCGCCCCAAGGTCATGCCCCGTTTCCTGGAGAAGAACAAGGAAAACAACATGAAGCTCGTGGGCCAGTTCGGAGACCTCGCCAAGAAGAAGGGCTGCAGCACCACGCAGCTTTCTCTCGCCTGGCTGATGAAGCAGGGCAGCGACATCATCCCCATCCCCGGCACCAAGCGCATCAAGTACCTGGAGGATAACTGGGGCGCGCTCAGTGTCAACCTGAGCGACCAGGACGAGGCTGACATCAGGCGCTTTCTGGAGGGGGCCGAGATTGCGGGCCATTATCTGCCCGAGCAGTACATGGATTACAACTTTCGGGATACGGTAGAAGAAGCAGCTTAGTTTGGGTTTGTCGCGGTGCGCATCAAGCTGGATTTGTTTGGATAACGTATGCGTCCTTAGTTCTTGGTACTGGTAGTCAATTGTACAATACAACCCTTGAATAATTGCGACAAATGCACTTTTCCACCGTAGCCACTGCGCAACATTGATCCTTGATGTTCAATAAAATCAATCCCAAAAGATCCAAGATTCATTTAGGGCTTATATTTGTTTGTTTTCAGTTAGAATGCGAACATGCATACCCTTTTGCAGTTCCTTTGCCGCAGGCATTGAACCGACACATTCAAGGCTTGTCTTGCACTGCACCTATCCCCTACCACAGCATCCAAATCGTCATCTAAACCAACACACAAATTTTACAGCAGGCCTGGCCAGTAGAATAAAATGCAAAAAAAAAGTTCATGCGTACTCGCATGTGGCGTCTCTCCCGCCGGGAATTGAACCCGGGTCTCAAGCGTGACAAGCTTGCATACTGACCACTATACTACGGAAGATTGATGGTTGTGGACAACCATTGTAGTGGGGGGTTCGTGATGCCATTCGCTATCGCTAACTACAAACTATTTTCACAATCAAACCAAACCAACGCAACACAACTCGCCAATGGAATAAAAGGAAAATCTCGATCCGTGGTACATTCTGATAGTCATTCTTGCACATGACGGCACCCAAATACCCGACTCAATATTGCACACCGGATTTCCCATAAACACCATCGTCCTAGTTCACTGTGCCTGTTCTGGTAAGTCTACGGTAGCTGAGCAGCCAAAAGTTGCTGTAGCTGCTTCAACGTGTCGACACTCATTGTGACGTTGACCAATTCGGAGCCCTTGATGGCATTGGAAGTGGCCACGTCGGGATTTGGGTAGTACCAGCATGCAATCGCAATAATGACGTAAATGATCTATAAATATTAGTGGCATTTCGCCTTGACATGAATGCATCACCTACCACGAGCAAAGCGCCCTCGAGCCAATTCGATTCTCCGTCGCGAAGGAAGTTGCCCACGACGAGAATGGACAGCACCAGCAGGCAAACCATGAAAATCTCAAAGTTGAGATCCATGGGCTTACCAATGGCCCAGCCAATGAGCACAACCAGGGGTCCGTTCAAGAGAGCCGTTTGGATCGATGGTCCAAGGCAATGATAGAGCGCGACATTGATAACACCATCTATAAACTATTAGCACAATCTTGATTAGTGACAGACGTACTTACCCCAAGCCTCATCAATGGCCGTCAAGTGTTCGGCAGCTTTCTCAACCAGAGGCAGCAAAATGAGACCCAAAAACTGGTCAGGGACGCCGCTCTCGACCACATCCTCGATTCTCTCAACAAGGAACACCAGAAGAACCGTGACGAAGACGAGGGCAATGGAAATGGCAAGGAGGGCCTCCGTCATGGTGAACTTGGGCTTCTCCATGTCAGCCTCTCGGTCGGCATCCTGGTGCTCGTCCATCTCGATAACCTCGTCAAAGATGCTGTGGTGGCTGCTGGCCTGGTACCAGATGTAGAAGAGGAAGGCCACAATCAGAGCAATGGACGTCGCTTGGCTGATGCGCAGCACATCCTCCTGCAGCTTGCCGTCGGTGAAGTGCTCCTCAAGCACGCGCAGGCCGGGAAACTCGGCCACCGTCTCATTCTTGAGGGCCGAGTAAAAGGCGCTTGGGATGAGCAGGCCAAAGGCAGCCACCAGGAGCAAGCCGGTGCCGACCTCGGAAACGATGGCGTGGAACTTTTGCCTCGCCTGGCGCAGCCCGCCGAAGAAGAAGCACAGGCCGAGGCAGAGCAGCAGGTTGGTCAGGATGCTGCCCAGGATGGCGGCCTGGATGATTGGAATCAAGTTTCCCTCGTTGCCGTTGCCCTCGGACGAGCCCGCGTCGTGCTTGACAATCAGAATGGTGAAGAGGATGATTTCGATAATGGACCCAAACGTCGTCTCAATCAGGATGCCGGCCACCTTGGGCATCTTGCGGGCAAACTCCTGGCCCGCGAAGCCGAGCAGGTTGGCCGAGGGGATGACGGCGATGTAGGCCGTGGCAAACTTCCACAGGGCCAGGCCCGGGAGGCAATTGAGCACAATGGCCAGGGGCACAAAGGGCCACAGCACATTGACTAGCATGGACGCAGTGCAGGAGCTGCGCCAGAGGACGTAGAGGAAGTGGCGCGGGTGGAAGCCGCTTCTGCCGCTCTCGCCCTCGTGGCCATGGTGGCCAACGTGGTTTGCGATGCCCTGGTGGCTGTCGTGGGCCGTGGTCGGGAGGAGCGGGGTTGCCTCGTGGCTCCCCGCGCCGTCGCCGTTGACAATGGACCGCTCGTGGTTTGTCGTGGCCATGGTGCGTGCCTGCGCTGCGATGGAATGCTGGTGGCGCAGGATGCCAATCGAACAATGACGGGCTTGGGATGCGAGGGGGGAACTCTGCAGGAAAGTCTGCAGAGTGGATGCAGAGGGGAAATGCGAACGGCGACGCGTTGGATTAAGCTTCTTTTCAAGTGTTACATGGGCCCAGCCCGTCCATCACCACATACCACATTGAGACAAGCCAGACGCGGGACGCTGCGTCGATCACGAGATTTGGGGCCGTGGCGCATTTAGAGTTGCCAGTTTCTGTACTAGCTGAAGCGCGTCCCCTCTTTACTGCTCCCTGGTTCCTGTTTCTTGACGCAGGCAGAGGCGGTGAGTGGTGGGTGGTGAAATGAGAGGATCCCACATTGTTGTTCTGGTGCTTGATGTCATTACAACAAGGGGCAAAAGCCTGCCAACACTCTTACTGGCGCATTTGCCCTAAATATTCAACAATTCAGTTTGGGATCCATGTTATATAAACAAAACCTACTTAGATCATAATATGAACATGTGGTTTTATTCTATCTGAGTGATAAACTAAATCTTTATTTAGGGAAATGCCATCATCTGTTGTTGGCAAAATCTTGTCCTCTGATTTTAGCTCAGGGAAGATGACGTCCGGTTTAGAGACAAGCCACCTACAAGCCTGCTACAGCCAGAGCCCCACAGGGCCAACACCCTCCGAATGGACCGTGAAATCTTCAATGTATTTGTAAAATCGCTATTTTATAATCAATGTCATAATTTACAGTATCGCTGTGTCGGATCCCCAGCTAGAAAAAAAAAGCAAATATACCTAATTGCTTGCTACATGTTTCAGCCACTTCTCCATATCGTTGCACAAGCGCTGCGCCATCTTGCCATCAGCAACCACATCCTGCCAAGTGATATCGACACACAAATCTCCTCCCTTGACGGCAACAACGCTGATGCTAAAGACGGGCGCGATGACATCGGCGCTCAGTGTGAACCCGCTCCTCTTGATAGCCCAAACGCCGCCGGGAGCAGCGTCCTTGGGCTCGCCGTCAATCACACCCACATTGGTGATGAGCCATGAGCCTTTTCGCGGCTTCTTGGCCAGGTCTTTCACATAATCTCGCCAGTCTGCGACGACTCCCATCATGCCGGCCACATCATCATTCAGGCCCCTGTCAAGCAAATCCTGGATCTCCCCGCGGACAGTGGCAGAGACAGACCACACGGTGTCTTGAAGAGCACCAAAACGTTCGGACTCGCTGGAGCCCTGCGCCAAACTGCGCACCTTCTCCACCAGGTCCCTCGAGAAGGTGTGCGGCATCTTGTTGACGCAGTTTCCCAGGAGGGTTGCCGGTTTGATCCAGGGGTATTTCTTGGGAGACTCTTCAAGAAATCGTCGAAGGTTGAGGGCAGTCTCGGAGCCCATTTCTGCCACATCCTTGTCCGACGCCTGCGGGGCAAGAGATACAAGCGCGATTCCATGTAGCAGACCTGTGAGGGTTGTCTGGTTTTTCCGGCAAGCAGAAAGAACCTTTTGCAAAGTTGCATTGTCGATGGCGAGGCTTACAACGCCCGTCTCGCGAGGCACGATGCTGTGTGGAACTCCAAGCGCATTCTTAACCTTCGCTTGCAGGATCGGGGGCTTGAGCTCCTGCCAAGCGACGCTGGCAGCGAATCCTGCTGATATTCGGTATTTGGCCAACACGCTTTGTGACGGGGGCATGTTTTCGGCTGTTACATTCGGCTTGATGGTGTGGTTCGTCACTGACGGGCGGTTCGCCGCGTCCGTCTTGTTCAGAGACTGAAGCAGGGTTTGGTGGAAGATTTTGGCACCAGTTCCGTCCAGATGGCTGTGATTCCAGACAAACATGATATCCATCATATTGCTCCAGCCGTGTCGAACAATAGCAAGGCGCCAGGCTGGTCTTGCTACTAGGTCGGTGAACTTGGTGTCAATCTGCTCTACCAACACGTTCTTGTAGATCTGGTCATACTTTTCGGCACTATCAACCACCTGCCACTCCATTTGTTGCGCCAGATTAACATGGTCGAGCTTTACATAGTACGGTTTCCTCGACTTTTCCTTTATGAGCCCAACTTGGAGAAGCGGGTGCTGGTGAACAGTGTCCGCGACAGCAAGTTCCACGTGCTCCACCAGCTTATCGTGAAGAGCTGCGTCGCAAAGTTCCTGAGGAATGCTGTACCGGCAGGTAATGATGGTGCCGCAGTAAAAGTCCAATGCAAACAAAGCTGTCTGGTATCGTTCCCTGGAAATCGTGTAAGGGATTGGAGCCAATGCAGTCAAGCCGGACACTACTTACAATGATCCCAGCTTGCGAAGGATTTCAGGCTTTGAGCCCGCCTTCTTGGTAGGTTTTGACATGGTTGTTTCAACCATTCCCGCAAGTTAGTAAGAGGCAAGATTGGACAAGATACAGCGGCTTTATGTTTAACAGGTCATTTAGTGGGAATCTTACGTCTAATGTTAAATATTCAACTTGATGAAGTCGGGCCGGGCTCCGCGGGCGTCCGTCCAGGCCCCCCATGTCCGACTGCCACTAGCCAGGGCTGCGTCCAAGGTTGGCGATCCGTCGTAAGGCTAAGCCCAGGCAACACTATAATAATAACATCCCAGCGGCATGTTATTGCCGCTAGGCACTGATCGCAAACTCGGGTTCCTCGCGGCCCCCGGTTCCACAGGATCAAGCCGTGCTTACTGCGGTGGACAAATTCGCATTGCTGGGAAACGCGCGTCACCCTGCATATTTATCATGGCTGTCCCCCCTTTACCCTCGTCGCATTCGTTTACTACGGTCCATCCCCCATTAGTACACGGCTAACCACACCCAGCTATGTCAGCATTGCCGCATCTGTCAGATACCCACAATACCGAAGCCACTTGAGCTTGGCTCTGTCTGCTGCAAGACGGTGCTCCAATCGCCAATTGGCTCAATGGCTCGTTTTGGTTGGTGCTGCATGTTTGCATTCGACAATGCATCGCAGGTTGAAGATAGATCAAACAGGCAACTTCCGAAAGTATGAGGCCACGATCGTATTCCAGGTTTGACTTTACCAGCTGAATTCCAAACGGGGTTTGAAGCCGAATTCCGCGTACAACCCACCCCTCAAAGCGCCTGCCAGCCATAATATGTAGCAATACGAATAGCAAAATATACACAGTCGCCTAAGCTGCTGTTGCATCGGTATCAACAAGTATCTCGGCACTTTTTCAATGGGTCTCAAACAGTAAAAGCGTTTGCCGTGTGCCAGTTCAGACGCGTATGGTACTCAACTGTGTCTCCTCGAGCATCGACAGCCAATCACAATCCGGTATGGTGTAGTGGCTAACATTTCGCGCTCTCAAAACCTGAGGGATTCAGTACCGCGGAGCCCAGGGTTCGATTCCCTGTACCGGAGTGGATTTTCTTTTTGCTCCTGGTTGGTTCATCTGCCAGATGACAACTTTCCTTTTTACACGCCCGCCCGTCCATCACTCGCCCGTCCCGACTTGACCAACACAGGCACCAGCAAGGTTAACTCAACGACGCCGCGGCTTGGAGGTTTCAATTGAAACAGCATTGCTGCATTCAACTCTGTATTTTTTGTTCTCTGTGCCTCTGATTCCATTTTCACCAGTACCAGCTGAATTGGGAGTTTCTGTCTAGGCGCTGGCGACGAGCTAACGAGCGGTCTTGTTGTCCTTGTCCGTGGTGACACATCGGCCAGAAGCACACAGGCAAATGATTAAACCAGTCAAATTGCGCAGATTCGAGATTTCACAACGCTCCCAGCCGGATATCGGTTTTCACAAATTGGCCATCTCGATTACCGCAACCTGATCATTGCTCGAGTCTTCTACTCGCGTCACTGTGTTGACCCCGCACAAGCCGCAAATCCGACCACGCCTCTCCTTAGCGCAGCATTGGACCACGACCACCAACAACAAGCATCCGGTATGGTGTAGTGGCTAACATTTCGCGCTCTCATAACTTGAGAGATCAGTTCCGCGGAGCCCAGGGTTCGATTCCCTGTACCGGAGTTAATCATCTCTTTTTGCGATAGTTTCCATCTTTTTACTCCTCCCTCGTTTGTATGAACTGCTAAGGCAGGGTACATATGATACGTATTCACGCTGGGGTATTTTTTTTTTAATTTAAATACAATAAGTCAAAGAAAGATAAGTTGCTTGGTTTCTATGCCTTAAACAATGATAGAGACCATGTCGCTAGCCATGGGATCCTGCATTGTTCAACTTTGCATCATTGAGTTATTCACGCTGACACATCCCAGGTGCAGTTCAGCATAATCTAGTAAGAATTAACTCGCCTACAATTCACCCATCGCCTTCCTGCCAACAGGTTGGCTTTGATGCAAGTGGATAAGCGGAGCATGGCAAGTTTTTCAAGGCTGTCACGTCCTAGCTACTCTTCTCCACTTACTCGCCCAGTCCAACTAGCCCCGCCCGTTTCAACCGCTCACAGGCCGCCCTCCTCTTAGCACCACAACACCACCCACATGACAACAACAACCACCATCCGGTATGGTGTAGTGGCTAACATTTCGCGCTCTCATAACCTGAGAGATCTTTGATCCGCGGAGCCCAGGGTTCGATTCCCTGTACCGGAGAGTTCCTGTGGAACTGTACTTTTTGCTGTCGTCCAGCACCTGTCTGTCCATTGAGTCACTTGTCCCAGCAGTGGCTTCTTTTTTTCTTTCTACTCTATTAAACTTCCCTGCCTATCCTATAGCACCGAAGTGCCTAGGGATGATGTATTATAGAGAGCCCCAAATTGTTTGGACATGTTCCACTAGCAGAAGGAGGGCCAGTAGCCTTCCTTGTCAAACCTCACGTCAAAGTTGTCAGTGTGCAGCCTCAAGCCGAGCATCGCTCAAGGACAAACTTTGGGAGAAATCGCCAGCCTTTGTTTCCAATCACCCTAGACGTTCATTTCTTTGACCGTCACTTCCATGACAGTTTCCACCAAAAGGGCTCCCCACACAGCTCCGGATCTCTACGATTAGTGACACCCTCAAACATCAATCACATCCGGTATGGTGTAGTGGCTAACATTTCGCGCTCTCAAAACACTTGAGAGATCTTGGATCCGCGGAGCCCAGGGTTCGATTCCCTGTACCGGAGAATGACGTTGTGTCCATTTCTTTTTGGCCGTGGCGGTTGTGTATCGCAAGTTGGCATCATATGTGTTACCAACGGAACCTTTTTTTATTGCCCTCTGTCGGCATTGTACACTACTCAAAGGCCACTTCACTTGCTATACACTTTTGCTTTACTAACCAGAATAATTATATGTTACCGAGTTTTCCAAGTTTAACGAATGAAATAGTCCACGCCAAGCAAGTCATGGTATCATCTGCCATTCTTCCTTCCTTCCCAGTTACAATATCTACTAGTCCAGAGCTCCTTGCTCACTTATTACAGAGACAACAAGCAGGAAAACGAAGCATCCACAGCAATCCTATCTATTATTTCTTGTCTTGTTATTTGCACCAACTGGATAGCTCAATTTCCAATCTTAGTCCTCAATTTCCCAAGGCCGCCCGCCCACTCCACTCGCTCGACTCATGTTCCTTCCCTCTTCATTATCGCAAAATTTTCTGCCCCTCTCTCATCAAAACCCTCCCCCACCATGCCTATCCACCACCCGCACACATATCCACATCAAAACATGGCAAAAATAGAGTGCACCACTATTCGCAGGCAAAAGAATAAAGACACTCCGGTACAGGGAATCGAACCCTGGGCTCCGCGGATCGAGTTGAATTTCCCTCAAGTTATGAGAGCGCGAAATGTTAGCCACTACACCATACCGGATTGACGGTGGGCATGGTTGTCACAGTTAACAAGGCCGCAAAGCCTGTGAGATGTTCGTTACGCAGCCAGTTGAATGAAGTTATGTATATTACGACGGGTCACCAGCGTGCCTGACAAAAAATGCAGACTTTAATGCAATATATCGTCCGTCTATGGTTAATAGTACACACCATGACCGTAATGGGCCCCGTCTTTTGGCTTTTAATTTGTCCACATCTAGCAACTCCTGTCAAGGCTGCACGCTCAAGCCCAGACCTGCTCGCCCCTAAAATGTCAAAAAACAAAATACAAATGATTCCGTCACTCCGCTGTTGTGGCCCATGCTTCCCTATTATTACACGCGCCGTCTGGCTCGACACAGAGCCCACGTCTACACGTCCATCCTACCGTCAGCAATGGCGAGCCGTTGCTTTGCCGTCTTGGCCCGCTTGCTAGACCCCTTTCCTCTGCCCTTTTTGCCCTTGGGCTCACTCTCGGCCGGTGTGGCCGGCGTTGCTGTCCCTGAAACCCCCTTGGAGCCGTCATCAAAATTACCCTCGCCTATTCACATTAGTACGGAGACAGTAGCAGCTTTGGAGGGGGTTGCTCACCTTCATGATACATGTCGTCCAGACTGGCCGGGTTCTCGGGCTTGCGACGTTTGCCGCCCTTCTTCTTCTGTTGCTTCTCAAATTCGCCATTCTCAAGCATCTCCTTTTCGCGCTGCTCAATCATGGCAGCCTGCTCATCATCCGCCAGCCACATGGCAATGTCGCGGTTGCGGTTCTCAGGAGCGCGACGACCAGAGAAGTCAACGCTGGAGCCACCACCCGTAATGACAACACGCTGCACCTCTTCCTTCTGCAAGGCACGCTTCCTGATACGCTCTTCAATGGTTCCGCGGGTAATGAGGCGATACACCGTGACCTGCTTGGTCTGACCAAGTCGATGGGCTCGATCCATGGCCTGCGAATCAATGGTCGGGTTCCAATCAGAATCATAGAAAATAACAGTGTCTGCCGTTGTCAGGTTAATACCAAGACCACCAGCACGGGTAGACAATAGGAAAATAAAAATCTCCGGCCGGGTCTGGAAATCGTGCACCGTGTCTCGTCGGTCTTCCAGCTTGGTCGAACCATCCAAACGGCAGTACTTGTAGTTGCGGTAAGTGAGATACTCCTCCATCATGTCAATCATGCGGGTCATCTGGAAATACAACAAGACACGATGGCCCTCATTCTTGAGCTTGAAGAGCAGCTCATCCAACTTGGCAAGCTTGCCACTGTCCGTGACAAACCGACGCATCGATGGAACCGAAATGTTGGTGAAGCGCCTCTTTTCGTGGTCGGGTTTGGGAAGCGTCTCTGCGGTGGGATACAAGTTCAGAGGCACCTTCTTCTCGATCAAAGCCCTCTCGTCCCAGACAGTTGGGCCATATAGAATCTGGCGAATGTTTGTGTTGAACAACATGTCATCGCGCTCGCTAAAGGCAGCACGGCTGAGGCAAGAGATATCAATAGGTGGTGCTGAGGCACGAGGTCTGCCGGCGGGCTCTAGTCGGCCGAGTCCCGATTCATTGTACTCGGCACTGGCAACATTCATCAGCTGCCTGAGGATGCCTTCGCCGGTAATGTCGGCAACGGGTTCGCGGTTCTGTCGGGCTCGGATCTGGAAAAGGACATGAGCGGGTGTAAATTTCTCGTCCTCCGGATCGCAGTATGCAACATTGAGCTGGCCGATCCTGTCCCGTTTCTGCAGCTCGTTATGGGCTCGGACAATCAGACTCTGGTGAGTAGCATCATAGACTTCGCCCGGCGACGTGTCGGTAAAGCGGAGCCAAGAGAATGCACCTGTTCCTTGGCTGCTATCGCGGACATTCTCGGGCTTCCAGATGTTCATCAGGTGGCCCAAGGTCTTATTGCGCCATCCAGCCTTCTGGTTATCAGGACCTGCCCTGTGGAGGCGACCACCCTCTGTCCAGACTAGACGAGGGAGCTGATACTCGATCAAACTTCGGGTCGAATAGCCCACAGCGACATTGTTACCTTCGCGGACGAAAGAGGCCGTCTCGGCAAAGTAAGCTGAGGCGAATGATGATCTGACTTCGGCGCGCTCGAACAAATCCGGGTGGTTGCACACCTTTCGGAACTGCATGACCAGGTTCATAAGAGTACCGGAATCTTGGTCGTCTCCCATGGTAGCCTTTTCGACAAGGTCCATGATGTTGATCTGGTTGCGCAGGTTGCTGTAGTATGCCCTCTGTCGGTAGGTGAGGTTGCAGAACACGTCAAGCTCAATCTTGTCACCAAGCTCCTTCTGCACATGCTTCTTGACACGACGAAGCATGAACGGCTTCAAAATCATGTGCAGACGCTTGAGTTGATCCTCGTTGAGTTTAGTATTACTCTGCGCGTGCGACTCAATATCTTTTGAAAACCATTCGCTGAACTCGTCGTGAGAGTCGAACAGCGACGGCATGATGAAATGCAAAAGCGCCCAAAGTTCCTGCATGTTGTTTTGGATAGGTGTACCGGTGAGCAGCAGTCTGTTTCGGCAGTGGAAGCCCAAGAGACACTTCCAACGCGAACTCTGCGAACTCTTGATGGCTTGGGCTTCGTCCAGAATCATGTACTGCCACTTCATCTTTTGGAAGTAGGCCACATCCGACACCACAAGCTGGTACGACGTCACACACACGTGGAAAGCAGCGTCCTTCTTGTAGGTGGTGTGCTTTCGGTCCCAAAACTTACGGAGAACCTTTCGGTCGCCGGCACTGCCCCAGTAGGGGAGGATCTTGAACTCAGGCACGAACTTGGCAATTTCTTGCTGCCAGTTGTGCAGAGTCGAAGCCGGGGCAACAACCAAAAACGGTCCCCAAATGTCGTGCTTCTCTGCGAGATATGCCATGACGGAGATGGACTGGACAGTCTTTCCGAGACCCATTTCGTCGGCCAAGATACCGTTGATGCCCTGCTCGTACAAGTTGACAAGCCAGTTGAGACCCTTGAGTTGGTACTCTTTGAGCTGAGCATTGAGCAGCTTGGGCTGCTCGATTTCAACATCGCCCAGGCCAGTGGGGTTCTGGAAATTCATCTCCCCTTCATCATCCATGTCTGGTTCATTGTTGAACTGGCGAGCCTTCTTGCGTGCTTCTTCGATGGCGTTCTGGGCATTGGCTATAGCAGCAGCCTGCAAGTTCTCCTCGTCTTCCTCCTCGAAAGTGAGGTTCTCAAAGTTGGTAACCTTTGAGCCAACGTTGACGGGCTCCTTGACATCCAGCTTTTGCTGTTGGATCTGGTAAGAATCCTTGGCGACATCAGGATTGTCAGTACTTCGCTCGACTTCATCAGTTTTGATCTTCTTGCCAATAAAGTGAGAGTACAGCTCAGTCTGGGAGATGAGGAAGTTGAGCTTTCTCTTTTGACGAGCGGCTTCGCGATCGGCTTCCTCCTTGCGGGCATTTTCAATCTCTTGCTTCTCCGCTGCCTTTCGGAGGTCACGCTCCTCACGCTCGTTGCGCTTCCAGAAGCCCATCATGTCACGCATGACTCGCTTGGCACGGGCCTGAAGATCCTTGGTGCCCTTGTTGGTGCGCAACTGCCAGCGCTTGGCTTCCTTGGAAGCGAGAATAGCTGTCTTCTTGAGATTGGAAGACTTGGTTGCGTACGAGTCGACAGCCAGCTTGAACGTCTTGTTGACATCTTTACGAGCCATGTCTCGCCAGATTTGGTCATAAATTTGATTGTAACCCTTGGACATGAATCGCTTCTCGTTCTCAGGGATGTCGTCGGTCTTGTCCTTGTCCTTGTTCTTCTGCTTCTTCTCTTCCTTCTCCTTGGGCTCCTTGTTTTCCTTGTCCTTGTCGCCCTCGGCATCGCCGCCCTTGGACTTCTTGATCTTGATGCGCACGCGCGTCTCTTCCTTGGTAGGAAGCTCTTCGCCGGCATCCAGGGCAGCTTGTGCAGCTTCAGCAGAGTCCTTCTCGGCCTGCTTCTGCTCCTTAGACTTCTTGGGTCTAGGTCCACCGCGGCCCTTGCCTTTGCGACCGGTGCCCGTGGCGGTGCCCGATTCGGCGTCGGAGGCCTGGAACGAGGACATGGTGCCACCCTCCAGGTTGAGCTCCAGGTTGCGCGCAGGGCCCTTGATGCCCTTTTGGAGGATGAGCTTGGTCTGTTGCGCCTTTTTGCTGGCACGCTCAGCATCACGGAGATGCTTCTGGCGCTCAGCTTCGTCCTCGGCAGCTTCGGCCCTGGCGAGGGCAGCTTCCTTCTGCTCCATGGTGACGGCCATGGACTTTTCACGGCGCCGCTTGCGCTGCATGTCCTTCTTGCGCTCCTTCTCGGCATACACTTCTTGCTCGCGAACTTCGTGAAGAGCATCATCATAAAACATGTCGTCGTATCGTCGCTTACCAAGGTCAGAGTGTTGGAGCAGCTTCTTGCTCGCTGTAGCAGCATACACGTCGCGTCGGACACGTCCCTGTTCTGTGTCGAGCTCGTCCATGATGCGCCGGCGCTTTTGGGCCCGCTCCTTGTACTGCTCTTCATCGAACTCGTCGGCATCGAGAGACGCGACGTTGTTTTCGATTCGGGCCTCTTCATTTTGAATCTTCTTTTCCATCTCGGTCGACCACGTCTTTTGCTTTGGCTGGCCGTTGGCCTGTCGCTTAGCGGGAGGGCGTGGAGTGGGCGACTCCTTTTTCACTGACGCTCTGCGTCCGTTTTTAGGTGTCGCGGCTTCTCGGATGTCAGATGCCCGACCCTTGGTCGACTTGCGGCCGCCCCTTCTCTTGACGACGGGTTGGCGTTCCTTGGGAGCAACCTCGGGCTCTGTCTCGGCCTCCTTTTCAACCTCAGTATCATCACGATCGGCCGCCGGTTCGACAGTCTTTTCGGGCTCTCGTTCCTTTTCGCTTTTGATATCCTTTTTAGGCTCCGGCTCGCGTTCCTCAGCTATTGGCGAAGGCTCTCGCGGCTTGGGTGCGGGTTCCGCGCTGGAGAGGATGTTTGAGAAGGACATGGGATCCGCGGATCGGCTGGGCGTCTTTTGACGTGTTAGCTCGGATGCATTCGGCTCGCGTTGATGACCTACGCTCGTTGCAGCGGGTTTTTGAGGTGAGGGAGCAGCCAGATCTGACTTCCCCAGAGGTGGAAGGGCGGTTGCCCCGTTGGTAGTCGAGCTCATACTGGGCGGAGCACCATGTCTCAAGCCCGGGGAAGTCATGAGTGGTTGGCGCCCAGGGGGGCTGTTAGACCCTGCAGGCGGGTTCGTGTGTGAATGAGAGACTGGGCTACGGGGGCGATTGAATGATGAAGATGCGCGAGGCGACGTGTACGATCCGTTGTAATACGAGGAGGAGTGTTGGTCAGCAGGCTGCGAGTAACCGTACGGCTCACGAGCCTGGTGGTGGAGAAGGAGGAAAAAAGTCAGCAATCAACGTGAGGCGATGATTAGTTGGGGGGGGGATGATGCAGGGAGATTAAGATGGAAAAGATGGAGATGCAGAAGATTGGTTGGGATTAGGGATGGAGGATGGAATGGGAGAAAAAAACGGGGTGCGGGATGGTGCGGCCATTGATGGAGTTGGGAGTCGGGAGGTGAAGGGTTAAATGGGGAGGGAAAACGGGATGGGGGAGTTTGAGGCCAGCACAAGCAAATCTGGCGTTGGCGTTTTGGCGTCCTTGCGGCCAGAGCAGCGCAGATCTAAGCTGCAGTGATTGAGTGGATGCAACAAAGCTTCATTGGCCAACGCGCCAAAAACGCATCCACGAAGGGGCACAATGTGCGGACAAGGCAATGCGAGAAAATAAAAGCCGGCGAATTGCCCTCATTACGTACCTTGGGAGTAGAGGCCTGGGGCGCGTTGTGCCACGAAGAAGTGCCGGCCGCGTCAGAAACTCGGCGCTCCTTGGTGGTGTCGGTTGTGGGATCGTAAAACGCACGCGAAGCAGGCTTGTCGCGCGCGTGTTGCGACTCGGCCGTCGGCGGCGGGTAGTATCCGGTCGGTGGGTGCAGCGGCGATGCAGAGGGCGGTGCGGGAGCGCCGGTTTGATGTTGATGGTGATGATGGTGGTGATGGTGGTGATGATGGGCAGGAGACGCTGCGGTGGACGGGGCGCTCAGTGCCGTGGTGGGTGGCAGAGAGGGAGGAGCAACCGGGCCGCCAGCTGCGCCCGAGGTGGACGAGGGCATGTAGGGATTTGGCAGAGCCGGACGGGGTGAGGGCTGATGGGCGAGGCTGCTGGTGGTGTTCGAATTGCTGGATGCAGCGTTGTTGTGGTTATGGTTGGGGGAGGAAAAGGGAGGCGCCCGGAACTCGGACGGCTGCTGCTTGGGGGAGCGCAGGCTAAAGGTGGAGTGCCGGTGCGCATTCGCAGATCCAGATCCAGGCCCCGTCGCAGTCGCAGTCGCATTCGAGAGAGTTGAAGCCGAAGTCGACGTCGCACCGCCAGAATCGCCGTGAGACGGGTCCGCACCGCCCATTCCGTCGCGCCGGTGGCTGTGATGGTGGTGGTGGTGGTGATGCCCGTGGTTGTGCCCGTGGTTGTGAGCGCTGGCGTTGCCGCTGCTGCGAGGCTCTCGCTCGTCGTCGTCCCTATGCGGCGGCTGAAGCACCGACGAGTGATACCCGTTCTTGTCCATGTCGGTAGCCCAGCGCTAAGGACAGACGCAGGCCAGGGGGGGCTTAAAAAGACACAAAGAAAAGAAAAAAGGATTATAAGCGAACAAAAGGATTCTGGGCTAGAGAACCCATGTGCTCGATTGAAGTGACGCGGCGAGGGGATTCGGAGGTGGGGGGGAACAGAGGATGCGCGCGCCTTGCAGAGTCGCGATGCGCACGCGAGCCGAATCGAGGCGTTGACAGAAAAAAAAAAGTCGCAAGCGCCGTGACCGGTGCTGGGGAATTGAGAGTTAAAGGAAGAGATTTAGTGAAGCCTGTCAATAGAATTGGCTAGTGCAGACAAACAGCAGAGCAGAGCACGGGGACAAGGATTTTTAGTTGGTGAGGGCGATGATATGGGGGGGTGGAAGGCTCCTCTGGGTATGGGTGGAGGTGCTGTTAGTTGGTGGGAACTGGGGGATGTGAATCCGGGATGCGACGACGATGATGCGCCGCGGCCATGTGGGTGTGAGTGTGTGGTGCTTGGGGAGGAAGGGGACGAGGAAGGCGGGAGGGGAAGAAGCGATTGGCAACGTGAGGGGGGAGGAGGCCGAGATACGAGGGGACGAGAGGAGACGAAATTTGCCAAAGTGAGGGCCGCACGATTCGGGAGATGGAATTGGTGAGGGTGCGGTTCTGGATCTGCCGTGCGGATGATTTGCGAGCTGAGCTTGTGAGCATGGAGCATGGAGCATGGCATGGCATGGGAGCATGGAAGACGGCCGAATGGGCGCGGCGAGGATGGGTGAGTGGGTGCGTGCAGCCCTGTGCTGCTGCTGCTGTACTGGCGCGCTGCTGTGTAGCATCTAGCATGCATCCACATCCGGGTGCCTCTCCCTCGCCCATCGTCCTCGTCATCAACTCTCACAACAACCTGGGCGGTTGGAGGTGAGGCCTGGGCTGGCTGGGCTGGGGCCACTACTACCCGGTGCTGTCGCCGCCCTCCGTCTCCACGCTTCCACGCCGCTCCACGTCTCCACGCGAATGGGGCGGGCTGGGCTTACCGTGGATCAGGTTTCAGCGGATTGGACAGGAACGTCCCGTCTTCTGCATGCACCGCAGTCGGTACCGTCTTGCTAGACAGATTTGAGCCACGGCCAGACAATTCCATGGCACTCTTTTCGCTCCCGATGCTTCCCCCCGAACCCGCGTCTCATCTCTAGCTGCCCGCTCTATCCCCTGTCCTGTCCAGTCCCTCATTGTTGCAGTCCTGCTCCCGTTCGTCTCCGGGTCCATGTGGGTCGGGGATTAACGAATCACCTTAAACTGCTTTTGGCAGTCCGTCACTCGGGCGCCGCGGGACTGGGTGGGGAAGATCTCACAATCCGACCTGGCGGGAGCCTTGTGTTGGAACACGTTTGTTGTACCAGTGCAGTGTAGGGTAAACCTGGGCAGTGGCGCGGATGAGATGGTACTCGGCCCTGGTCATTAATTAAAAAGACTTTTTTTGTTCTTTCTCGGAGACTAATAGTATCATTGTGGTTACACATTGTGTTGTGTATTTTTTTTTCCTCATCTTTTTTATAGGTTGTTTTGTTTATTTTGTTTTATTGCCTCCGTCCATTCTTAGTGTTGCACCAACTGCAAGGAACCGAGCCCGCCACTTTTGCTTGCGCTACAATTCGAGCTTGTCATCAATCAAGCGACGTTCCTGAATCATTTACCCCCTACATTTGCATTACCAAAGGCCCTACAGGACCAATCCCATGCAGTGCTGGCATTGCAATTTAGAAATTCTAGCAGCGCACACCGCCACAACTGTTCATTCTTTAGCCAGAGTCTACGTTATAGTTTCAGCACACACATCAAACCGTATTGACCGTGAAGCATATATCACGTGACCACCATTACAAATCGCCCCTCTACGATACGAGTTGGCTGCCGTCCGCATTGAGGCGCTATGGAATTGCACACTCGACTGTATGTAGTCCGACAGGGTCATTGGCGGTGAACTGGTAGTGTTTTTTTTTTTTTTCTTTCCGCTATTCGCATGCCTTATTCTTACTGTGACGAGCCAAAATTTTCTACATCACACGACACTTTAATGCTACCTACCATCCAAGCCGAATACGAGAACCATCCTGCGATGGCTTTGCTCCATTTCGTGCTTTGGCCATGGCGCCCAAGCGTTACCCAAGCACACAGACGCATAACAAATGGCATGTTCAATAACCTACCGTGACAAAGCAGTGGCCAATACAATGCATCGCATCGTATTTCGATTGACCACAAAAGCAATATGGCCACGCCTGTCCCGGTTGACAAAATACTGATCACTTCTGATTGTACGAAGAAAACGGTGGGACTGACCCAATGCATTCAAACTAATCAAGCCTCTAGCCAGTCAAACCCAAAGAAAGCAAAATTCTATCCCGTAACAATACCCGTATCTTCATGGACTCTTTTTACCTCTCTATTGAGGCCCTGCCCATACGTCGTAACAGCGTTGGACATCGTGATGCGGACGACTCGCCACCCGCTCCTGTTTCCCATGAAAATACTACCCTGACAACTTTTTTGGCCGATGGAAGCCTCTATACGTCAATTTATCATATAAAATATCAACATCCTTAGACGGCACCAGCCGAAACCATCTTCTTGCGCAGGTAGTTCTTGTATTCGGAAATGCTTCCATCCCACTCGGTGATGGTCTTGTTCTCGCACACCAGAATCTGCTTAGCAATCTTGTCCAGCAATCTATCGTATGTTAGTCTCAGAACCCGGACAGTGAGGTAGGAGGAAAAAAACTTACCTGAAATCGTGAGACACGACAACGACACCTCCGCTAAAGGCGTTGATGGCGTCCGCCAGACTGTCGATGGTAGGAATATCCAGACCGTTGGTAGGCTCGTCCAGCAACAGCATGTTGGGGCCGTCAATAGCCAACAGGGCAAAGACGATACGCGACTTCTGACCCTCAGACAGGGTACCCATCAGGGCAGTCTGGGAGTCACCAGAGAGACCGTACTTGCCGAGCTGCTGGCGCCAGTACTGGTAATCCTGGGACTTCTCTGAATACTTATCGCGCACAAAGTCGAGAGCTGACTTGGTCAGGTCTAGCTGCTCGGCACTGTGCTGAGAGTAGATACCGAGCTTCAAGTGGGTGTGGCGGGTGACGCTACCGCCGGTGGGAGACAGCTTGCCGGTCATGAGACGGAGCAGGGTAGACTTTCCAACACCGTTGGGGCCGACAAGGGCTGTACGGGAGTCCATGTCGAAACCGAGATCAAGGTTGCGGTACAAGTCATCCTCAGTCTTGCCAGAGTAGGAGAATGTGACATTGTCGAAGGACAGGACGGGAGGGGGGAGCTTGTCGACATCGGCGAATCGGAAGCTGAAGACTCGGTCCTCGACGACGGGCTGAATGAAGCCTTCGGCCTCCATCTTGTCGAGAATCTTCTGGCGAGACTTGGCCTGTCGCACCAAGTTGGCATAGGTACCGGCACTGGCAATGAACTTCTTGATGTGCACGATTTCTTCCTGCTGCTTGTGGTACGCCTTCATCTGGTTCGTCTCCTGCTCAGAACGGGTCTTGTGGTACGAGTCGTAGTTACCACCATAGTAGATTAGCTGCTTCCCTCGCATGTCAATCATGCTGCTGCAGACACCGTTGAGGAAATCCATGGAATGGGAGACGAGGACAAGAGTTCGGTCCCACTTCTTGAGGTACTCCTCGAGCCACACGCAGGCCTCGAGATCCAAATGGGCGGTAGGGTCATCGAGAAGCAGCAGAGAAGGCTTGACGAAAAGAGCCTTGGCGAGGGCGACTCGCATTCTCCAACCACCAGACATATCCTTGGTCTTCTTGTGGATGGTCTTCTTGTTGAAACCAAGACCCGTTAGGATCAGTGAAGCACGGGTGGCAAATGTGGAGGGATCCATCTTATCGATGTGCTGGGTCTGGTCAGTATTGAAAATTCACGAGAAAGAGAAAGCACATACGTCGTAGAGATCCATGAGGACGGGACTCTCAGGGCCTTCATCCTCAAGCAGCTTTTCAGCCTGCTTGTCGAGACGCTCCAGCTCATTCTCAGCCTCCTTGACAACCCACTCAAGGGCACCAAGATCGCTGGGAGGGGCACCCTCGTTCAGGAGGTAGATGTCAATGTGCTCGGGGATGGGGTATTCGCGAGCAGCAATGGCCTTGAGGATGGTACTCTTTCCGCAGCCGTTCTCACCGAGAAGACCGTATCGTCGGCCGTATGACAGTTCGAGGGTTGAGTCGGTGATGAGGACACGGCCGTGGAACACGAGACTGGCGCTGGTAATCTTGACATCCTTGCTGGTGAAGGTGGAGGACAAAACACCGGTGGTGACACGGTCGGAGATACCGTGCTTGTCCATCTGCTCAGCGAGACGCTTGACTTCGTCGAGCTTCTCGCCCGAGGTGGCGGGGCCATCATCGTCCTTGATGGGGTTGCCGTTGGCATCGAGCTGGACCTCATCGGTCTTCTTCTTGCCAGCCTTGCCCTTAAGCTTGCCCTCGGCAGCCTTCTTGGCGAGACGCTTCTCCTTGGAGCTGGAAGGGGCCATGTTGACGATGATTGATGGGGATGACGAGTGTACGGAGGGACCGCGGGGTCGATAGGACGGGGCTATCGATGGTGGGGGCCGTAACAGAAGTGTCAAGGCGTCCCAAATGCAAGCCAGAGGAGGAAAAAAAAATAGAGCCTAGAATCACACCGTTCTATGGCTGGAGAGGGATGGGGGGGAAAGGAAAAAGAAGCGACCAGCAATGGAGGAAAAAAAAAAGACCCAGCAACGAAAGAGTGGCGGTTCCAGTCCAATCCAGTCCAGGCACTTTCAGTGGTGGTGTTTGGAGGCAAGGCGGGGTGAATTTTCGTTGGTGGGGCACATTTTTTTTCAAATTTTTGGATGAAATCAGGCAGCAATCTAAGGCATCGAATACCGATTGCATGAAGCCGCAGATGCCTCGAAAAATCATCTATGACTGACATCAGGCGTATCCTTTTTCAACGCTAGCGCCTGGTAGCGGATTATTGATGCTTGAGCGACCGTTTTACGGTGGCTCCTCAGCCAAATTGGTGCCTGATATTTTTCTCTTTTTCTCTCTTTTCCATCACATTGGGCAAGTTATCTTTGTGTCTCATCCGCGAAGCCAAAAAATGGGCCCTAGTCATGGTGGCACCCTGGCTTTGACCCTCCCTTGACGTCATGTTTCCCGACGTTCTGATTGGTTGATGGGATTTCAGCTCTGCTCATGACTCTCTGCCCTGCGGGCGAGACCAAGGAGTGAGCGACATTCAAGTATCGGGCTTAAGGGGGCGACAATAACCGGGCTGCAACACGAAGATGATGGCTGGATTTGTTCTTGTCCTCGCCACACAAGTAAGCCCTGCCAACCCTGCCTCTCAGCACAACCCCGGTCTAGCTGCGTCAGCCTTCACCCTGACTCATCCGTGGGTGAATTAGCTGAGGCAAATATGTTCAATGTGAGGCAGTGTTGATTGTTTCATTCACTGCATCTGGTCGGATAAATGAGTTTTATGTGGATGAGACTGAGCAATTTGTATCATCAGGAGCGACTGCACGACGAAAAAAAAGTACTCTGATTTCTGTCTAAACGCCATTACTCTATTTCATATTTTACGAAGAGACCTCTGCGCCAAGAGCGTCGTAGGCTGTCTTGTTGGTGATGTCTCCTTGCTTGGGCCCAGTGTCTCGGCCTCCCGCATTTTGTTTTAACTGAAACTGCTTCTCTGCGAGTCGGCTTGGATCGTTCTTGCTACCAAGTTCAGCATTGAATGCCTTCTTGAGACCATCCTCTGCCTTTGAATCGTCCCAGTGCCCTTCCTTCAGGTTCTTGCCATGGGGTCCCGTAGGATCTCGATGGTGCTGGTTATTCACGTAGGTCGGTGCAGCACCGTCGTAGGATTCGGGAGCGCCTTCAGATTCGGAGTGATTCTGGGGGTTGGATTCGAGAGATGAATTTTGGTTGGAACTGGAGATGTTCTCGGAACGGATTCCACGGTTTGAAGCAAACTCGCCATTCTCCTGCAGAGATTCCGCAGCAAGGGACTCGGAAGCCACCTTTCCAGCGCCTTCCTGCACCACTGGGGCATTTTGGCCAAGATCAACCTAAGAGTCATGAGTTTATTTTTCGTAAAGTTGTAAAAGCACTCGTTCCACTGACCTTGGTGCCAGCGCTGGGAGCTTTGTTGGGAGACATCTTGTCTGAATATCAGTGTGTAATAAGTGAAAGAGAAAATTACCGATGGAGTAATTATGTCTCAGCTGTTGTAGACAAGCGCATGTGCGATTGATATAACAATGTTGTGATTTCTATGACATCATTTCGCCTGTTCCTCTGACGTTTACATATTGGCCGCATCCTCATATAACAACAGCAGAGGCCTTCTATTACATCATGATCGTCCCCAAGAGATTAAATAGGAAAGATTGGCATCGATAAGTGTCTTAGAAAGAAAAAGAAGAAACTCCAGTGAAGGTCTGAACAAAAAACAATGAAGGACGCTTGAGATGTGGATGCCATTTCGACGTTGTTAGCTAAGTTGACGTGTTTTTGGACCGGAATACCGTGTGGCAATTCATGTTATTTCGAATTTTGCGAGTCTACATAAAAAAATTGTAGGATGTATGTTGAATTGGATTGGTAGTTGCTGGTTTGCCCAACATAGTCTGATTTGAGCCATGTTTTTGATAAGCACATTTAAGTCACGACGGCCAATTTTGAATATGTGTTTCTCTATTTAGTCATATAACTAGCATCTACGCAGAAGGACTCCCATGTGTCGCATTTGCGTTTCCAGTCTGCGTGATTACTGAAGGCTGGCTGGACACTGGGAGCTATCAATTGGGGTTGCGGCGCAAAATATACTTGACGAGGGTAATGATCAATTCGATAAACTTCCAAGGCTTGGATAGTACCCAAGTAAAACTTTTCTCTACGATTAAATAACCTTGTTTTGTTGGTTGAATCACATTGCATGGATACTGTGAACAATTCGCGTATTGCAGACGAGATCGCTCGCAGTCCTTCACTTTAGTTACTGTCAAATACATCAGTTCGTAATTGTTTATATCTTTATCAACGGAACGATATAGCCGAAAATTATGATAACAAATATGTTGCTGGCGATTTTAAAGTCGAGAAAAATATCCATTACGAGCTCAATTATTGTTCTTGCTATTAGTTATGTTTGTTTCAACCGATTCCCTTTTTTAATTACCCATCATTATGTTAGCACAGCAATTGCGATAAAAATTTCGTATTGGTGTTGCCCACCAAAAATTGAATACTCGCCATTTAATTATTCCGTATAGATCCTGGTTCTTCGGATGTATAACCTTGTCCTTATCAGCCAGGATTGTTTAGATTAACTAGTGGATGGGAACATTTGCATCATGCCAATTTTAATGATCATATTTTATTAAGCGAGTCCTCGGTGGATCAATTCAGTGGTACTTGGTATATCGACTCTCATCGGCTGCTGTTGCGTTTCTGGATGCTGGCAAAACAGCAGACGAGCTGTCTATATGCTTGGAAACTTTCCAAAGGTTGCTCCCACTGATAAACTAGCCAAATATCAGTGAATCTTCTTACTGTCAAGAAACCCCTGGCACAGCTTTCCATGGTCACCTAGGGGTTCCAGTTGGGCTTAAAAGTGTTTGCGGTCAAGGACTCCTCATTGTCAGAATATTTCGGCATGGGGCGGGAAATTTGGGCCAGGGCAAAAATGATGCGCCGAGTGGTCGAAAAATATTGTTACGATCAATTTAGTACCCGAGAATCCATGGAGACATGTTGGTCCACTAGATGCAAACCACGAGCCTTTTCATGCCCATGGTGTGTCATTTTGTTTGCCGTGTTTGAAGTAGCTACGTGGCAGAAATTTTGAGACTGAATTAGACGAGTTGTCTGTGTTTTAGGATTTGTGCATCATGTGGCCGTGTTTGAAAACATCTTTGTTTCTCTGTTCGAATAACAAGCCACCAAAATTTCCGCTATATAACATATATCTTGTAGATTCCAAAGAAGAAGAAAGAAGAAATACCTGTGGATGGGATTTTCTAGCATAATTTCTTGGCTGGCTACTCTCTGTTGGATGGATGCACAGGTTAAGTGTTCCGCGGAATGGTGGCGTTTTCCAATATTAAAAAATCACAACATCGACAGGAATAAATCTATGCGCAGATACCTTCTAGTTTATTTTTTGTGATTGACAAGACATTCACAGTGAGAGAATTTAGGGCATGTCATATTCATATAGCCGCTGGAGGTAAACTCAGAGGGGACGATTACAACTCGACATTGGAAAATCACCCAGGAGGTATAGGGTTGGCTATGAACTACGTTTTCCCACAGGAATGTTGGCTAGCGCAATGTTTTGACCAGAGACTTGCCGTATGTGGAGGCTCATTGTTTATAATCCGTTTGGAAAGCAAGGTCATCATTTGTTCAATACACAAAATACATCTCGCCGCACCAGCACAACTTTCGAAAAGGGAATATATTTCGGGGACTGCGCAGAAATCGGGACAAGGGACGAAACGTCATTGTTCATCGGGCGTCTAACTCTGGGGGCTTCACATGCAAGGAATGCTACAGCTTAATCTCTTTGGCGAGCAGCGGAGAACAATGGCGGTGACAAGAATAGAGATTGGCGCACCCCTCCACTGCAACGTGGTGTGGGAAGAATGTTACGCGAGGATTGTAATTAATACGTCGATGCATCAGCAAAGATGATGTCTCTGAAAATGGATTGGTTGCTTGACACTCGGCTGACACGTAGGGCTGACAGTGAAGTGAGTGTTTGCCACTGCGGCGCTGAAGCATCACGAGGCTGAGGCTCATGATGGTTGCGATCATCGGATGAATTGGCGCGTGCTGATTAAGGTCAATGGTAGGCTGCAATGAGATCACAGTTGGCGGATGAAATATAAATGAGATGAATGTATGCGAAACAGCAATCCTTTCAATCCTTTGATTAAGATGAGTGACGGTCCGCACGGCCCAATAACATTGATCCAACGACATTCGAAATGACGGAGCTTGTTTATCACAATGGGCACTACCATCGAGTCCGGACGAGGCAGCCCCGCGACCAACAGGGATTGTGGCGCAAAGCGTATGAGCTCTGGGACGAAGTGCTCTACGGCGTCGGCAGCGCCTATTACAAGCTGCAAGGCCGGCGAGCCACAGAGAAGAAGCGGCGGCGGTGAAGTGCGACCGGGAACACGGCTCTGAACGGGCCGGAGCCTCTGGCAGGACCGGAACACACGGCTTCCAGCGAGTCTAGACTATCGGCACCGGCACCGTAGTAAGGTTGGGCTTGTGTCCAGCAGGGGAACTACGGATATACGGAATGGGAGAGCGAGTCGAGCTCAGTCGATGCGAAACAGCCACGATGGAAGGAGGAGTGAAGATGGATGCCGACCAAGGTCGAGCATTGAGCGCCGGGTCGGTCAGAAATGATGACCAACGGCGATCAGCAATCAGGAGGCCACACGAGCAGAGAGCACCACCAACAAGCAGGGCGCAGAGAAATGAGTTTTCCCGAGGCTCAACCATGGGCCACCATGACATCAATGCTCCAGTGATGTGCAGTCGCTGTGCATGGACGCTGTCGCACATACGCGGGTCGAGTTTCAGACTGGCGAGAAATGGCCACCGCCAATAACAACAACAACGGCCAACAGAAGGGGGAGGAAAGAGTTGGTTAGCGAGCGGGATACGAGGAGCCGGGGAGCCGCTCCAGATGGCATACGAGCAACAGGCTAAAGAGCGACGGATGGACGAGGCCGGGTTGAAACATGGCAGAGAGCAAATTGAACTGGCGGCATTTTCCAAATTGTTCCGACAAAGACAATCATTTCCCTGGGTGAAAACAATGAGATGAAATTCCCTTGGCTATGCGTAACCGCCTCGCGGCTGTGGGCTTGGCCGTTCTTGGTACGAGCAGACTGATGAGTTTAATCTCGAGGCTGGCATCGCTTTCGGTAGTGACATGCTCTTGTGACCCTGATGCTTGTACCCACACCACTTGTCCGCGGGATCCTTGGATGCTCAAACCCATACATACCAAGACGATAGCTTTTTGCCTCGCCGCCCATCGCCCAGCAGGCCAGCCACTCGTCTTGCTTGGCCAAGCTGCTCGCCAAGAAGCCAAGCACCCAAGCACACGAGGCACTGAGGGTCGGCCTCTGAGGGCGTCGTCATGTCATCCCGATGAGGCCAAAAGCCTCTTGGGCGGCGGCTGCTCGCCAAGGAGATGAGATTTGGTGGAGATTGTCTCCTATTCCAGGCCAGATTCACAGCGGCGGCGGTGACTGGGGGCCGTGCGAATCCGTCGCCTGGCTCGCTGTGCCCACGAGCGCCAGACGCTGGATGGCGCGACCTCTCTAGCGCCGTCGCAGCAGCCCAAACGAGAGATTGTTCATCTCCATGGCGGTGCGTTCTGTGCCAGCGGCTGCTAGTGCACCCCCAGATGCTACGACAGTGCTCGCTCCGCGCCAGAACACGGTACCACCGCCGCCACCGAGATGAGTTCCGAGAATCCCGGTCGCTGATTGGCGGTTCCCACCCTCTCAAGGCTCTAAACAAGCTTACATCGTTGCTGCGCCCCCTGACCCGGCCAGGGGCTGTTCCTCGAAACGGGTCCCTAATACGGAGGATGAGGGGGGCAAGGACCACACTGTAAGGATCGCAGCAGCAAGATACCTGCTGCTGCGCCGTACCGTGGAGGGTCGCCCGAGGGGCCGACCAGCCTTGGCCGCCATGCCCTGGAAGCGCGCCACAGGTGCCATTGGACCACGGCTGGCCGTTCCCCTGAGCTTCCATTTAGAGCTTCTCTGCCAGGCCTTCACTGTGGCCAACCACTGTGGCCAACCTCGCGCCCCCCCTGTTGCGGCCCTCCACCCCCTGCGAGTCTATTTCCTTCAGCGGGAGGGGCCCTCCACTGGGACCACTCGGAAGGGGGGTGCCTCTTCGGCAGGAACCAGGGGTGCCGCCGGTTGTGGGTTCACTCAAAGTCGACGCCGCCCCAACTCTGATCGCTTCCTTTTCCTTCATCTTGAGCCCATTTCTGATCAAGGCCGACTCTTCTCCCTCCATCTTTCTCTCTCTTCCTTATACCCTCTTTTTTGGTTGCGATTAGACTCGCTCGAGCCTGATTGCTCCATTTCCCGACACTCCTTTAGTCACCTTTTCAATCAACGACGCGGATATACCAAGGGCTTGCAGCTTCGCACCCTTCATCACCTTTTTACGCGTTTATCAATTTGCGACTTTTTGATTCGCTTTCCATCGCTTTCTATACGCTCTTTTTGCAGTCCGTCCGTCGACATTAAATCATAATGAAGTACTCCACCGCCATCGTGGCCGCAACCGCGGCCACCGCTCAGGCTGCTCTTCAGCCCATCGTTATGAAGGTATGTGTGTTCGCATCGCGATTCAGGATTGCAACCTAACAGCAGGAAATCCAGGGAAGCAAGCTCTTCTACGAGAACGGCACCGAGTTTTTCATGAAGGGTATCGCCTACCAGCAGGACACCGCTGCTGCTGGTGCCACCAGCGAGAGCACCACCTACGTCGACCCCCTTGCCGATGAGGATGCTTGCAAGCGTGATGTTCCTCTTCTCGCTGAGCTCGGAACTAACATCATCCGAACCTACGCCATCGATCCTACGGCGGATCACACTGCCTGCATGAAGCTCCTTGACGATGCTGGCATCTACGTCATTTCTGATCTTTCCGAGCCCGCCACCTCCATCAACCGTGACGACCCCCTCTGGGATGTGACTCTCTACACGCGCTACACTGCCGTCGTTGACGAGCTCGCCAAGTACGACAACGTCGTCGGCTTCTTCGCCGGTAACGAGGTCTCCAACAACAAGAGCAACACTGATGCTTCTGCCTACGTCAAGGCCGCTGTCCGAGACACCAAGAACTACATCTCCAAGAACCACGACCGCTGGATGGGTGTTGGTTACGCCTCCAACGATGATGTCGACATCCGCGACGAGATTTCCCAGTACTTCAACTGTGGTGAGGATGCCGAGCGTATTGACTACTGGGGTTACAACATCTACTCCTGGTGTGGCGAGAGCACCATGCAGAAGTCTGGTTACAGCGACCACGTTGAGTACTTCAAGAACTACTCCGTCCCCGTCTTCTTCGCCGAGTACGGCTGCAACGAGCCCGATGGTGCTGCTGCCCGTATCTTCGAGGAGACTACTGCTCTCTACAGCGACGAGATGACTGGTGTTTTCAGCGGTGGTATCGTCTACATGTACTTCCAGGAGGACAACGACTACGGTGTTGTCAAGGTCAGCAACGGCAAGGCCACCAAGCTCAACGACTTCAGCAAGCTCAAGTCCCGCGTCAACTCTGCTACTCCCTCCGGTGTTCAGTCCGCCTCTTACTCTCCCACCAACACCCCCTACGCTTCTTGCCCCTCCGTCTCCGAGAACTGGGTCGCCAACAAGAACCTTCCTCCTACCCCTAACTCTGACCTCTGCGAGTGCATGGAGAAGGCTGCCAGCTGTGTCCCTGCCAGCGACCTCAAGGCCAAGAACTACGGCGAGATCTTCGGTTACATCTGCGGTGAGAACGAGAAGTACTGCACTGGTATCAACGGAAACGCCACCACCGGTATCTACGGTGCCTACAGCATGTGCACCCAGAAGCAGAAGCTCACCTACGTCCTCGACACCTACTACAAGGACCTCGACTCCGCCTCCACTGCTTGCGACTTCGATGGCCAGGCCACCACCCAGAGCGGCTCTTCTGAGTCTTCTTGCAGCTCCGCTCTGGCCTCTGCCAGCTCTGCCAACGCTGTTGCTGCCACTGCTACTTCTGCTACTGGTGGTGGTTCCAGCGGCAACAGCAGCAGCAGCGACGGTTCGAGCAGCGACAGCTTCGGCAACCCTGCTGCTGGCATTGGCCGTGTCTTCTCCCTCGGCAGCGTTGCCGTCGGTGCCTACATGGTTGCCGCCTTTGGTGTCGGTGCTAGCATGATTCTCCTGTAAATGGGGACTATGGGTTGATGGATTAAATATGGGTAGATGGATTCGAATAGAATCGATTGCTGAATTTTCCTAGCTTCGGGTTTCCTTTGGATTGCGCGTTTTGATTTCTAGTGTCGAGCATCGCCGGTGTTTAACAAGGCTCTCGTTGTGTGGTTAGAACGAGGTAGTGTACGACGTTTTAATGCCACCAGTGGGCACACGACAGGCCGTTTCATGGTTTGCGCAGTACTTTCAATGTGACATATTTGCAAATGTAAATTCTTTTATTAAAAGCTCTGGAGGAATATCTATTGTGAGAGGTGAAGATGCAGTGTCGTTGGGAGCGTTGTCCCTCCGCAGCTATAGATGAATAAACGTCGAGTTGATGTTCAAACATTTGTGCATGTGAGGTCAAAATTGAGTAGTGGAGGTTGATATGTTCGTGCACCTGATTCCAGTTAGATTAATTCATCATTGGCCGTTCATCGCCTCAACAAGGTTGGGCATGCGTCCCTTGACTTCCCGCGGTTTAATTCCCGGGATGCCCAAGCTAATCTTGCATGGCGATACTCGAATCACTCAAAAAGCGCAGACAAGGCCCGAGAAACCCCGTCGCGGCCGAGGTCTCATGAATGTCGGAAGAGGCTTCTTGGCGAGTATCGTGCCGGTGGAGGAGGGGCGCAGCAATGTTCTATCTTGGGTGATTTCTGGGCGCGGCCGTGGTGGGTGCGCGTCTTGGCCGGCGTCAAATGTTTGTGTGATCGGCATTCCCACCAAATAAAAATGTTTATAGCCTATATCGAACAGTCAGTGGCGGATTTTGAGACCCAATTTGACGTCAGGTCAGGGATCTTGGAGGAGGAGTGGAGGGGGGGGGGGGGAGGAAGAAAGCGTATACTGCGTATGGGCGATGGTGCACTTTGGGCCACTCCAGGTGTGGCGGCAGCATGGTTGTCCGAAGTATTGCTGCTCATACACGGGACGAACGAATTGCTGGGATGGACCCTCGGAGAGAAGGTTAAATGACATGGATACCACATGCATTGCATCCGAGTGTTTTGGAACACGCGGTTTCCGTTAGAGTTCATCCCTGCCAAGACTCCTAATATGCCTCTGACCCCGTTGCTTGCCGCTTACGCTGCTACTGACTGAGAGGGGCTGGCCGGGAAATGTGTCGGATGCGATGGCCTCGATGCACTTTTTTCTTGGCTTCGGGGAAGACCCGGGGTACCTTCGGGACCTATTCTGGGTGCTCAAGACGATGGATGTGTGTCAAACGGCTTTCAACTGGTATATTATTAGATCTTGGCTGTAGAGACTGTAGGGCCGTGTTTCACCGGCCAGATGTTGTAGAGGAGAGAGTAAGTAGGTAGTTCGACTCAAGCACCTCTCCATATCGCAACCTCGCATCTCGAGGCCCTCCAGCTACTCCGTGAAGCCCACATCACTTGTCCCCCTCCTTGCTCCCCTCCTTGCTCCCTGCCTCCCTTTCCTTCTGCTGGGCTGCCTTGAGCGGATTCACCCAACAATTCCGGTTGCGATAGGGCGATTTCGGGCACAGGAGTGCGTGCCCTTGGGTGTCCCCGCAATCTGGGCATGGCTTCTTTTCTGTTGCCGTCCGGTCGCTGTCGGGTATAGCGTTGCGATCCATTGTGAGAAAACGAGCACGTGTGCAGTGCGATGATATTCGATGGTTTGTTGCCCTTTTTAGAATCATCTAGGACTGAGCATCGATGGTGGGGTTTGGCAGCGATGCGTCATACAATGAGTCGTTGTATCATCGTCACGTGCTGACTGGAACCGAAGTCTGTAGTACCTAGGAAAGGACCACAGGACAGAATTAGGTTAGAGAATGTCTTTCTGGTTGATATCTGAGAAGCACCGGAGTGGATGCGGTGCAATAGTATTGTAAGTAAGGTAATTGGTCACGAGTGAAGTATTTTTGGAAAAAAAGGACGAGGTACCGGAAACGTTGTAAGATATGCTCCTCAATTATTTGACATTCGCCCAGGTCGAAGATTATGATTAGGCATGTAGGTCAATTGAATTGTTCATTATTGATATTTTTTACTGCAGGCCTTAGGGGTTAGAAATGTGTATTGCACTAGTATCGCATGTAGAGCCACCCAAGTCTCCTCCTACTTTGGTCTGCTTTAGAGTATTTTACTCTGTTCACAAAGTTTTTCTTGACAGATCCCTGGATAAGCCCAATTAAAGAATAACGGGTCGCGCCAAACCTACCAGGAAGGCGTCCCGAACACTCATACAGTGCACATTCTAACCACTGCGGTCTGTACGCATTGGCATGGTGGATTGCCTTACTGTTGATGGCAAGACTCAAAGAAAAAGGAAGAGATTTGTTTCGTGATATTATTTTGTTTTGTTCTTTTGCTTTTGTACGCTTGGCCTCTGCATGTCAGCCTTAACCGCATCGGCTTTTCCATCCCTTTACTTATCTTCTCGCTACTGAAAGAAAAATAGACACTCATTCCTGATTATATGTATGTGACAGATCCCAAGGTTGTGTATGATGCATTCGAAGCTAAAATAGTAGCAGCTGACAAAGGTCATAGATTGCAATGATGACCGTTGTTCTGCCTAACCCAGCGTCTGGGGGCCTGTGTAGATAATGGTGTACATATTGAAAGGTATCCAATCATATAACTACCCAGTAGGCCCAAAAAGGTCCCGGTCAGGCTTTATGGGAACACGCCAAGACCAGCATTGCCTCAAGCTCCATCACAAAGCGGGAGCTATCGGCAGGCTGGCTAGCATCCGACAATGAGACTAGGTCACTGGCAATTGCGTTCTCAAGAGGGGACTCGTCAAATGAATATTGCTACCTTGGTTGTGTAGCAAGACAAATGAGGGGAATTGCATTGAGCTTCCAGTATAGAGAGGGGTCCATTGAACTGATACATTAAAGGGCAACTATAAAAAATAAACACGACCCCATTTCAAGAAATGATCATTGTGAACAGATAAATGGTAAAGCAAGCAACAGCCCAAAAGATAAGAAGGAGATGGAATACTGTACTTAGCACAGCAGAGTAAACAAGAGCCAACCCCGTAAATCCCCAGAAAGTTCCCATTGCAGTTGGTATGGGAAAAGGGCGTAAACGCGGTGGTTTGCTGTGCTGTGAATGGACAGGTCAAGCTGGCGCAGCTGAAAACGGAAAAGTGGATGGAAGCGAGAGGGATTGAGGCAGTATCGTGACTATCGGAATAGCTCATGGGATGAGAATAGTAGGTGGCCTTCTGGTAGGCGGTGCGGTTTCTGAAAGGATTGCTGGAGTGGCTGTAGCCGTTGCTATGGCTGGCGGCAGGAGGCAGAACGGCGAGCCAGAGGAAGTATATGGAAGCACCACGGGAGCAGTAAGCAGCTTGTTGATGACGACTAAGATATGGCGTGGTCCTCTTTGTCCTCTGTCTAGCCAAGCAGGCGCCCAAGAAGACAAATTGAACTGATGGGGTTCTGGCTCTTCATCTATGCTAGCAGTTAGCAACTGGTGACTGTTCGCTCTCAAGAGCTATACTCTTTTACTCTATTCGAGTTGGGGAGAGAGATTGCTTGGTTGGAGCTTGGTGCAGATTCGAGCCACCGGGTCAGCGGCTGCTGCCAACTACACTGAGAGGTGGGCTTATCGTATTGAATTCGGCTCTAGTGTGTTGTAGAGAATGTGAAGACCTCCTATATTTGACCTATCTTTGAGTGTTTTCACCACTGTGCTGTGCTGGCAAGGTGCAGAGCAATCTCCGATCGTGTTTGGAGCTGCGCGAATCTGGGCCCGCCCAATTCAACCCACAAACTCAACTGAAAGCCCGACCTTGATGGGTTTTCACGGATCATGAAAGGCTTTGCCGTTGGGCGTTTACAGTCGCAGGTAGGCTGTAGTAGGTAGTTGTAGTTGACCTAGGCTGGTACCAAGATTCGAGAACACTGGGCACCCATCACTGCAATCACTTAAGGAGTGGAGTCGATTGATACAAGTAAGGGGTTTGATGGTTTTCCAAAAGGCTTCTTAGGAGGCTTATATTGAATGGCCGTGGTTGTATGTTGTAGTATAGTGCAATCGACCACTGGAGATATACTCGTACACAGCTGCCAATGGATGGGCCAACACCTTGCTAGCGATGCAGCTGCACACTTTGACTTTGTGTTTATGCGACCCAGACAAACCGCAACTTTATATGTTCCAACATTTTACTCAAAGTGTTTCTGCATCAAGAAAAAAAACAACCTCTGTCTCGAACCATCTTGGCCGGCCGACGCAATGTCCAAAGACACCGTATCCCAGTCCGCCCGAGGCCACGCACCCAACGATGATTCAGAAAGAGGACCTGCCGAGACACGCCCGCAGACGCAAAAGGACCAGCACGTGCGGGGGATGGAAACTGACCCCAAGTCTGCGCTGCAGCGCGGCCTCAAGGCGCGGCACATCAGCATGATTGCCATCGGGGGCGCCCTGGGCACGGGTCTGCTGTTGGGGACGGGAAAGGCCCTGGCCGGCGCGGGCCCGGGGGCCGTGGCCATCTCATACATCATCATGGGCGTCCTCGTGTACATTGTCATGACGGCGCTGGGGGAGATGGCCGCCTGGCTGCCCATGTCTGCAGGCTTCACGGGGTACGCAACGAGGTTCTGTGACCCGTCGCTCGGGTTTGCGACGGGCTGGACGTAAGGATTGCAGATGCAAGGAAGATGATTTTGAAGAAAGCGTTCTGACTTTGGTTCAGGTACTACATGAAATACATTGTCGTGACCCCCAACCAGATCACGGCGGGCGCCATGGTGCTCGAGTACTGGGCGCCGAGGACCAAGATCAACCCGGGCGTCTTCGTGGCGGCGATTCTGGCGGCGGTCGTCGTCGTCAACTGGCTCGGCGTGCGCTTCTTTGGCGAGTTCGAGTTTTGGCTGTCCAGCTTCAAGGTTGTCGTGCTCGTGGCCCTCATCATCCTGTCCGTCGTGATAGTCGCCGGCGGCGGACCGGACGGCGATGCGCGCGGGTTCCGGTACTGGCGCAGCCCGGGGGCCTTCGCCTTTGACGCCGAGTGGAGCGTGTCCTCGCCGGCGCTGGCCAGGTTCCTGGGCGTGTGGTCGACCATGGTGGTGGCGACGTTTGCGTACCTGGGCACCGAGCTGGTGGGCGTGACGGTGGGCGAGGCGCAGAACCCGCGCCGGACCATCCCGCGGGCCATCCGGCTCACCTTTTACCGCATCCTCTTCTTCTACTGCCTCAGCGTCTTCCTGCTGGGCCTGTGCATCCCGTACGACTCGGCGGATCTCCTGTTTTCGACAAGGGGGGCCTCCTCGGCGGGGGCTTCTGCCTCGCCCTTTGTCGTGGCCCTCAAGATGGCCGGCTTCAAGCTGCTCCCCAGCATCGTCAACGGGTGCATTGTTGTCTTTGTCTTTTCGGGGGCCACGTCGGACCTTTACATTGCCAGCCGCACGCTCTACGGGCTCGCCTCGGACGGGGACGCGCCGGCCGTTTTCAAGAGGACCGACGACCGCGGCGTGCCGGTTGTTGCCCTTGGCACATCGGCCCTGTTCTGTCTCCTGGCCTTCATGACGGTTGCGAATAGCACCAAGGACGTGTTTGGCAAGTTTGTCAACATGGTCACCATCTTTGGCCTCCTCAGCTGGATCTCCATCCTGGTCACGCACATTTGCTTTCTTCGAGCGAGGCGGATCCAGGGCATTTCAGATGCCGAGATGCCTTACGTCGCTCCTTTTGGCCTCACGGGTTCCCACATTGCTCTTGCGAGCTGCTGCACCGTTGCCCTGACCAAGCACCTTACGGCCTTTCTGGTGTCGCCCGTCAACTGGGTCGACGTCATGACTGGCTACGTCGGCATTCCCATTTATTTGGTGCTGATCTTTGTGCACAAGTTTGTGACAAAGAGCAAGAGGGTGAGACCTCACGATGCCGACTTTTACACGGGCAAGGACGTCATTGACCGGGAGGAAAAGGCGTTCCTGGAAGAGCAAGCGAGAAGGCGAGAACTGGCACCAGAATCGGCCATATCTAAAGCATACCAAAAATACCTTTCGTGGTTCTTGTGATGAGTAATTTGGGAGAAGCTAGGGGGGACCCTTGAGCCGCTAGGGGTTTTTGTGTCGTGTCTGCCTCGCGAACGCCGTGGCTTACAGTTGAGGCACAAGAGGCTGGTAGCTCTGAGGATAATACTACGACCAGAACAAGACACAATTTTCTTGCAGCTGCTCGGTTCTCATAGCCATTTCTGGCCAGCCTCGTCTAGACTCGACACTTTTGAGGCTACTGGCCACCTAACGACAGAGGCGCATCTTGGTTCTGCGGGCATGATTGGTCCTCACCCGAGTGCTTTTCCACATTCACGCAAAGATGCTGGGCAAACTGGCGTCTTGGGGGCCAAGGACGGTCACAACGGACTTGGTGATTCTCACTGCATCTGTGGAGCTAGGCGGGTTGAGCAACGTGTTTGCGGGTTATGGTACTTCAGTGCACCCGACCGCCAAGTCGTTAGTTAGTTTGGGCTGCGAGGTTGGCTTGGCCACGCTAGGGCATCATGTGTTGTTGTTTGCCAGATCAAGTGCGGGATTTTGCAATGGGAGCACTGCGTGTATGATGGAGAACAGTAGAAAAGGAAAAAACGAAGATGAAATCAAAAACAAAAAAGATGTTCCTGTCTAAGACAATAATTCTGTTCCCCTGGAATCTGAAACCCGCCATGCAAGATTTCATCCCGAAGAGTGACGGGGTGAGTGCTTCCCCGCCACCAATGGCATGGCCGCACCAGGGATCAACCGCCGGCTATGCATCCGGACGTGGAACCCGCGCAATCGTCAGCCTCCACTCGTCATGTCCAGCCTTTGCTGGGCTCAAACGGTAAGCCCTAATTTAAAGCGCCAAATAAGAAAAGATGCAGCAGGAGCAGCATCCATCCATCGGTGGAGGCCAAGGGGTTGATTGTTTGTGCTCGCGATCTGCGGACCCTCCACGAGACCGGTGCTTAATCTTCACGGGGAGATCCCAAGTTCGCACCGAGCCATGGCGGCTAGCTTGTCAATCGCCAGCCGATCATGATATGGCAGCGGTGCCCAACTTAACCATGCCGGACCTTGGAGGGTGCTTCTCTGGGCGGCTACAACTGCATGCTGCCCTGGCAGGAAGCCGGATGGAAGCGGTGCATGTCCATGGTCAGAAATAAGGACGCGCCGTCAACTCAAGGTTATTGGCCTAGGCCGCGGTCCTGGGCCTCTTTGGAGCACACCGACAGGGATGACACTTCCGAGGCGGGGGGGCTAAGCGTGCGTTAGCAGCTGGTCAACCCAAGTGGCGGGGAGTAAAAATAGTCCATCCCATTAGCAGCCCCCCGTGAACGCCGTAGTTTGGGGGGTCCGGGACAGTCTAACCATCGTGATTCAGTAAGACACACTCGTTGTTGAAGAAGAAGAAGAAATTGCTCGTGGTGTTGTGCATGGACTTGGCAACCGTTTGCGTGTTGGGTCTAAGCCAAGACTATGTTGAAGAGATCACCATGTACAATACTGAACTCGAGGCATCCAAGCCCGACGGCCCGGGGAAATGTCACCGGCAAAAACAAAGAAGCACAAGCACCTCGGACATGGCGAGAAGGGGTCAAACGCGGCTGGATCCCGAGGTTGGAGGGTTGCACAGGCCAGGCACAGTCATGAGAACGCTGCATCTTTGTCTGCCTTCGGTGACCTTTGTGAAGGACAGGGCCCCGCGGCTTTCTTGGTCAGCACCAAAGCTCAACTAAGCATCGCTTGCTGGCCATTAGCGGAGCTCAGCCCTGCCGCCGTCCCCTCTTGCCTGCTTTTTCGGTGGAGCCTCCCCGGCGTCTGCGCCACGGAGCTGGGATTAAGCTGGACGACGGCGTGGGCTGTCTGCCTCTAGCAGCTGCCTCCCGTGCCTAGGTGGTGGGTTTGATGGCGTTCGCTGGCGTTTGCTGGCTTGCAGGGGAAAAAGAATGGATGTGTATAATACAGGATGGCCTCCCTGAGAGGGGAAGGCAGGATCATCGTGGCCATCCTCATCGTCCATTCTTCTCTCCCGCGTACCTTGTTTTTGGCCTGGTTGGTAGCGTTTCTGTGCTTCTTCTGCTTAACCACCAGCCATCATGATTGCCAAGTTCGGCCTCCTGGCCCTGGCAGGCATAGCAGCCGCCTTGGAACCACATCAACTGATGCACCACGCACGAAAACAGCCCATTGCCCGTGTTAAAAGAGACCTCCAAGACAGAGACACCCACCCGTGCAAGGTCCTCTCCCAGGCGTACAAGGCCGCTGGTGGCAAGCTCGGCGAAGGCGTACTCGTAGATGTTCCTCCCTCTGTGGGCATCGCCTGTCTCAAATCGGTGCCTCTTGCAAAGGAGCGCGATCTTGCCCTCATCGACTACCTGGAGCCCTTTGTTCAGTTCCAGAGCACAATCGAGGTCCTTGCCAACCCTCCCAAGGAGTACCTCTTCCCGGGAGTCGACATCTTTGGTGGCCTCGATGCCATCAAAGCCAAGCTCCAAAAGAACGGATACAAGACTCAATATGAATTCATGACTGCCCTACGATCTCTTGTAAGTCCTGCCCACTATCGCATGTTGATGATTCATACTAACCAGTCAGTTTGCCGCCGCTAATGACAATCACTTTGACTACCCTGCCGCTATTCTCAACGCCATCCAGTTTGTTCGTCAAGACATGGATTTCATGTCCCTCTCCACCGATGGAACCCGTCTGCCCGAAATTTTCATGACTCTCGATGTGCTGCGTGGCGACAAGGGCGAACTGGACTACCATCCCTCAGCTGTCTCAAGCATCGACGGCACCCCCGTCAAGAAATGGCTCGAGAACGACGCCGTCTACAACGTTGCCAACTTCCAGGATCCCGATGCTCAGTTCAACGGCCAGTTCTCAACCCTGCAGCGCATTGCCGCGGGCTCTGCTGGTACCTCGACCTTTTCGGCCTTTGAGATCCCCGACTCTTACACCATCAAGTTCCGAAACGGTAGCACGCGTGTTGTCGACAACAACATCATCTTCTTCCCAACCTATGACTTTACCGACATTGAATCTGGCGAAGACTTCCAAAAGGCCTTTGAGATTCCCTCCGACTCCAAGAGGGACGCCAAGGTCAAGTTCCGCCGCTCCAGCTCTGAAGATGACCAAGACAGCTTTGTTGGCTTCCCCGATCCTGTTGTGAAGCACCCAATGGGCTCTATTGCTGGGTACTTCCTTGAAGGTGATGACTACAAGGACACTGCTGTCCTTTCCATCTTGAGCTTCCTCCCAATTGGTCTGGATGAAGAAGCGAACGCCAACCTCAACTTCACCGAGTTCATTCTCGAGGGCCGCAAAGTGGTTGTCGAGTTCTTTGCCAAGGCCCAGAAGGCAAAGCGAGACAAGCTCATTATTGACATGTCCGCTAACGGTGGTGGTTCCGTCTTTCTTGCCAACGAGGTCTACCGCCTCCTCTTCCCTCAAGGAAAATTCACCATCTGGGACCGATACCGCGCCAACGAGGCTCTCGAGGTCGCTTCCGAGGCCGACTATGAGACGCTTGTCAATGTTCTCATCACCCAGTCCACCTACTACCCCATCAACTCCGAAGGCGAGCAGATCATGTCTGGCAAGGAATGGTTTGGGCCCTACCCCGCAAGCGGAGAGAACGTCACCGAAGCGTTCCAGGATGACAAGTCCATCCCCTGGGACGACACCATCCCCGCCTACATTAACGGCGAGAACCCCAAGTACACCGTCATCAGCAAGCCCACCTTTAAGCCCGAAAACATTGTCGTCGTCACCGACGGCACGTGCGCATCCGCCTGCAACATCTTCACCGGCCTCTTGACGCACAACCACAAGATCCGCACCATCGCTCTGGGTGGTCGACCTCTCCGAGCTGCCATGCAGGCAATGGGCGGTGTCAAGGGCACTCGCCTGTCGTACTTTGGCGACATCCGCACTGCCACCAACGACTTTTATGGCGCTATCAGGGATGACAAGGATGCCACCAAGATTGTCAAGGCTGCCGGCGATGTCTTCCCCCCTCTCACTGATGCTCCCCTCCTGCCCCTTGTTGTCGGACAAGAGGGCGGCAGGGTCAACAGCCTCAGCGGCTACGCAGAGGACGATATCGACGGCTACCCGTTGCACTTCCGCTACGAGGCTGCCAACTGCCGACTCTTCTACACCCAGGCCATGACCAAGAGCGTGACGGAGCAGTGGCGCAAGGCCTACCAGGTTGCCTGGAACGGCGCAAAGTGCGCTTCTGGCTCAACCAGCAACGACGATGGCACCATCGGCGACGAGCCGCTCAAGTACGACAGCCGCGTGCGCAGCCATGCCAAGCCTCTGGCCAACCCTGGCTCTCTCTCTTCCTCTTATTGATTTGACAAAAGTATCATTCCTGTACATATTTGACGCGTTTGGACTTGGAAAACTGGGACACTGCTTGGCTTGTAATTGGGATAAGTTGCATGGCGTGGCGTTTGACTTTGAATTAAACAGATAGCAAATACCTTGTCAGAATTAGAATAAGATGTTTTATCGGACAGCAATATTCGCTCCAAATCAATGTGCTTGCATGATACCCAAACACCCCCATTCTGATCCTTAGGCTGCCTAAGGCCCTTAGGATGGTGCCGCCTTCTCTATGCAAATGACCAACTTTGTGACGTCAGGCGCATTTCAACGGACACAAAATAAGCAACA
Source organism: Calonectria leucothoes (assembly GCA_002179835.1). Taxonomy (NCBI): domain Eukaryota; kingdom Fungi; phylum Ascomycota; class Sordariomycetes; order Hypocreales; family Nectriaceae; genus Calonectria; species Calonectria leucothoes. The sequence continues at coordinate 239,816 of NAJI01000484.1, forward strand.
GCAGCCAGACTTCTGGGAAAGCTGCAACGATGCACCTATAATACCACATCTGTTTTCCCCCCTCCTCTCCGTTTCTTCGCTTCTTCAACACCATCATTTATTCCCTGTCGACTTCATCATCAGTACAAAAATCACATCATCATGACCTCCCACCCAACCAACGCCCAAGGCACGTCGAGGTGCGAACGAGTAGAGAAATTCCTCCGAAGATGTATCGAGTCAGTATTGTTCGAATATTTCACCATGGCGATTGTCAGCCTTCTGGCATTTACTGTAGGTACTTTGACAGCCTTCCGTTGAGATTGTGGTTACTGAACTGAATGCCTAGGTTTACCACTTCCCAGCTAAGCCCCTGATCATGAGACGGTTTGCCATATCATACGACGGAGATAAACGAATCGTCTCACCAGAGCTCGCATACCCGTACAAAGAATGGGTCCTCCCATCATGGATCGTGGGGTTGGTGTGTCTGCTTGAGCCCTACAGCTAGTATCTGGTCGGCCAAATTTTCATCAGGTCAGCACAGGATGCCTGCAACGCCATCATGGGCACCACATGGGCTGTGGTAATGGCGACATTCTTTCACGTTTTGTTAAAGCAGCTGGTGGGAGGATTTCGGCCATATTTTCTGGACGTCTGCATGCCAGATGGAAAGCCGGCATCTTTGTCCAACTCAACCGATGTGGTGGGACGTGGCTTTCGAAACATCACGTACACAGCCCATGTCTGCACTCAGAAAGATACCGGAAAACTCAAGGACGCCATGACCTCGTTTCCAAGCGGCCACACAGCGGTTGCATTCGCCGGTTATGGATTTCTTTTCCTCTGGCTGAACGGCAAATTCAAGATTTGGGCTGACCACAGGCCTGCCCTTTGGAAGGTCTTTGTGACTTTTCTTCCTTTTGTCACCATTTTTGTCGTATGCGCAACCGTGCTTATCAGCGATGCACACCACTGGTACGATGTTGTCGCCGGGGCTGCCATCGGCATTGTCACGTCGCTTGCTGCGTACCGCAATACTTATGCCGCTATCTGGGACTGGAGGTTCAACCACATACCCTTGCGCAGGAATGATGCCTTTCAGTACGAGCCGGCGGGCGATTGTGACCGCACTCATACTTTCTCTCGAGCTGCAGGATGGGGAAGACGTGACGGAGAGCCTCGCATCGCAGAGAACACGTAGAGCGAGGATAGCGAGAATGGTGGTTCTTCGCGGGACAGCAGAATGACACGAGCAGGTGGCGTAGTTTGATGATGGCATTGAGGTGCTTTATTGAGAATCCCTATAGAGTATGCACTATTCTTCCTTTGACTAGGACTTGAATAATATTTCTATCGTCTCCCGTCATGAGAAACTTGTCAAACACTCTTCGCAGCTCGTCCTGTTCCTCAACCGGTGCATTGACCCCGCCTCTGACTTGGTTCATGTCGACGAAAATGGCATCAAACTCTTTTCCAACCTCAAAGCTGCCAATTCTTTTGTCCATTCCCATGACTCTGGCACCTCCCATTGTAGCCAAATGAAAGACCTCGTCCAGGCTCAATCCCTTTTCACGACCTGCTGATGATGCCTCCCTGGAGAAGGAGGCAATGAGGGCATGCCGCATAGAATCGAGGATAGATGACGAAAAGCCACCGCCAGAATCAGTACCGAGGCCAACCTTGATTCCACGGCTCAGAAAGTCTCTCACGGGGGCAGCCATGAAGCCTCCGCCAACCGTCATGTTGGCTGTCGGGCAGTGAGCAATGCCGCAGTCGCGATCGGCCAAGCCCTGTGTCTCCGCATCAGTCATGATTGTACAATGGGCGAGAATGGTTTTTGGCGTGAGGAGCCCATAGTGGGAGTATAAATCTATCTCGTTGGAAAACTCGGGGAACAGAGAAAGCGTGGCATTGACCTCCTGCTCAGCCTCGTTGAAGTGTGTCTGTATGGGGAGGTCAGGGTTGCGAGAGGCAATAGCCCCCAAGCCACTCAGGAGATCGGCCTCGCAGGAGATGGCAAACCGAGGAGTGATGACATAGTTGACAAGGCTGTGCGAAGGGTCAATGGCTCGAATGTGGCTGATGCACTTCTCCGTCTCGTCCAGCGACTCCTGGACACTTGCATCACGGTAGTAGTCTGGCGAGTTTCGATTCATGTTGCACTTGCCCACGAATGCCCGCTGGCCCTTTTCGAGAACCGTGTCGGCAAGGATGCGAGTTGCCTCGCCGTGCAGCGAGCCATAGTAGCTCGCCGTCGTGACGCCCTGCCTGAGCATCCCGGCCACCAAGTCCGCGTAGACGCGGCGGGCGTACTCGGGGTCACGGAAACGGGCCTCGTTGGGGAACGTGACGCCCGAGAGCCAGTCCAGGATGTGCATCCCTTGCCCGAGGCCGCGCTGCATCCACTGCGGTGCATGGTTGTGCGTGTCGACGAAGCCCGGGATGAGAAACTGGCCAGGGAGCAGATGGGTCGTGTCGTCGGCGGATATCCCGAGCGACTTCAGCGTCGCCTCAACTTGTTCCTTGGGCGTGCTTGGCTTTAGAGCAAGGATCTGGCCGTTGGAGGAAGGGTCTACGGCTAGGATGGTCTGCTCGAGGATCTCGATGCTGCCCAAGGTGGGGGAGTGGATAACGGTACCATAGAAGGCAAATGGCGCCGTTTTTGCAGCCATTGCGAGAGAATTGGGCGCTGAAATCGATGGTGGCTCTTTTCACGATTTGTCTTGCAGGGCGCGGGAATGAGGGGGATGAATGAATGGTGGATGATGCATGTGTGCGACATTTGCCCAAAGCGGAGGTGTTTAGTCAATCTTATCGGAGCCAATAGTGTGGAGGAACAATTGGAACTGTGTCTGCTGATGTGTTTCAACCAAAACAGAAAAAACTTGGGTCTACAATCTATTGAGTGATGAATATCGAACATGGTGCGACTCTGAGGCTATTCAGCACCAAAGGGCTGGGATAGAGGGGGGCTGGCGGTACGCATGCTGCCAGTCTTGGCGGGGAGATACGGGATCTAATGAAATCAACCCACGGATTCGAATGGCACGGATCATCTGTGCCAAGAAATACTGGAACTGAAATTTGATGCTTGTGCCATTTCAAACACACCGCATCTCAATAGGTTACGCGTTCTGTGAGGCCATGGTGAACTAGTGGCCAGGCAGCGGCCAAATGGACAACTCACATGGATGGCCTTGCTACGCAATCAACCTGCGCCACCGCAGATCATCACATGTCAAAATGAATTGTGACAATCCACTAACTTCGATTCAAACAAGGGTGGATTTGCAAAAATACAACTTTTGAATGATTTTGCAGCGGGCCCATGCTGTAGAGTATCGACCTGTCAAAGACAATGCCTTTTGACATTTTGACTGGCATAACAACACACAATACCGAAATGAAGATGTTGTTCTAACAGAAAATGTCTTGAATTCTTTAGGATTATCTTTGTTAAATATCATCACTACCCTTTTGGGTCAATATTGGAGAGGGCTTTTGTCACAGTCATTCAAGAGTTGGATTGTAAACCCCCTTTAAAGGTCCCGAGTTATTCACATGGCAAATGTACTTGAACTTATTCAACATAGTAAATTAATAAGGACTGAAAAATGCAAACATGCCAATCTAAAACCCCATATGCGAGCCTTTGTACCATTTAAACCAAAACATGCTTGAACAAAGAAATATGACCATGAACCATTGACCCCCGTAAACGCCCAAGCAAGCAAGCTCATCTAGTATCCAGACTTGGCAAGTCGAGTCTTCTCGTCCACCATGTCGTAGTCCTCCTCATCGTCCTTGTGCTCGGGCTTGTCATCGTCCTTGTACTGGGGGAGCTCCTCGTGGCGGGGCTCATCCGTGTAGGGCTTCTCGTCGGTGTAGGGCTTGGCTTCTTGGACGGGGTGGCCGCGCTCGGAAACAACAGAGGAGGAGGCAGACATGCGCCTCTCGGGGACAATATCGCTGGGAGGGGGAACCATGGCAACCTCCTGGACGACGGCGCGGTCAAAGTCGGCGTGGCCCTCGAGGGCCCTGAGCACCTCGAACAGGGGCTTGGCGCCCATGGGCCAGGCGACGTCCTCGCGGAGGATCCTGTTGGCGGTGATGCCGCGCTCGTTGTAGAAGAGGCCGTTGGCGTCGGCGCGGCTCAGGATGATGGTGCCGTCGATCTGGACGCCAGCCCACAGGCCGCGGCTCTTCATGTAGCTCCACACGGGCTTGGCCGTCTTGCTGACGGCCGACTCGACGTGGCCGCCCGTGCCGACGGGGCCCATGGCGATGGATCCCTCGGCGCCCAGGGACACGCGCGGGTTGGTGAAGGCGTTGACCTGCTCCTGCGTGTTGAGCACGCACACGCAGTCGTAGACGTCGAGGCCAAACATGAAGCCGGCGCCCAGCGTCGTGACGATGAAGGCCGAAGGCGGAGACCAAGTGCCGTCGGCGCGGCGGGCCACGACGACGCCGGAGCCGCCGGCCAGAGAGCTGTGGCAGGCGCCCGCGCGGAGCACGTTGAAGATGGCCAGGCCCGCGCAGTTGCGGAGCACCGCCGGCGGGATCTTGACCATGGACTTCTTGGTCAGGCCGGTAGGGTGCATGGGCGCATCGCCCTTGGAGGGAACCGAAGCGTTGAGCTCTGCGGTGCTTGTTAGTGGTGGTTGTGCTTTTGTGTAAGTGGGAAACAAATGGTGGCACTCACGGGTGAAGGAGTGGAGGATGCGAGCGGCCTTGCTGCACTCCTTGTCCACGCTGGTAGGCCACCAGCCCTCAGCGCCAATGACGTTGGCCGCCTTGTTCAGAGGCCATCCGGCCTTGGAGCTGATCTTGTGGAATCGCTCTCCGATGGTGGGCTTGGGGCCGCGGACCTTTTCGTTCTGCTGCTGCTGCTGCTGCAGGGAAGGAGTGCGCTGGACCTGGGGCGGTGTCGTCTCGTCGCGGAAAGTGTAGGAGGGAGGGAGAGGGACCTGGGCGGCCTGCTTGAGGGGGTCGATGTTCTCGATGGAACGGTTGGAGGCCGAGTAGATGCTCATTTTGGAAGTGTGTGGATGTGGTGATGTGTAAGTCGGTGGTATAGGTCCCTCGCGGATTGGACAGGGAGTGGATGCTGGAGTAGATGAAGAAAAGGGAAGATTAAGGTGCAATCGATTTAAGCTTAAGAATGGTTGCTTGATTGCTTGCTTATTGTGTGTTTTGTTCTGTGTGTTCTGTTCTCTCTCCATCAAGGGGGGACTCATGGCCCATTATATGCCATGATCACCACCACCACCACCATCGCACTCGCATAGCCCAAGACAGGAACAGGCACCCAAATTAATTCGCCAAGCCCCGAAAACACAAGGAGCGGGACGCCACGTCCAACGGAGACGCACGTCTGCAGCGCGGGAAACAAGCTTAGTGAGGGGAGGATGCGTGGACCTCCGTGGCGCAGCGCGCACCCAGCGTTCCAAGTCATGGCCGCGCGAAGGGCCTCTCTCCCTCCCGCCGCACGAATGACGACGGGCGAGGCGAGATCGAAAGGCCGAAGCGCGAAAGATGGCGGGGTACCTGTGCGAGAGACATGGTTTTGGTGCGGGGTGCGGCAGAGAGTGTCCGTGCTAGCAGGTCTCTTGCTAACGGGCATTTTTCGCCTTCGCCTTTTTGCACGCTTCCCCACCTTTTGATTTGGGCGAGACAGCGAACTCACGCAGACGAGCCTGACATTGTTAAGCCAGTTTTTGACGTCGCCCTTCAACAACGAGAACAAGTCGGTGTGGCTCAGTTGGTTAGAGCGTTGGTCTCATAATATGACTTGGCCAAAGGTCAGGGACATCCAAAGGTCGAGAGTTCGAGCCTCTCCACCGACATGTCTTTTTGCGTGTGGTGCAAATTGACGTCGTCTTTCTTTTTGTCTACTTGATGGCTATCTATGGATGGTAACTAACAACCAGCTGACCATAATGGCTCCGTTTCTAATTGATATTCTCGCGGGCTTGTGCAATAGAGCGAGACTAATTGGCACGGCGCTCGGCGTGTAAGTCGTTTATCTACTCCGTACAGACCGACACATTAAGCCGACGGACAATGTTGAATCCCCGACGTTCAACGGAGCTACATATTTGACACGGCAGCAGAACACAACTCTAACTCGAAGGCCATTCGTTCATTGGTGGGTCATTATTTTATTCTATTTTGCTATTTGCTATTCACCTTGCTCCAATCAGAGCTTCTCAATCTTGACCTTGAAGCTAAACTCCTCAGTCTTGACCTTGAGATCCTCCCTGACACCGGGACCGCAGGCGGCGGTGCCGACTCCGGCGACCTTTGCGTCGACGCGGAGGAAGGTGGCATCCTCCTCGACGAGGTCGGGCGGGTGAGCGGCGTTGTGGATGGTGTCGGCGCTGTGGTGGCTGGCGACGAAGCTGAACTGGGGAGCATCCAGCCTGGTGACGCGGATGCCGTCGCCCTGGGCGTCGGCGACGGTCAGCCAGCGCGTCTCCTCGCGGTTGGCGTTCTCCTGGGGCACGTCGTAGGGGGTCTGCAGCTGGGCGACCGAGTCGACGGCCCAGATGCCGGTGCGCTGGGCGTCCTTCTTGTCCGGGTAGCTCTCGCCGGGGCCCAGGCCGAACCAGCGGACGTGGTCCAGGGCCTTGCTGGCGTGCAGGTTGAGGCCGACGCGGGGGATGTGCGTGGGGTAGGGGCCGACGGGCGCCAGGCGCACCACGTCGATGACGAGGGCGCCCGTCGCCGTGACGGTGTACTCGATCTCGCTGTCCCATCCCCACTCGAGCACGGGGGGCGAGATCCACGTCTTGGCCTTGACGACGACGGCCTTGCCGGCGCCGCCCTCGACGACGGACCACGACCGCAGCTGCGACGTCAGGCCGTCGACGCCAAAGAGCTGCCAGTAGGGGAGCGACGAGGGGACGTCGTTGTCCGTGGCCGGCCGCCAGAAGGACGGCACAACGGCCACGCCCTCCTTGGGGTCCGCGTCCAGCACCGTCTTGCCGTTGGACGTCCAGCTGCGGAGCGCGCCCCGCGCCCGGTCAAAGGTGAAGACGAAGTCGCCGCCGGACACCTCCACCTTGGAGCCCTTGGTCGACACCTTGAGCTCCACGGCCGGCTTGTTGAGGATGGTGGCCTCGGCCGCCGTCGCGCTCTGGTACCGGTGCTGCGCCCACGCAACTTCGTGGCCGCTGGCTGCCCAGTTGGTCGACTGGTTGAGCGTCAGGACGACGGTCAGGTAGACCTCCTTGTCGCTCTTGTACTTGAGGGCCTCGGCCGGCAGCTCGACGGTTCCCTTCTCGCCAGCCTTGACGGCGGGGACCTGGAAGGAGCCAGAGGCAAGGATGCGAGTCCTGTGGCTGGTTAGCATCCATCATCAATTGCATCCGAGTGCCGGTGACTTCACTTACTCGTCGCCAAACTCCTCAATCTTGTACGTGGCGGCCAGGTGGCTCAGGTCGGCAAAGTTGTACCTGTTCTCAAGGGTGACCTTGGCGCCGTCAAACTCGAAGCCGACGGGCTGGATGACCTTTTTGAACTCGGTCAAGCCGGGCGTGGGCTCGTGCTTGCTGTTGATGAGGCCGTCCATGACAAAGGTGCCGTCGTGGGGGAACTCGCCAAAGTCGCCTCCGTAGCCGTAGTAGCCCTCCTTCTCCTTCCACAGGCCGTGGTTGGCCCACTCCCAGATGAAGCCGCCCTGGAGGCGCGGGTGCTTGCGGAAGAGGTGCTCGTAGTCCTCGAGCAGGCCGGGGCCGTTGCCCATGGCGTGGCCGTACTCGCAAAGCACGATGGGCTTGTCGAACTTGCCGTCGGCGCCCACGCCCTCCTCGAGCGCGAGCTTCTCGAGCCGGTCCAGCGCCGGGTACATGTAGCTGAACATGTGCGTCGTCTCGGCCTTCTCGTCGCCCTCGTAGTGGATCAGCCGGCCCGGGTCAAACTCCTGCCCGTACTTGTACATGTCCTTGTGGTTGCAGCCGTAAAAGGCCTCGTTGCCCAGGCTCCAGATGATGACGCTCGTGTGGTTCTTGTCGCGCTGCACCATCGACTCCATGCGGTCCACGTACGCGGGGCCCCAGACCGGGTTGTCCGACAGGTACTTGGCCGCGATCGGGAACGTCATCTGCTTCCGCTTCTCGTAGTCCATCGACTCGGGGATCTCCTGCGGACGCGCCACGCAGTCGTAGAAGCCGTGGCACTCGAGGTCGGCCTCGTCCACGACCCACAGGCCCAGCTCGTCGCAGAGGTCCAGCAGCTTGGGGTTGTTGGGCTGGTGCGAGCAGCGCAGCGCGTTGATGTTGTGCGTCTTCATCAGGAGCAGATCCTTCTTGGCGAACTCGAGAGGAACCGCACGCCCGAACAGCGGGTGGTGCTCGTGGCGGTTGACTCCGCGCAGGCGGATCGGGGTGCCGTTGACCGTCATGAGGCCGTCAATCAGCTCAACCTTGCGGAACCCGATGCGCTGCGTGATTGTGTAAGGGGACCCGCCGGCCTTGAGGGTGATCTCGACGTTGTAGAGGTATGGGGTCTCGGCCGTCCACTTGTTGGGGTTGGCGACGTCGAGCTTGATCTCGACCTTGCCGTCCTTCTCGACCGATGCCGTGGTCGAGGCAACAGCCTCGCCAGTCTTGAGGTCGAAGAGGGTGAGGTCCAGGGTGCCCTTCTCCTTGGCCAGGACGTCGACCGTCGCCAGGAGCGTGGCGTTCTCGTACTTGGCGTCCAGGTCGGTTCGCAGGAACCAGTCCTCGATTCTGTTCTCCTTGGGGAAAGCAATGAGGTGGACATCTCGGAAAATACCTGCACGTCTGTTAGCCAACTTTGTTTACTTGCTGCCTCGCTCGGTGGCAATTGGCTGGTTTGCTCTGTTTCAACTCACCAGAAAGCCACCACTGGTCCTGGTCCTCAATGTAGGTTCCGTCGGACCACTGGTAGACTCGGAGGAAGACCTCGTTGGCGCCGTCGCGGTTGACGTACTGCGTCACGTCAAACTCGGACGGGTTTCGGGAGCCCTGGGCGTAGCCCACCAGGACGCCGTTGACCCAGAGGTGGTAGGCGCTGTCGACGCCGTCGAAGCGCAGCCGCAGCTGGGAGCTGGCATCCCAGGCGGGAGGGACGTGAAAGGTGCGCCGGTATGTGCCCGTGGGGTTCTCGGCCGGCACGTACGGCGGGTTGACGGGGATTGGGTACTGGACGTTGGTGTACCACGGCTTGCCGTAGCCCTGGAGCTGCCAGTGGCCCGGGACGACCTGCTTGTCCCAGGTTACCTCGTCGGCGGAGGCGACCTCGGGGGCGTCCAGCGGCGTCTCGGCCATGTGAAAGTCCCAGGAGCCATTGAGGAGCACCGACGTCTCGGGGATGTAGTAGGACCTCGTCGGCAGACAGTTTCGTCGGAAGACGGCCTCGTTCTCATAGTCGGGACGAGCCTCGTCCTCTCGAGGAGCGATTCCTCGAGCACCGACAGCCATTTTTTTCTTCAAGTTACGGCAAAAAAAGATTGTATTCTTGGGTTTCTTTCTTTCTTCTTTCTTTTACAGCTGGAGGGAATTGGCAAAACCACCAGGGCCTGTCTGTCGAGGGACGGGGAAACAACAGCTCAGGCAGACGGGGCGCTCCTCTGCGCTTTTAAACTCACGATCCCCGCACATGTGGATTTGGACAAAGGCGTTCCCACAATTGATACAGAATGGAGAGGTCATGAGGAGAGCTACTCCGTATGCTGGTTTCGCAGGGCGCAGATGCGCCGGGCCAACTGGCAGAAACCGGCGAAACCGGCGCCAGCCCCGGAGGCTTGTGATTGACGTGGGGATGGTCTGACCCACGCTAAGTCGCTGCTGCTTGCCGTGCACCCCCCGAGTCTGCGGGGATGCCCACGTTGCCAAGGCCCACGAGTGGCCCGGCGGAAACAGCCTCTTCCGTCCATGATCTTCCTGGTCGCTGGCCAATCGTCGGTGCAGGGGTAGCCTCGTTGGCGCCGCGGGGATCTCGGAGCCGGGGTGGGGAAGCTAAGCTCCAACCACCACTCAACTCCAACAGCTCCTCGCCGTGAGGGATGCATGCGACATGCCATGATGATGGCGATGATGGCGACGGGTTGACGGTGCATGCAGCATGCCACACCCATCAGCAGAGTCGCCATGGGCCTGTTCGGTATAGCTCGTTCCTCCGGGCCAGCTTCTCTGCACGAGGGGGAGGGATGCTCAGGATAAGTCGGCTCGCAGAATGCGGGGAACTGTGCGCGAGCTGAAGACAGGTCGAAGCCATCGACAGGTTGTTGGTGCTAGTCAGGGCTAAACAGCCTGAAGTCGGTGATCATGGGACGCAACAGGCCATGGTAGAAGGGCTGTCGTGGTCGGCTACCAGTTCGTCATGACCATGGTGTATATAAGGATCAAATTGCCGGGTCCCATGAGGGTGCTCAGGGTCGTGAGCTCGCCTGCCCTTCCTGCTGAGCATCAAAATATCAATTCACTTTGCGCAAGACGTCACGCTAAGCCATGGCTGCCGACGGAATCGCCGAGGATCGCAAGATCCACGATACCGGCACTGCGGTGCAGCTTGCACACGATGTGGAGACGCAGAAGCTGTCGCCATGGACCCCTAGAATGTTCCGCCTCTACCTTGTCCTGGCCTGTGCCTATCTTTGCGGGTGTCTGGTGCGTGTGATGGAATGCGATTTGCCTTGGTATTGCAGATCTAACCAATTGAACAGAATGGATATGACGGCAGTTTAATGGGGGGTCTGAACGGCATGACTTCGTATCAGGAGTTCTTTGGCATGTAAGTCTATTATGTGGCGATGGTAATGACTTCTTGACGAACATGACACTCACTCTCTGGCAGGAAAGTCGCAGGCTCCAGCACCGGAATCGTGTTTGCCATGTAAGCCACCAGGTTTAAACGCGCGGCAAGAGGCGTCTGCTAACTGCTCATGGCAAGGTACAACATCGGGTCGGTGGCGGCCGTCTTCTTTACGGGCCCCGTCAACGACTACTTCGGGCGGCGCTGGGGCATGTTTACGGGGGCGTTTCTGGTCATTGTGGGTTCCTGCGTGCAGGGCCCGTCCAACACGCGCGGGCAGTTCCTGGCGGGCCGGTTCGTGCTGGGCTTCGGCGTGAGCTTCTGCTGCGTGTCGGCGCCCTGCTACGTCAGCGAGATGGCGCACCCGGCGTGGCGAGGCACGCTGACGGGGCTCTACAACTGCACGTGGTACATTGGCAGCATCATCGCCAGCTGGGTCGTGTACGGGTGCAGCTACATCGACAGCGACAAGGCGTGGCGCATTCCCATCTGGTGCCAGATGATCACGTCGGGCATCGTGGTGCTCGGCGTGCTCTTCCTGCCCGAGTCGCCGCGGTGGCTCGTGGCCCACGACCGGCACCAGGAGGCGGTGCGGGTGCTGCAGATGTACCACGGCGAGGGCGACGAGAACCACCCGATGGTGCAGCTGCAGATCAAGGAGATGGTGTCGCAGATCTCGGCCGAGGCGTCGGACAAGAAGTGGTGGGACTACCACGAGCTCTGGAACACGCACAGCGCGCGCCGCCGCCTCGTCTGCGTCGTCGGCATGGGCTGCTTCGGCCAGGTTAGCGGCAACAGCCTGAGCTCCTACTACCTGCCGGCCATGCTGGAGAACGCGGGCATCACCAACGAGAAGACGGTGCTGGCGCTCAACGGCATCAACCCGGCCCTCTGCTTCATCGGCGCCATCATCGGCGCCCGCCTGACCGACGTCGTCGGCCGCCGCCCGCTGCTCATCTACTCCATCATCTTCTGCTCGTGCTGCTTCGCCATCATCACCGGCACCAGCAAGCTGTCGCTCGACAACCCCAACAACTCGTCGGCCGCCAACGCCACCGTCGCCATGATCTTCATCTTCGGCATCGTCTTCTCCTTCGGCTGGACCCCGCTGCAGAGCATGTACATTGCCGAGACGCTCAGCACGTCGATCCGCGCCAAGGGCACCGCCATCGGCAACTTTTCCAGCTCCGTCGCCTCCACCATCATCCAGTACAGCAGCGGCCCCGCCTTTGAGAACATCCACTACCACTTCTACCTCGTCTTCGTCTTCTGGGACCTCTTCGAGGCCCTCATCATCTACCTGTACTGGCCCGAGACCAAGGACCGCACCCTGGAAGAGCTGTCCGAGGTCTTTGAGGCCCCTGACCCCGTCGCCAAGAGCCTGGAGAAGAGGAGCGCCCAGACCGTCATGAATACCCTCAGGGTGGGGGATAATGAGAAGCTTGACGAGTCCATGGCATAGTGGAGGGCCTGTACGCTTTGCTGTTGCTGTTGCTTATTCATGTGATGGACTTGTAGTTGGGCTGATGGACAGGCTCGGTAACCATTGCCGCACTAGCAGCAACAGTAGAACCCCGAGTTGATCTTCAAACACTTGACACGCCAAGTTTGTCTTCACCGCGACCTTGCATGCATTCGATGCCGGTCCTTGCTAGCCCGCGCATCGTTGTCTTCCAGATTCCGCCGGTGCCAAACCTTGATGCGAATACGTATTTTCCCCGAATATTTCTCCAACCATCTAGTTTCACTTTAGTGTTCTGGGTCTTGCAGGGAAGCTAGCTGTCAACGAGGTCCGCTGTGGCACCATTCGGCCAACGGCCCAGCCAACGGGCGGTGGGCAGTTGAAGCGTCTCCTCCAGGGTGCGTTTCCCCACAGTAGAGATGGATGATGGCAGCCTCGGCTCGCTCCCAGTTCGTTTTCGTTTTGAGGAAACGAAACTGCGGCTGAAACAACAAGCCCATTTTAGCTATTCCTATTTTTCATTTCCCAAATTCTTTTTGGCATGACGAGACCACGCAACTGACCCTGCCCACCGTAGAATACGACAGTAGCCCTGGGTTGAGAAATGGCTGCTTGCGACGTCCCCTCCCTCTTTAATTGGGCCGCCTGTGTTGCCCGTGGTTCGTGACCATGATGAGCGCGGGGTAATGTGGAGGGTTGCCAGCGCCATTGTCTGGTTCGCCTGTCAGCGCAGCCGACAATGACTGACTCGAGGCCATCGCATGCGTCTGCGCTTGCTCTACCGATTTCCAAACAGCGACAAAAAGCAAAGCAGCCGGTCAATTGACTCCATCGTGAAGCCGCAAGTCGGCCTGGGACCTGAGGGGCGTGACTTATTTGCCAGCACCCACTTCCCCTTCACTCCAGTGGGCGCACTCACCGCTGCCCCTCAGAACATGCCACTCTCCGTTACCTCCCCCATCCCCACTGCCTCGGTCCGCGTCGGAGCGAGCTCCAAAGCCCTCCAATTGACCAACCACCTTGCCGTAGCAGAACAACCAGATGGACGATAGCTACAACGACGCGTCCGGCGAGCCTGCGAGGAAGCGGCTCAGGACGTCGCATGCAGTACGTCTGCCGGCCGCCTCCACCCGTCATCCTTGCTGTTCTGGCACTAACAAGAGTTGGCCGCGCCCAGTGCGACAGCTGCAGAGCTCGCAAGATCAGGTCCGTACTAATCATGACTTGATTGGCAACAGCGCCGCTGCTGTTCCTGTGCCTGCCGCTGACAAAACTTCATGACAGGTGTGATGGCAGCCATCCTTGTGCCACCTGCTCCAAGGCCGATCAAGACTGCTCATACGGCTCCGAAGCCAACTCGTAAGCAGACGATTCCATGCCTGCATGAATGCATGCTTCAAGTAGTGAGAGGAACACGGACTAAGTGCACCGCGCAGGAGGGGCAAGAGTGATCTCATACTCGAGGGCGTGCTGCGTGTGGAAAAGTACCTTCATGACCTGAATGCCAACCTCGCGAGAGATCGGCAGCATTCGCACGTCTCACCCAATGTCCCCCTTGGCAGCTCGTTCTCGGGATCGCCTCACAACGAAGGCAGCGTGCGCCGCCACAGCATCGCCGTCCAGACGCCCCTGAGCGAAACGCGCCAGGGCAATGGGTACAGCTTCGACAATGCCGTGCTGGACTCCATGCACACGTCCACCACCGAGTCCATCCTCCAGTGGCCGCACTTTGACACCTTCCCGTCTCTGCGCGCCGATCACACTTCCATATTCCACCTCGAGCAGTCCAGGCAGCCAATCAAGCTCAAGCCTGCTGCCATGTACCCCTACGTGACCATGGACGACATTGATGCCATTCTGGACTCGTTCCAGCGCAACGTCAATTTCTGGTATCCCACCATGTCGCAGAGCCAGGTGCAGCGCACGAGGTCCACGCTGGAAGCCGGTGTGCCCTCTGAAGACACCATCGAGGCCTGTCTTACCCTCCTGACCCTTGCCTTGGGTTGCGCCAGCCAGATGACGGCAGGCCTCCGCCGCCGTAGCAGTTCTCTTAGCGAAGACGAGAGGCGGAGAAGGCTCTTGAAGAGGAGCATGGGGAATATTTACTTTGAGAGCGCGCTGAAAAAGATTCATGTGGCTCACTTACACGTCACCTCCGAAGCTATCCAGTGCCTCTTTTTTACAGCGTGAGTGCATTAAAAAAAAAACTGGCTACGTCAGTCAGCAGCTAACGGAAATTTTCAGCATATACTTCGCGTCCCTTGCCAGGCCCCTGCAAGCCTGGGAATTTCTCAGTGCAACGGCATCCAAGTGTCTCTTGCTTCTGGCGTATCCCCCAGCAGACTGCACATCCGAGGATCAAGAGCGCATACGACGAATATTCTGGTCCTGCTATATTCTTGAAAGGTATGTTTTCTTTTATTTCAACTCTGCAATTATTCCAATAATTGACAATCTGGAGTGACTATGTAGCTGAGTTGTCCGCATGCCCCCCATCGGGGATTGCACGGATAGAATCCTCAGTCCCGTTGCCCGGCACATACAACACGCACAAGAAGGGCTCGGAGGAGGAGCAATCGGCCCTGTATTTTCTAGCATGCATCAGCATGCGGCGTCTTTTGAACCGCGTCCACCAGCTGCTTTACGCCCGCGACACGGGCGCAGCGCTCGACACGGCGCGCTTTCCTCCTATAGTTGCCGAGCTGAACCACCAGCTGGACGAATGGCGCGATGTCCTTCCGGTTGCCTTTGAGTTTTCCATTGACACCAAAGAGACCGCCACGGAAGCGGGTGGGTTTCTTCGGCAGCGGTACTTGACGTGCTTGGGTGTCATTTATCGACCGTATTTGATGTGGATGTTGAGCGGGAGCCAGGTAGGCGGCCATGGCATGAATGCCAACGCACCGAGCCAAGATGCGCTTTCGAAATGCAAAGCGTGCATTGACGCTTGCATGTTGCATGTGCTGAACCTGAGAGGGTATTCGCACACGGTGCTGGTTGATACCTGGATCTGTTCACTCTCGTGAGTCCTGCTGGTGCCGTTTTTTTTTGTACCGCTTATAAAGGACCTGTTGCTAATGCACATATTAGAATGTCCGGGGCCATGCTCATCCTTCTTGCAGCCTGCCAGGTCCCCACGTTAAAGGGCATCATCAAGCCCGAGGTTCTCAAGATGGGGGAACACCTGAAGCATATATTCCAGGAGTGGCAGCAGTTTTCGTTTGGAGCCGATTCGCCAAGCGTCGAGCAGAGCCTGTGGATCATCAACGAGGCCGACAGATTTATAAAGGACGGCTACAAGCTTGCGCCTCCAGCTTTGAATGGCATTTGACAGGGTGACGGGTAGAGGGAGAAAGTGGCTATTACAAGCCGCGAGCCATGAAACACGCCGATGTGGTATGAATGTTTCAATCTGATATATACCCTTCGTCCCCCGAAGTGATTTTGCTCATCCATCTATCCATAGCTTCTCCGCACTTGTTGATACCCTGCTTGTTTGATGGCTCAAGATTTGCTGACATGGAAATATTTGTATATTTTACAAGACACACTTTTTTGGTAAACCTTTCAACTTGCCTTCTATGGAAAATGTCGACTGCAGAGGTTCTGTGAGATGTGTGGCGCAATGGCATGTGATTGTCTAGTATCATGCTGGATCAGGTGTACCGCGCACCCGGACTGACTCTCCGGTGGCGACGCGCTTTTATTTGAGCATGGTAAAAGCTTGTCATGCGGAAAATGCCAGCCCTCAACAAAATGCACTACACTTCGCCAGCTTGCCGGCGCAATGGGTTTGTGATACACGTGGTAAAAAAAAAAACCATGGCACAAAAGTCTGCCAACACCACATGGTAGTCATGTTTCCCCTGGGCAAAGACACCATGAGATGAAATAGATAAACTTGGATCTCTCTAAACCTTTTGCTTTTTTTGATACTATGATCCAAATAATGCTTATTTATATTGCCGAGGGAATAGCGTACGCACCTGCAGTGCCAGACTCTTGTCGTGGCATTTTGGATAACCCTTGCTGGCCAGGCTCATGCAGTGAGTGCAGTGTAATTGAAGAGAGGGCCGGGGGGGGGGGGGGGGTTCATTCCTTTCTGTGACGGGCTACGACAACAAAAACAACATTGATGAAATTGGATGCGCGGCATTGTTTAGGCTTATTGCATCTCCGGTCGTGTACTACTTGCGCATTTCCCACGTCATTTCCACAAGCCGCCGCATCGCATTCTTGCTTCCTGCCCCTCCCCGGATCCTCACGAATGCAGTGCGGGGCGGCAGCTCCCGCCGAGGGAGAGGAATCAATTCGGACGCGTCACGTCATCAGCCCCACGACACTTTCCATGTGCGGCAGGCCGCATCCCCCATCATGGCATCTCCTGCATGCCAGCAAGCATCCACCGAAAAAAGAGAGATCCCTTTGCAAAGTCATTTCCCCCATCGGCAGCTTGCTTTCTTTTGCACAGCAACACCACGCTCCCTCCGCCATTTATCAAAACGCACCTCCTTGCCTTCCCGTCCGCCCGTCCCGTCTGCACAGCACAGGCCCTTCCCCCCCCCGAAGCTACCTCAAGGCTAGGCCGAGCAGATCCATCCATAGCTCCCGTCAAGCTCCATCGCCAACCATGTCGACCGAGAACGGGCTCCAGAACGGACACCACAACGGCTATGTGAATGGACACCACAATGGCGTCGTGGCGACTGCCGAGGAAACCGCCACCGGCCTCTTCTCGTACGCCCAGCAGTCGGTCGACCGCATCGTCTCCCCGGCCTCTCGCCAGCGTGCCTACGACAGCGCCTCCGACCTTGCCGCTCAGCGGCCCATACTCTTTGTACGTCAATTGCTCCCCGCTTTTGTTTTCGAGCAAGCAGCCGCCGAGTTGATATTTGCTGACTGTTTTTTTTCTTCTTCTTCCTAGTCATTCATCGTCGGCCAGCTGCTCTTCTCCTTCATCCCCCTCCTCCTCTTCGCCACCTTCTCCCTTTCCACCGTCGGATTCGCCCTCGGCACCGCGCTCGTCTTTTCGCTCTTCTGGATCGGCGTCGCCTTCATGGTCCTCGTCCCCACTCTCCTCCTCACCTCTTCCGTTGCCGTCCTGGCCTGGAGCTGGGTTGTCGGCAGCTTTGTCGTCGCTCGATGGTTGTACAACCAGTCTCCCTTTGCCCCACATGACCACGACGACGACCAGATCAAGAAGGAGAAGGACGTCAATGGCATTTAGTGCCCAAATTTACAGGATCAATTGCTAGGGTTGGGAAATGGGAATTGTACTGGTTACGGATGGATGCCTCGAGTTCAATATCTGGAATTGGTTGGTTGGGTGGGATATGGGGGGTTTCATCATCATTCACTTGTAATGGCTTGCGAGCCGCTAAACACTGTCTTGGCATGGTAGACACCATCCCAGGGGCAGCTTCACGATTCACTTACTGCTTTTTATTCTTAATGACATCAATAGTTTTCTCTTGGTTGCAATCAATCTCAAGTCTCCGTGCACAAACTACAGTTGCAATCACCAGCAAGACGCGGTTTGGACAACCCCCAAAACAGAGGCCAAGTCAGCCCGTATATATCTATCATTACGAGACCGTCTATCTCGCCAACCCATAACCCGTTACATTACAAATACAGACCCTCCGGCTCGCCCTCCTGCTTCGTGCGGAGCACTCTCTCGCGCGCCGATCGGAAATCTGCCATCTGGACCCGCATTCGGCGCTCTCGGAGGGCCAGCAGACCAGCCTCGGAGCAAATGGCCTTGATGTCGGCACCCGAAAGGTCGTCCTTTTGCGAAATAAACTCCTCCAGGTCCACGTCGTCGTTGAGGTTCATCTTGGATGTGTGTAGGGTGAAAATCTTGCGCTTCGTGTTTTGGTCGGGGTTCTCAAAGAGAATCTTTCGGTCGATACGTCCGGGTCGGATCAGAGCGGGGTCAAGACTCTCAATCTTGTTGGTGGCCATGATGACCTTCACATCACCACGGTCATCGAAACCGTCAAGCTGGTTAAGAAGCTCCAGCATTGTTCGCTGGACTTCTCGCTCACCTCCAGAAGTAGAGTCGTATCGCTTGGTACCAATGGCATCGATTTCGTCAATGAAGACAATCGAGGGAGCGTTCTCGCCCGCAACCTGGAAGAGCTGTCTCACCAGTCGAGGACCGTCACCGAGGTACTTCTGAATCAGCTCGCTACCCACAATACGCAAGAACGTGGCAGAGGTTTGGTTGGCGACAGCCTTGGCCAGCAGTGTCTTTCCTGTTCCGGGAGCACCGTAGAGGATGACACCCTTGGGGGGCTTGATACCCATCTCCTCATAGAGCTCGGGGTGCAGAAGTGGCAGCTCCACCGACTCTCTGACTTCCTGAATCTGTGTCTCCAAACCACCAATGTCGGCATATGACTCTGTGGGAGCCTTGTCAAGCTTCATGACACTGACGATGGGGTCGGCATCGTCTGTCAACACACCGACGATGCTCACGCTCTTATGATGCAGCAGGACGCTGGCGCCAGGCTCGAGGAGGTCCTTGTCGACAAAGCTCATGATGCTGACGTAGTACTCGGGGCCGGTTGTGCTGCTGACAATGGCATGGTCATCGTCAATCAGCTCCTCCAATGTTCCAACTCCCATGGGGCTTCCACGCATGTCATCGACACGACCACGCTCATCGGCTAACCGGTCGATATCGGCATCGGGTCCAGAGACGGCACCCTCCTTAGCGGCCTTGGCCTTGCGCAGGCGCTCCTGGTTCTCGACATACTCCTCCTCCAGCAATAGGTGGTCGTGGATTCGCTGCATTCGAAGAAGACGGAGCTTGCATCGGCTGGTAGGGTAGACGGCTGGGAGCTTGGCGGCGGCGCTGGTACCGCCCGCCTTTCTCTTCTTGCGACCGACTCGGGTGGTAGGGCGTGGCGGAGGCTCGTACTTGGGCTTATCCTTCTATTGGGATGTTAGAATGGGGCGCGGAAGCTGGTGGTGCGCTGTTCTGACCTTCTTGTCCTTGTCATCTCTCCCATCTCCCCCCATGCCAGATTGTCCTTGACCCTGGGAGCTGTTAGCTGTTGCAGTTTCGCATTATGTCGGTGAAGCTTACCATCTTGGCTGGTCAAGCTCTATGAGCTTCTACGCTGTGTTGTGGGTGATGTTTTGGTGTATGGTCGGATGGAGGTTGAGGGTGGTGTGCAGGGAGGCTGAATGTTGATGGCAGAAGGACGTGGACGCATGCAGGCAAGCTTAGTGATGATGAATGCGAGGCCCTGCCTAGGCGCCAGGCAAAATACGTAGCAACAGCTCAGGCCCGTGCGGGGACATGTGGCTGAAGAGTGGCTAGTGGTGTCACGTGATGTTCTCAGGAGTGGCTTGGATTAGATGAAACATGGTTTTACATACTACTGAGGTAGGGGTAGGCTCACACTAGTAGTATTCAGTGATTATCTCTATAAAATGAATACAAGATAAATTAAAATTATATGATCCGAATATGTTTTCTCTCTGGCCCTAAAAGTTTGAAAGGAAAAAACAATGACACAACAGGAGTTTGTGCAGCCAAGCCAAGAATTTGACGTGGTCCATTGTACTACGGAGTACAAGTATCAATTGCACCCTCAAAGTCAGCATGTATGTGGAGGGACACACGCTAAGAGTTACAATGCAACATACATGGCCAAATCTTACCTAGAAGAAAATGAATTGGCGACAAAAAGGCCAGATCTGCTGTTGATCTGCTCAGATCTGACTTACAGCTGAGTGTCTGCCCCAAACCTTCAGCTTAGACGGGCCTTTCGCTTTTCGACCAACTGACTGACTGACCCAGCTCGGCAGCAGCCGGTGAGCCTAACAAAGTTCCTATAGCATGCGCTACCGACTTACATTACCAAAAAAAGAGATGACGCTCCCGATCAAGAGCGAGAAGGGTCATCCTGGCTCACTGATGGTCCCCGGCTGCAACAAATGTCGGCGGCGTGCATCCCCCGTCATCATCTACTCATAGCACCGGACTTGGATGCTTGACCGACCCGACTGGCTGTCGAATGAATCCCTCCTCGTCGAGCTGCAGACAGCAGCCACGATGCGCAGGGCCAATCCCCGGCCGCAGACAACCCGTCCCTCTCGCCGGAACCCGCCCGCTGTTGGTGTGAGGCTCTCGAGCCTGGGCGACGGTGTCAGCGCTGCAGGCCCCGTCCCCGCAGTCAACCTACACGCACCCTCCCTGCCCTCCCTGCCCCCTAGCGCCGCTTGACACAGATGGCTCCTTCGGTTACTGGGATGGAGGGGGGCCGATGGGGGGGAGGCAGTTGGGTTGCACCTGGAAGGCTGGTTTTTTCACAGAGGAATGACGGCGGAGGGCGACGCTCCAGGAGGCAAAAAGAGGCTGTCAGATCCCAGGAGGCTGCCGTCAGAGGCTAGGACGCCATCACCTGGGCGGGGGAAGCGGATTTGGACCCTCCCACTCCACCTCATCTAGCCCATTCACCAAAGAAAGCCTAACCCGGTGTCAGTGCCACAACACCGGCTCACTCGAGTCTCCAGCTGCATCTTCACCCTCACGCAACACCTCGCCCGCCGTCCAGACCCAGACACCCGCTGCCCCGTTTCCGCCCGCTGTCCCGTCCAAGGCAAGACATCGTCGTCACCACCAGCGCTCCTCCCCTCCCTCCAACCCTCCTCCGCCTGTTCGATCCTTCCGCCGCCGCTGCTCTTCCGAACAATACATCATCGCCCGCCCCGCACTCGCCGTCCACCCCACCCCGTCTATATCGAAGCAACTCGCAGGGCACGCCCAATGACGACCACCAGAGATCGGCGCATCTTGAAGGAGATAAATGATATCAAAGCCGACAGAGACAACTCGGGCGTGGGTGCCTACCCTGTCGACGAGGCAGAGTTGACACACCTCAAAGGCACCTTTCCTGGGCCCCCAGACACGCCTTACGCCGGAGGCACATACCAGGTGGACATCCAGATTCCCATTAACTACCCCTTCAAATCACCGACGATGAGATTTGATACGAAAATCTGGCATCCCAATATCAGTAGTCAAACCGTATGTTCCTTTTCTTCTTTTCTTCTTCGCAATGCTGCAGCATCCGCCGGCCTTCATGAGCTCGCGTGACTGACTCGCGAACTATTTCACAGGGTGCCATCTGCCTTGATACTCTCAGCTCCGCTTGGTCCCCCGTCCAGACTATCAAGACGGCCCTCCTTTCTCTCCGGTTGCTGCTCGAGGACCCCAACCCCAAGGACCCCCAGGATGCCGAGGTGGCAAAGATGCTGCTCGAGAACCCCCCAGCTTTTGCCCTTAAAGCTCAAGAATGGGCTGTCAAGTATGCTGGTGCCCCGCTACAACAAAACCTCGATCTCAGCAAATTTAAAAAAGAAGGGCCCGCATTGAACAATGATGAGAACTTGTATGTATTATGTAAAATGTGGGAAGCAGCTGTGTGGCGAAACCTCAATTCCCACACTGCATACTGGCCTTCGATTTGTCTGTTTATAACTAATCCGTGAACTTGCTAGGTACATGGGATACAACAAGGACCTCGTCGACCGCTTCGTCAGCATGGGTTTTGAAGTAAGAGCGGTCGTGGACGCTTTTATATATGTTGGAATTGATAGGAATGGCGGTCAGGACTATGAGCTGGAGGAAGCATATATGGGTGACATTACTGCCAGATTGTTGGGCGAACAATAAAGCCGCTTTCGGCTACGACATGATGATACTACCAATCCACACTCACCAAATAATCACCACTCCCCCCCGCCCCAGAGCCCTCGGGCTCTGCCACCCTACAGACCGCCATTCAAGGCCTGGCGGCTTTATTATTATCTCATCGCATTAGACCAATCGCCATTCGATAACCTTGATGGCTTGGACCATTTTGTACAACTAGCGTGGGTTGGACCAAGGAATTCCGAACAGAGTCAACGAGGAGCAGCAGTTGGACAAGGGATGTTGGGTTGTTGGGGGTGTGTCGTGTTTTTTTATTTTTTATCTATTTATTTTTATTTTATGTGTAGCTTGCAATTGAAGCTACCAAAGTATCCTCCCAGGGCATGATCATGAGGGCTCTGCGTATGGCGTTTTAAAGGCATATATATGTATATATATATATCCTCATGTCATTCTGATAGAATCTGCTGGGCGTCCATCTCAGTCGCATGTAGCAAAGCCAGCACATTGTACACACACACATACACCTTCGGAAAGCTGCCATTGCAAAATTAGGGTACTTCGTCTTTTTTATTTCATGTGTGTTCTCTTTCGACACCTCTTTCCTTGTTCATTCTACTCCGTGGCATGACCAGACCCGCTCACAGTAATTTAATAAAAAAGACCTTATTGGCGTATACGTGGATATACACGCGCCCAAATAGACCCGGCGCTTCACAATCCAGCGTCCCCGCCAGCCAGACCAATCCTTTGCTCTATCAGGTTACAGAGGGAAATGACGGAACAAAATGCCACGCAGCCCATCCAAAGACTCTTTGACTTCACTCAGCCGCCGCCGGACTGCCCAGACGAGTCGAAACATCAAACAAAAACATTAAATTACAGGAGATCGCGGCGGACAAACTCGTCGTAGAGAGCCTTTCCGAGGCTGGCGGGAGAGCGCTCGACAATGACGCCGGCAGACTCGAGGGCCGCGATCTTGGTGTCGGCACCACCCTTGCCGCCGGAGACGATGGCACCGGCGTGGCCCATTCGTCGGCCGGGAGGGGCGGAGATACCGGCAATGAAGCTGACGACGGGCTTGCCGCCGCCGACGGTGTTGGCAGTCTTGAGGAATTCGGCGGCGTCCTCCTCGGCGGAGCCACCAATCTCACCAATCATGATGATACCGTCGGTCTCGGGGTCCTCGGTGAAGACCTTGAGGCAGTCGATGAAGTTGGTGCCGGAGAAGGGGTCACCGCCGATGCCGACGACGAGGGACTGGCCGAGGCCGGCCTGGGTGGTCTGGTTGACGGCCTCGTAGGTCAGGGTACCGGATCGAGAGACGATACCGATGCGGCCGCGCTTGTGGATGAAGCCGGGCATGATACCAATCTTGCACAGGCCGGGGGCAATGATACCGGGGCAGTTGGGGCCGACGAGACGAGTCTTGGACTGGGTCTTGAGCATGTCGGTGATGCGAACCATGTCTGCATTTGCCAGGTCAGAATTGGAGCGGGCCACGCTGATCAATTGGCCACTTACCGTGCTGGGGAATACCCTCAGTAATGCAGACAACGAGGGGGATCTCGGCGTTGAGGGCCTCCTCGATACCGGCAGCGGCCAGAGGGGGGCTTGGCTCTTTGTTAGCTTGCGTTTCCGTTTTTGCCTCAAGCAATGGAATTGACTATCTGTGACATACGGGACGAAGATGGCAGTGGCGGTGGCGCCGGTCTCCTGGACGGCATCGGAGACGTTCTTGAAGACGGGGAGGTCGAGGTGAGTCTGGCCGGCCTTCTTGGGGTTGGTTCCACCGACAACCTTGGTTCCTATCCAACGTTGTGTTAGCCTCAATCGTCACCCCTGTCGCATACATCATGACATGTGTTCGGGGGGGCCATGGAGTCGTACCGTATTCGATGGCTTGCTTCGCGTGGAAACTGTAGTCCGGGTCAGCAACTGATAGGAGCGTCGGGAGGCGAAGAAAAAAGGGAGTGGGCAAAACACTCACGTTCCCTGCTTTCCGGTGAAGCCCTGGAAGATGACCTTGGTGTCGCCGTTGATGCGCAGGTTGTTGACAGTCTGGGCGTACTGGGAGGAGCTGTAGGTGCGGCGGGCGACGTTGCGCAGCGACGAAGCGCGGGCGGCGGATCTGGAGAAGGACTGCATGGTGACTGTTGCTTTGGCGGAGGAGGGGGGGAGAAAAGGAAAGAGAAGATTAAGAGGGGAGGAGAGGCTTCAGGAGGGGATCGTGAAGCGCAAGAAGAGAGGCGGACGAAGGTTGAGAAAGCTTGAATCTGAGCAAAAGGGAAAAACGACGATGACACCCAGGAGCTTTGGAGGTGGTTCGTACCAAGATTGTCCCGTGCCAAGCTTTACCCAATAGGGACGCCCTGTGAGTGCCCTGCGAGTGCCCGCCCCGTCACCTGCAAAGGCTTTGGCAGCCCACCAAAGTCCGCTGGAAACCCTTGCGCTACGGGAGGTCACGGAGACTGTTGTGCCGAAAGGTGTACCCGGGCATCATTGTTCCGACCGATGCCGTGTTTTGGAGCAGCCCGAGGCAAGCTGATCAGGAGCTTGTTTTGAATGCAAGACGAAAAAAAAGGGTCAATGATTGAAACCGAGAGCCATTGACTGATTTTTGGTGATATTTTTTCTTTTTGCACTGCCCTATTTTTGTATACAATCTTGTTTCTGCTCTTGTGCCATGATCCGTTTCCTTGTCTGATGTTTAAAAAAACGTGTCACCACTTTCTCTCTGACCTCCTCCTCCTCCCCCCCAACGGCGGTACGTACCCCCGCGGTAGTTGTTGTACACCTTGTCGGCCACGCCTCGGCGAACGAGATGCGTTTTAGAGGGTCTCCAGAGGGTCTGTTACGTATTAGCAGGCCTCTCACAGGCCCCGGCGAAGGACCTCCCAGGGGTTTGGGCCCCCCTGGTATCTGGCGTCCTGCGGCTAATGACGGGTGCTCGGTGAGGGAGGCAGTGCGTCATTGCCATTGCCATTGCCCTTCGCAAGTGTTTGTCCAAAAGGTGAGGTGAGGTAAAGTAAAGTAAAGTGCCGCCCGCTGTGTGTGGTGTGTGGGCTGTCAGGCAGTCCGGTGCGTGTCCGGGTAGTGCCCTCACCTGTTTGGTGGGCTGGATGGGGTTTATAGGGTGATTTCACACACCTTATTTTGTGTGCATGCTTGCCTTGCTTGGCCGAGCAGCGCGGCTCAAACCGTGCTTGTTTTAACTGGTTTGAACTAGCTGGCGATAGATGGATAGGGAGCGAAAGAAAGAAGGAAAAAGACTGCTTCCCAAACACAGCAATGACCATCAACTCACGCAGTCGAAACGCCAACGCTCGCTCTCCCTTCCCTTCCCTACTCCGCGGACCGATCCGAAAACTTTTCTCTCCCTCGGGCTGCACGGGACTCATGCTCCAACGGGCAGCCAATACCGTCGTTGAAGGATGCCCACCGGACATGTAAAGCCGGCCCCGGCCCCATCACGAAAACCGGTCATGCTTGACCGCCCGCACACCACTGACCGAGAATGGATGGGGACGGGGACGGGGACGGACTGCTCCTTGCTCGCAGCGCACCAGGTGCCTCGGTCCCGCCGCTTTCATTGGCCCTCGCCCAAGGTTTTGCACGGGCTCAATCACCACGGCGGGTTCACAGGGATGCAGATAAACATGTCCAGATGCATGCAGCCAAATATCTCAAAACTAACGTGATGTTGTCTGTCGCCTCTTGCCATGCAGTTCCACCATCGAGCCACAAGTCACGGCCGTTGATGGCCATTTGCCTCTCGCCATTTGGCCCAGACAAAGCTTGTCCTCTCATCCATGCCCGCCATGCCGCAGGGAATTACTTCGTAGTCCAGCCCTACCTGCTCCAGCAGCTTGCAAAATTCCGAGTGGAATCTGGCCCAGTCCGACAAGTCCCTGGGCATCAGCCTCACGCCATCGTCCACCAGCCAATCTGCGCTGGGCTCGCAGACGAATATCAGCGATCGCTTCATCTTGGCGTAAAGCTCCTCCCAAGTGGTGCTCTTCATCAACCCTTCTGCCGCTTGAACTCCTATGTGATAACGGGCATATGTGAGGGGGTCGAGCCCCGATCTGTCCGAGATGACCCATTGGCCATGTTTCAGAGCCTCCTCCTCAGCCCGCAGCTGAGCCTCCATGATGAGCGTCTGTAGCTGCAAGCATCGATCGGGCGAGTTGGCGACGTCGTCGGCCGTAAATTTGTATCTTTTCAAAACGTCGCGCGCGACCTCATGTATGATTTTCGGGGGTGCGCAGGCATCGTCAAACGACTTCTCCAGCGCACCAACCAAGGTTGTCTTCCCTGTGGACTGAGCTCCGATGATGTAAATGCCAATTGGTTTGTTGCCAGGCATTTTGTTGATCAGGGTGATCTAAAATTGTAGCAATATCCATGCTCATCGGAGCTCTCACCCGGGATGCGGCGCCTTTTTGTCGCAAGTCGACATCAACGTCAGCTCGCGGGCCTCCCGCATCCTTAACACATCCGTCTGTCCAGTCGAAGCATCAATTACGACAGTGAGATTTGACAGATATGGACTGTCACTCCAACAAGTCCATCGGCATACCCAAACTCTCTTTTCTTGTTCAGGCGGGGCTTAATAGTAAAGCTGCCTATTTCCGTCCAACGCAACATGGTGTGATGCAGCTATAGCGAGCTCCTCGACCATGTAAACATCATTCTACTGTATGAATATCAGTTCATTGGCTTGTATTTTATTTCTCTTTTTTTATTATGTTTATTGAATCGTGACGATAGACTCACTTGTGTAATTGGGTTTTCCCATGCGCCACGAGCATGGATTTGCCCAATCCTTAACCCTCGGTACCGCTATGCGACCCACCAGCCCGAAGCTCCTCGGGCTAAATTTATCAATCTTTGCCGCGCCATTCACCTATTCTCGAGTTTATGTCGGTGGTTTAGGAGTATCCGTGTCTCAAAACTGGCATGTCTTTCAATTTGAAGAAAGTCAGCACAACGACTGGTTGCCCTGTGGTTACCCCTCACTCTGCCGCTTATTGATTCGGTGCACAGCACATCTCTCGGCATATCCTCATCTGGTCATTTTATTGTTTTCTCCAACTGCGCTGCGCTCTACCCCCCGCAATAAACCGAGGTATTACTTAGTTTGTCAGACCTGACACGCTTATAATCCCATCTTACCCTTCGCATCGACGAGTAATCAAACCGCGTCATTCCAACAAACAAGCTTATTTCGACACTCACACTTGCATCGCCATGTCCAAACAAACCCCCACAGTGCCTTTCGCCGAGCCCCCGTGGTTGAACGGCGTGCCTTCACCCTACTATAAGGAATCGCATCGCCGATTCCAGCGCGCATTCAGAACTTTTGCCGACAAGCACTTCCATCCCTACACGCTAGAATGGGAAACTGCGGAAGATGTCCCGGCTCATCTTTTTACAGATTTCGTGCGGGAAAACTTTCTCCTGCCCGCGCTTCCTGCTCCTTTGCCAGCCGAGTGGCTGCGTAAGCTAGGAATTACACACATGCCTGGAGATGTTCCTGTTGAGGAGTGGGACTATCTCCATGCCGCGATTTACGCCGACGAGGTACATTGTCAAAAAATCACAACCAATTCCAATATTCAATTTTACTGATGCATTGCAATTAGATGGCTCGCTGTGGTCTTGCAGGGCCAAGCGGTGCGATAACGACCGGGATGGCTTTTGGAGTCCCACCCATTTTGCGATATGGCGACAAGCAGTTGCAGGAGAGGTTTCTTCCCGACCTTCTCCTGGGACGCACGCGCTCGTGTATCGCAATTACCGAGCCCGAGTATGTTAAATCATCAAAGTTGCTAGATTCCCTTTGACCTTTTTTTTTTTAGTGCGGGCTCCGATGTAGCAAACATTACAACGACTGCCGAAGTCTCCAAATGCGGCAAGTACTATGTCGTCAACGGAACGAAGAAGTGGATCACCAACGGCGTCATGGCCGATGTTGCAACCATGGCTGTCCGTACCGGGGGCCCAGGCTCCGGTGCAAAGGGCATCTCCCTCCTCGTTGTGCCCCTCAAAGACTTCAAGGGTGTTTCCAGGCGTCGGCTCAAGGTTGCGGGACAGATTTCCGCCGGCACCTCCTTTATCGAGCTCGACGATGTCATGGTTCCGCGCGAAAACCTCATCGGCCAAGAAAACGAGGGCATGAAGTACATCATGAACAACTTCAACCACGAGCGCATCTTCATTGCCATCGGTGTTACCCGCCAAGCAAGAGTTGCCCTGAGCGCAGCCTTTGCGTATTGCTTGAAGCGGGAGGCGTTCGGAAAGGCAAGTTGACATTCTTCGCCACGCGTGAGCGGGAGGCAAAAAAAAAACAAAAAGCTAACTTGTTCCAGCCTTTGATGGATCAACCCGTGGTTCGCCACCGCCTCGCCAAGTGTGCGGCCATGCTGGAATCTCAGTCGGCTTGGGCCGAGGCCTTTTCCTACCAGTTGACAAACATGAAAAAGGAGGATGCCGATAAGCAGCTGGGTGGCTTGACCGCCTTGTGCAAAGCAAACGCAGGAATAGTGTTGAACGAGTGTGCGCAGTGCGCTGTTCTCTTGTTTGGAGGCAACGGCTACACTCGCACCGGCCTCGGTGCACTTGTCGAGAGTGAGTTGATTCTTCTTTTCTGTTGACAGGTCCAGACTGACATTACGTAGAAATCTATCGAGAGGTTCCCGGAGCCAGGATCCCAGGTGGAAGCGAGGATGTTCTTCTAGATCTGTCTATTCGGCAGCTCGTGAAACTATACAAGGCGGAGGAGGCTAAGCTTGGAAAGCCTGGTCAATCCCGATTGTAATGAGTTTTGCAATACGCCTCCACAACGGATTGTTGTACTGTATTTGTGATGGGAGCGATTGAGCATTTTGTTTGAATACAAAACATGGCCATATTCTCTACCCTCGGTTCATCTTTTTGCCGTATTTACCGTCCTTTGGTAATCATTTTACTAATCGTGGTGCTGCTTGAGTGATGACGGTGGAATTCAGAGTGGCATCGAGCTGTGCATTCAATGCTACCCTGTAGTGGGTGGTGACCAGGACTCCGGGGGCTACCGCTCAAGGGCCAACTTCTAGCTCACAAGTGAACGCCCAATGAGTCTGCAAATTTTGTCTCGGCCTTAACATCTTCATTCTCAGTCTTCTCTAAGCAGTTTGAGCCAACCAAACGACCTTGGGTTCAAACCCCGGCAGCTTCGTATATTCTTCCTTTAAGACCAGCTCATTCGTCGCCAAATCTGTGACAACAATCTTCAGACATTGGCCCCCGTTGTTTTCGGCCTTCAGCTTATCTGCAACCATCTCGGCGCTTAAAGCTCTTGAAACTTGGGGCTTCCTGCACTGTCTTGTGCTGGATCGTCCCATCTCTCCCGTCCCCGCTCCCATCCCAATGCGGGTGATATGTCCGATGTAATCTGGGTTTTCAATCGGGTCTGCCACTAGTGACTGAGCTTGCGCTGTGAATACATCGATTCTATAACTCGAGTTTGTACAGCCGACATCGGAAAACACTACAAATGGCACCTTGGTTGTAGTGGCAGTGGCCACTGTGAAGTTGCTGGGATCTGCTGCCCTTTCCAGAGAAGGCAAGGAAATGGCTTGGCCTCCACTGGCTTTGGGGACAGTACGTTTATGCCCAGATGCTGGTGAGAAGGTGTATGCATCAGGAGAAAGAGGCGGCGCGTACACGTATCCCAGGGCCCGAGTATCCTTGACCATATCTCCAATGGTGGTGTAGTTCCAAAGACGCGAATCGAGGTATTCAAGGCGCTTTGCGTTGTCCTGAAAAGGACGCAGTGGGAAATTGCATGAGTATTGGTTAGTCGGGTGGGACTCCATAAACATGGCAGCGATACGATCCATGTTGGCGTGGTAGGATAGAAAGATGGGATCAAAGGCTGTATAAGTATTGTCGGCCTGGGCGCTGATTAGTGAAACGTCACAAACCATGGATGAGCGTAGAACGTACCATGTCCGGGCCAGTCCAGCCATGAAAGTTGTCGTGAACCTGCTCAAACAAACCGTCAAAGTCAAATCGATGATTGTGGTATAGACTGTCCTCATTCTCGTCCTTGAAATCAGCAATATTGGCCCACGGTGCTCCAATCGATTCTGGTTCACTGTATGTGGACTGACCGAGAGCTAGGGTGATTTGCCGGTGGTATAACTCGAAATGGCGAATCTTTTGTTTCCATTCGCACGAAGAGCGGTCTCCCTTTTCAAGGATCGGGCTTCGTACAACGAAGCAACTCGGTCTATCCTTGGAGACTGATTTTCCGTTCAGCGAGAGAGCGTACTTGAGCGGGTTTGGCCGAGTGGTGCCGTCCTTGGGATGAATATATGTCTCTTCGAAGAAGACGGGGGGGATACCAGCAAATTGTGAGTCGGGTTTAGCAGCCTCACTGGCAAAACCATTCCAGTAAGGAATCGGGAATTGGATAAGCTCCTCAACATATCTCAAATATGCCCGATGCCATAGGAAAGTTGCTTCCTGATAGTGGAGACACCAATCGGCATCTGTCAACGTTAGTAGGAATCACGACCTCTAATGAACAAAGTCGGCACTTACGAAGCAATCCAAGTTCCTGCCAATGCGATCCGAGCTCACCCACGTGCAAAACCTCCTCAAGCTTGGATTGGTACTCTGCAAGTTCTTCCCTGGTAAGGCTCATAATGTCTTGGCGGATGCGGTACTCTGACCGCGGCTCCTGTGGCTTGAGAATCAGTGTCTTTGGGGCAGGAGGAGATGACGAGTCTCGTCGAAAGCCACCGTTGACCCACAGCCGAAACGTCTCCAATGCCTCCTCTGGCCAGTGCTCATTC
Source organism: Calonectria leucothoes (assembly GCA_002179835.1). NCBI lineage: Eukaryota > Fungi > Ascomycota > Sordariomycetes > Hypocreales > Nectriaceae > Calonectria > Calonectria leucothoes. The sequence continues at coordinate 270,555 of NAJI01000484.1, forward strand.
GGGTCAGCCGCCACGGGCATAGATCGAGACCGGAGGTGACGATAGATGGATATAGCTTTGTGTTCTTCGCTGACGTCTTCGTATTTGCTGAGATCCCATTTGCCCCGATATATCATGGCGCGAATCCAACCACTTCCCGTCTCGGCTCTTTTCTCCTCTGAGATCCAATAAGGGTTTTTCATGAGAGGAAGGACATCTTCCTCCCAGGTGGGATAAGGTCCAGCCTTTGGCTGCTCTTGGCCGGTCGGGTGGTGAGAAACGGCTAGAAAGGAACTCTTGGCTTCTGTGGCCATGCCATTTGGTGCGTCAGCAACGAAGTCAACAGCCGTTGCTTTCTTTGCAAACGGGCAGCCATTCCTGATTCTAGTTGCACCGCTGGAGCGTGGCGTTACTGGTTCGGGAAATGAGAGCAAGGCTGGCCTCGGAAGACTAGCAGCAGGAACTGGTCCATTTTGGTCTGGATGAATCGCAGGCATCACCCTGGGATCAGTACTGGCCAGGCTGCTCGTCCATTCTCGGAGAAACTCAACGCCACGTCTAGGTATGGGCTGAATCGTGCCCTTCGCTGTCATTTCCAAAAAGGGAGCTGTGGGGGGGATTTTGACGGCATATGGCATGGAGGAATCGAACTCGTCCAATGGAAGAGGTCGATAGATGCGACGTCGTGATTCTGCAAGAGATAAGTAGTCGGCAAGTGCTTGCTTCTTTGTCTCTTCGTTGTTGATGTATCCTAATATCGCCTTGAAGTAATCGTCAACGTTTTTTCGGTGTGTTTCTCTGTCAACCTTTAAGAGCTGGAGAAACTCGTACTCGGGACTATCGGTGATGCCGGCTTTGACGTAGTGTGAGTTTGTGACATTCTCGATGAAGCGGGCTTCCAAGTCGTATTGATTTTCATCCCACGACGTTTCTTTAGGCACATACGTCATTAAGACACCTCTTTTCCATGAATAGATGGGGTTCCAAAAGTCAAGCATCATCAGTGCTGTGAGAGCGGCAGGGGAAAACAAGCCCATCCATGCGTCTAGCCCGTCAGACTTTTCTGCATCAATAGTGTCATCATCTGATATCTTCTTCAACTTCTGCATCTTCAAGACCCCTTGAGCATCCTCATAAGATGCCTGGAGGATGTTGAATGGTGCTCGACCCTCGCTGTTTGGGAGTGCAATTTTGAACGACACGAGTTCCTCGTCTCGTTCTTTCGGGTCTCCACCGAGCGTTGTCGAAGGAAGTTTAATCTGATCTGGGCCCGGACAATCAAAATTGACTTGGTGCAGAATTGACAACCCGATTTCATCGACGGCTACTTGATAGTCTTCTAGATTGACGACAACCTTCAAATTCGTGGCTGGCTGTACATTGAAGGGCCTTTAGTGACCACATTCCCAATATGTGGCACGATATGAACTTACCAGCAATTCGCGCAGGTAAGGTTTGGATAAAAGCTCCCTGTCATAGAAGTGGTCTCTAGGAAGAGTAAAGGTTTCACCCCCGTCATCCGCTATTCCGGCAACCATGTTTACAGTCGTGGTAAGCAGTAAATGAGCCACCCATCGCTGAATGTTGAATGGTGACTGGGCGAGATTGGAACCTTTACCAAAGTCATTATTGCGGTGCTGCGTAAACCAGGCTGACACGCCGGCGTCTATCATGGGTTCTAGGATGTCTGGACCCTCGCTGAGCTGAGAAAGCACGTCGCCTCGTCGCTGTGTGAGATACGGCGCCTTCTTGAAGGTCTCTATTGTTTCGCTGGAGAGGCAATTGATGAATTCATCCGAAGCTTCCCCCGGGTTAAACCAGTGAATCCAAGGCCTGATTTCTTTTAGTAGTCTTCTTTGGCATGTAACTTGAAACGTACGATCGAAGTTCTTTCATGACACATGCGCCATTGACATGCCCATTGAACGGACCCAGATACTCATTTACACCAAAGGCGTCGTTGGAATTTCCAAAATAATTCCAGACACGATAATCAACATGGTTGACCTTGATCGTATCTCGCTATAATACAATCAAATAGTTAGTTAGCCAGATGTTGACCGACTATGAATGAGACATTCCAATTACCTGGTAGTAGCGAAACGTAGCCCCATCCCAAGATGCAACTTGGAGAAACGCATCGTCGCTCGTTATCCTGCTGGAACCGACAATGCAAAGTGTCCATTCGGTTGTTTTCTGGCTGAAAGCATCCCTTTCAGGCTTGTGCACAATGGTAAGCAATCGAGCACGTGGTGAAAACCATTTTTGTTTGACGGCATCGCCACTAATAACGCTTCCATCAGCTACTAGAAATGTATGAACCTCGTAAATTGGCTCGTCAAGTTTGGAACCATCTACGCAAAGTCAGCCTAGTACCATAAGACTGTCCTCGCGTATGAGCGTACTCCAGAATACATTGACAAGGTCGTCAAAAGTGACGTTGGAAGGATTGTCGCCGTCTTGCAGCCATTGACCAAAAAAGTCGACAAAGTTACGTGAGAGAAAATCGGCATCGGCAGGATGATCTCTATCATCTGAGCTATCACGCGTGAATTCTCGCCAGAAGAGCCTAGGAGTCGCCATGTCTAATGGGAGCGAAGAGAAAATTGCACAAGTAGAATAAATGCTGTGCGAGGAATTGCGTATCTTTAGAAACCAAGAAATGGTCTAGCACTGGCCTCTGACGAATAAAAAAGTCCTCAATTAATATCATTTCAACCTTTTGGTTCAGCTGCGGCAAGCGACTCTTGGCAAATCTCCCAACACATGGTTTAACCAACCTTTTGTGCAGCGTTCCATTGCGGGCGGCCATGATAAGTGCTCTGCAGCAGTGCATGGATTAGCTTCAGAACCATTGGTCTCAGCATCCATTGATAGTCATCATTTAGTCCATATCAGCCAGCCACAACTCCATGCAGTCAGCTAGGAGTAGGAATGAATAGTAAGCCAACTTGCTTAAAATTCAGAGGTGCAGCTCGGGGACCATTACTTGGGTGAGATATTGGTGAGGTCTTTGGGAACAGCGTAAGCTTGGCTGCGTGATTGGAGCATTCCAGCCAGCTCGAGTGTCTCGCTTCCGGTCGACCAATGGAACGGACCGCAATAGTGAAGTGCAGTGCGGAAACCATTGGACCAGATAAGAGTTCGGCGATGGGGGTGCTGGCAAAGTGCAAGGGGGCTGCTGATTCCGCTCCTGTACGACCCCTAATTGGGCTGAGAAGACCTGCGTGTCCAGCTGGGTTGCATTAGGAAGGGTAATCACAATTACAGACTTTCTTGGTGTTTTGGTCTCTCACTATGGCCTAGCCAAGAATTGAGGAGGCTGAAAGCTGAGTCTTGCCGATTTACGACCAACAGACAGGCATTCATTCAATGTTACGTATCCAAATATTGGTGTGCTGGGCGGTTGGACATGTATAAAAGGCAACACATACAGAGCATCAACTTGTACCATTATTCTCCATCAGTGCTCATTCTGGTTACACACACAACAGTACTATCCAATCATCGCCCCTCTTATTCTTGCAACATGTCTTTGACCATCGAAAAGCTCCCTGCTTTTGACCCTCCTGGCCATCCTTATGTTGACGATGGATTGAGCTCGCAAGAGAAGCAGGCTTGGTCTACGCAGATAGCTAACTGGATTGACAGAGAGATCGCTGGACCGAGCGGTCGCACGCCCCTTACCCAATTCTTCAATGGCACCGTCACGCCATATGACGTTGGCCAAGTCCCAACCGCCATTACTTGGGTTGCGTTTCCTAACATTGTCGGTTTTCAACTACCTGCTCCCAATATAAAAAGCTCCTAATCAATATCTAGGTTCAAACCAACATTCCTGAGGCACCCGATAGATGGATCAAGGCCGACAATTCCCGGGAATCCCAGGACGAGTATCTCGAGTGGTCTGTGCAGAAAGACGAGAAAGATCGAGTGTTGTCTGTGACCTTTACTTGCGAGGGGCCCGAGGTATGAAACGTGTACCATGAATCATTGATTCTCATTTGCATCTATTCTAATGCGGCTTCAAGTATTGGCAATTCCTTGCTGAGAACAACCCCGACAAGCTAGAATCACTGTATCGGGAGATGAATCCGGATTTTAAGGACAAGATGAAGAGCTCGGACTGGTGGAACGGCGATGAATACGTATCCAACAACAAGTGGAACTGGCCAACCAACACGGGATGCATTGCCCATCTTGCGCACCGAAACAACACGCTCGGGGCTGAAATCGATATTGCAGCCCAGGGCACTGTTATTCGCAAGGATAAGAACGGCAAGATTATCACAGACAAGACCAAACTCATCAACTGCTCCCGCTATGGACAGGCAACCCGAAACTCTGACCCAAAGGTATGACTTCCTTGCCAGCGTCAAATTCCAACAGCAGCGCTGACGACATGATTCGCTCTTTAGATTGGCGATGCCATCAATGGTCTTTGCCGCAAGGGACACTCCGTCAGTATTGCCAACCCTGTCGCCATTTACATGCATTCCTTCAAGACGGGAAATTTCATGCTTGACATCGAGGGCACGGGCGAAAACCTGGTCGACGTCCCCAAAGGAACCTTTAACTGGCAACGAGGAAACATTTCCAAGAACATGGGGCTGAGGCTCCAAGTCAAGATGCCCGACGGCGTCGTTGGCACTGGGGAGAAAAACAAGGGCCGGCAGCTGAACGTGAGCGACATCATCGACACCAGCAACGATACTAAAATCAGGTTCGGCGCGCAGTTTGCCGATTACATCTTCATGACGGTCAAGGGAATCGTCATCCCCGGCGATAAGCCTGCAGAGCCTCGGTTCTGCCTTGGAGTCCAGGCTCGCTCCCAAGGCAATGGATTCGCCGCCATGATGGCGGCGGAAGGTGCTGAGGGCGCAGACGAGGATGTCCCATGCGACAATTCTAAGTTGCCTTTTATAGAGGGAACTAGATTATAAGGGCCCTGAGTAAGATGCGTAGTTTACATGTGCCACGCGGTACGGCCTGCATCCGTTTGGAGCACGCCATCCAAGATGCCACACCTGTACTCGAGATCTTCACTTGCTCTTGTCAACGGAAAGTGACTCAGGGCCTCAGGCTCTGAGAAGTTCAAGACAAAAGCATATAATAATGAGATCCACGTTTAAATATGGAGCATGATGAAAGTGTCGATTTTTGGTGTTGTCTAGCGTCAAATTCAGGCGCGTCTCATACCGGCCACGATGCTTTTGGATGCCAACACTTGTGGTCACTTTCATATTTGGTCTGGGATATATCACTTTTCTTTCATTCGTCAAGTTAAACGCCCGGGGCGCTCTGTTCAAGGAGTATCGCTCTCTTCACATATATAATTGATGATGGGAGGAATATAAACATCGCCTGGCTATCGCCTAGCGTCGCCTGTTGCGGACGCTATTTTCGTCCAATTCGTCATGTAAATGAAGTTTTCCTTGGTCTCTACGATGCCGCTTAAATATATGCATGCTATATGAAGGCACAAGTCGACCGAAACCTGAACAAAAGCCAGAATGATGTTTTGCGAGCCATGTCAAAAAAACGCTGCGGCGTGTATTATTGCACCACGTTGGACTGAAACAACTCGAATCATCATGACTATCACTCACAAATATTTCATCAGCCACGGCCAACAGGCTACCAGTTGCCGCACCCACTCACCAAATTGCCAACCACGTCATGAAGGCCTACATTCAAAGCGGCAACCATCAACGTTTTGAGCAAAACCCACAGCACAAACAGCTGGGGTTTTCACTTGAAGTAAGCGAAACGCCAAACATACAGCTTGGCCACGACTAAGATTTAGTCAGACCTGCCATGTTGTGGAAGATCTCAGACAATACACATGGAGCCTTCTCATTGGCGAGGCACAACTCTTCCTGCTGCGGCAGCTACGTAGGCGGCGAAAAAGTGCAGCAAAGCAGCCCGGGACATTTTCGCAGGCTGCATTGAACCGGGGATGGGGGCTGATTCGAGATCAAACGTTCAGTTGCGTCATCGTTGATGGATCATCCCAGCCAGCATAGGCCGAGTGCCTCGTGTCACTTTGCGGAAGGCGGCGAGAAAGCGGTGTCGTCCTTGTCAGAGATGATGAGAGATTCCCGGCGCAGAGGCCGCATGAACTTGCAGCCTGGGTTGGATGCGCACGTTTCGCTTTTTGAGAAATTATACACGGCGGGCAGGAGGTGGTGTTCCAGGGGCCGCGCCGATCATGTTGGATGTGCAGCGTCGGGCGCATCCGTCGATATATCTGTCTGGCTCGGCATCCCGCCAATTTTACAACCCGATGCTTGCTTGCATCCAAGATCCAAGCCGGGGATTTGTCTGCTAGAGTCTTGGTTTCCGTGGCCAGCATCTCAACCGCAGTAGCAAGTATCGAGAATAGTATCTGCTGGCTGCGCAGACGTCCAAGACACCGGATTCCAAGAACGAACAGGGCCAGGCGAGAATCGGCTGTGAGATCTGCAATCTTCTCCGCAGCAGGGGGGGCTGCCGGGATCAATCCCGCGCGGGCTGCACAGACGATCCTCCATCGTGGTGCTCACACCTTTCCCGAGGCAGCTGAGCTTTCCTGACCAAGTCATGGTTTCAGGGCCGCCGGGGATCCATGTCGCGACATTTGATAGATTTCAGGGCCGTTGTCGTCTTTTGTAGAGGCCGGTCAGCCGAGGACGAGGCGGCTTATGGGTATTGTCTCAGGAAGCGCGAGGCTAGCTAGGACTTGTCGGGGTGAAAGTGCCTGGGCGCGTTGAGCAACTAGACCAGGCCTGGGTGATAATAATAATAGCACATCGAATGGGCACACGCACGGCATGTGTCGCTCCATGTGCAGTGCGTGCATATGCTCGTTCTCATGACCCATGTCGCATGAACGAATTAGCGCCCTTTTGTTGTTCTGTTCCCCACATCACATCCCATCTTATCAGCGTCATTCCATCATCACACTCGCAAGCTCTCGCTCGGTACAACGCCGCCCTTTTTGCGCCCTTGTTGCTGCGAGCCTCCCATCGCTGGCTGCATTCGGTTCCCGAAAAAAAAGAAGAAAGGCCACCAGGAACAGAAGTCGACAATGGCCGACGCCGAGGACCGGGCCATGCTGGATTCCGACGCCTCGAGCGTCTCGCAGCGCCCCAAGCAGCGGAAAAACGCAATCATCCCTGTCCTGGGCCTGCTGCTGCTCGTCAACCTCGCCATGAGCCTCTACCAGCTGCCGCTCAACCGGGTCATCGAGAGGCGGCTGTGTCGCGACTACTACGCCAGCACGGATCCGGCCATGATCCAGCCCGGGGGCAGCGTGGACGAGCAGCTGTGCAAAATCGACGCGGTCCAGAAGAGCCTGGGCTGGATCCAGGGCGTCATGGACACCATCTGGATTGGAGGGGGTGAGGGCCCATCTTGAGCTTCGTTTTCAACTACTTGTTGCGCGTGCCATGTTTTTGCTAACTATCTTCTTTAGACTTCTTCATGACTATTCCTCTCGTCTTCCTGTCCGAGAGATTGGGCAGCCGGACCGTCCTCAACTTCAACCTGGTCTCGCGCGCATTCATGCTCTCGTGGGCCATCATTGTGGGCTACTATGACTTCCTCCCGACCAGGGCCATCATCCTGGGCCCCACGCTGTCGGTGCTCGGGGGCGACTGCGTCTTCAACTCCATCACCTACGCCCTGGCCTCTGACCTCACGGACGACCTGGTCCTGCGCGGCATCTACTTTGGCTACATGAGCTCCATCTCGTACGTCGTGGCCCTGCTCGGCCCCGCCTTGGCATCCGCCACCATGACTATGCTTTTATGGCTGCCCTTTTGGCTCGGCATCCTGCTATTGGTCCTCGCCGTTAGCGTCATCCAGCTGCTTCCAACGGCCCAGCAGCTGCAGGAACAGCAATCTTTCGAGAGGCGGCCCTCTCTCGTCGAGGAGCAGCGCGAGCCGCTGCTCTCGTCGCCGCAACTAAAGGCCCAAGGCTCCCGGTCCCTGCTTGAATCGTCAGTGGAGCGGTTTCGTGTCCTTCAAGTCATCGTCACCAGCCACCCGCGCAACTTTTCGCTGCTCCTCTTCAGCTTCTTCCTCACCTCGCTCGCCAGCTCCGACACCAAGCTGCTCGTCCAGTACATTTCCAAGCGCTACAGCTGGAGCTTTGCATCCGCCGGGTATCTGCTCTCTGGTAAGGCGGTCGTGAATTTGGTTCTACTTACCGTTGTGATTCCCAGGTTTCTGCAGTCGAGGAGAGGCGCCAGTGCCAGGAGCGGAGACAGCGCAAACGTCCTGTATGCCATCGTGTGTCTTGTCGTTTCGGTTGTTGGCGCCCTGGGCATCGCATTTTCGGCAAAGGTCTGGGCCCTGATCCCCTGGTTGCTGGTCTACGCCCTGGGCTCTGCGCTGCCCGTCTTCACTCTGTCACTCCTCAAGTCGTCGGCAATCTGCCCGCCCCATCGCAACGACGACGTCGCCAATCCAGAAACTCACATATTCTCCATCGTCATGCTCATCAAAACGGTTGGTTCGCTCCTCGGGGCACCCACAATGGCAATGCTTTGGGTACGGGGCATTGGGATCGGAGGCATTGCACTAGGACTGCCGTACTTTGTCAGCGCCACATGCTACACGGTGGCTTTGATCGTATTCCGCGGCATCAAGGTGGATTGATTCTAGGCCGAGGCTGTGTATCATGTCACGATAGGTGCATCAAAAAGTTTTTGACATCCCGTATTGCGAGCGGGGTTTTTACGTTTCAATCTCATCGATTCCCGTATTGTTGGTGTAAGCGATATAAACGATCAGGAAGAAAAATAAATACAAGAACTATGCTCAATGATTTAATGTAGCAAGGCAGAATATGACGGTACCAACCCTTCGTAAATGTTTACACTCTGACTGTATTATCATGTAGACAGTTGGAGTCCCAAAGTTTCGCATCACGTTACAATCCATTTCACTAGACAAACAATGCAATACTTGTTCATGTCGAATGCCAAAAATAAACGATATGCTTTAACCTAGCACCAAATTATAGCACGAGAGCTTGTTGTATCTTAATTCAACCTCGGTTGTTATTGAGAGATCCGGTTTTCCGACCAACGATGCCTGGTTCATGGCGCCTGATTAGATATTTTGTTGCCTACTGAATGATGATATTGTTCATTGCAATCGACGGAATTCTTGAACGAAATCAGTGACGATGGGTCAAATATTAGACATATTGGCATATTTTGTTGATTTCGCCGCTCCATTCCACCCGAACTGGACTCGTCCTAGTGCGAGGTCATAGTGGCCAGCCAACAATGGCCATGGTGTCTCTGCTGACAGACAACGGTTTCGCATAGACCCATTCCAGCATATACGTCTAGCAATTATAGACTTTATTTATTTTATTATTTATTTTATTTTATTTTTGCCCGTATTTGGCCTGTCAAACCCCTAGTCCACATGGTGACTTTTCTTTTTTGGCATGTTAAAACACGCTGGACGCAACAGGCTGGTAGTGAAAAAGACCAAGATGAAAAGGCCTTGCGGGGGGAGCACTGCTATTAATTCTCTCTCTCTCTCTAACTCCTGACGACGGCCAGTTGACTTCGCACGGGCACGTTTGTTTTCTTTCCCACCCTCGGCAGGCCCTCTAGTTCGACGCCCCTTTGGAAGATGAGGACAAACGAGGAGCCTCCGTAGTGGAACATGCCGGTTTCCTGGCCCTTTGTGATGTGCTGGCCCTCGCTGACGGTGATGTCGCAGGTGCTGACCTCGTCCATGCCGATGGCGATGAAGGTGACGAGGCCAATGTCCCGGTTGTCGGGCTCGATGACGATGACGGCGCGGGTGGCCAGGCAGGCCAGGTAGCTCTGGGCCGTGGCCAGGGCGTCGTCGAGGGGCACCTCGATGGTCGAGTTGGCCTCGACGAGGGGCTCGCTGAAGTAGGTGCCGTCCTGCACAAAGGCGCGGCGCACGCGGCCGCTGACGGGGCTGTGCCAGCGGTGGTACGACAGCGCCGACAGGAAGGCCTGGTAGATGGTGCCGCCGACGAACGAGTGCGCCAGCGGGTCGCCGGCCATCATGTGCATCAGCGAGTACGGCTGGCCCTTGGCGAAGAACCGGTCGCGGAGCCTGACGTCGTGCTGGATGTTGTACACGGCCGACTCGCACGGGTTGGCGATGACGCCGTCGTCGTGCGGAGACGCAACGGGGCGCACGTGCGGGCGGAACTTTCGAGTGAAGAAGTCTTTTTGTCGTCAGGTTAGATTTCACTTGGTATAATCAATGTAAGGAACATGGGCCCCCTCACCGTCCCAGGATTTGAACCCGTAGTTTTCCTTGTCCGGGTCGCAAATGTAGAACTCTTCAAACCGGTAGCTCGTTCCGTTGGGCTTGTTGGCAGTGCTCATGAGGTTGGTCATGCCAGTCTTGCCGAACCAATCCTTGTCGCCGTTGCCCAGTACGTGAAGTGATGCAGGTGTCTTTTTCCTCCCTGGAATTAGCAAATGGAATGGATGACACACACACACATGGGTGGTTGAGCTCACCTCGAGGAATCTCCCCCAGTGGTGTAGAACCTTTTTCAGCATTTCGTTGACTTCCGCGTCGAGGAACGCAGCATGGCCACTGGTGGACAAAGGTCAGCTACAGGAAATAGAATGGTAAAAAGCAAAAGTCGCTTGGCAGACAGCTTTGCTCACCTTGCGGTTCCCATGGCGTAGTCAAAGATGGCACACATGGGGACGCCCACCAGGCCCACGCTCTCGGCGGCATCTGCCCACCCGGGCGCCCGGTTCAGGATGTGGTTCAGCACATCGAGCATCTGCTCGTAGTCTCTGATCTGCTGGCCGCCCGTGGGATCGTGGGAGTAGCGCGAGTTGTGCGGGATCTCGGTCCACATGCGCGTGAAGTGCATGTAGATGCGCGGCGTCGACTCGATCAGGTCCTTGAACTCGCGGAGCACCGGCAGCAGCTCCGTGGGGTTCTCGTCGACGTGCTGGCACACGCGGGCTAGCCAGCGCCGGTGAACTCGCCGATCCTCGGGAAGCCATGATCCGGGGCTGTGATCCTCGTTAGACTCTAGAGTCGCCTTTTTCTGCTTTGTCTCTGCTTTGCTTTCACTCACCGGTGCACCCAGTGCCTCGCCGGGATCCGGTAATCTTCGCCGATTTTTATGAGCATGTTGATTGATATTTTGTGCATTGAAACACAACCGTTTTTTTTCTCCTTCCCTTTTTTTCAACCTCTGCTACCTTGACCTCGCTTTTATATGCCCTCGACCCGTGGCGGCAACATAGTTCAGCCCTGTCTGAAACACGCCCTGATCATGACGTAAAGCGACCAACATCATGCCGTATTCGTGAGCGTCTCTTTACGTACTGGAATCAGAGAAGCGTGCCCGGCTTGGCATCCTTTTGGGCCAAACAATTCCTCCCCCCTATCCCCTATCGTCCCGGAAACTGGAGCCGGCATGCCGAGCTGCCTGCAACACACGCACGCAAGACATGCAGCAACGTATACTTCAGACTCCCTCGCCCCAAGCTCTGATGCATTCTGGACCTCTCTCGCCTGGGCTCAGATGCCACAGACCCGCCGTCCAACCCCGGATTCCCATTGGACCCGCTCCCGGCCGCATTTCTACTCCTTCCATCGCAGTTGACTCCGCTCCAAACCCAAATCATCGCCACGCAGTAGTAGTCCCATTCCTATGCCGTCCCTTTGCCGAGTTCCCGCCGTCGGTGGTACAAACGTCCCAAGGCGTCATGATGGCCGGCGGTGCCGCCTTGTTGTGTTCCTCAAACAACAAGACCAGAAGCAAAAGGAAAAGAAGAGAGAAAAAAAAGCACGTCCCAGACACATAACTGTCTCCTCCCTCAAGCTAACACTAGCCCCCGCGCTGAGACAGGCACAGATGATTCTCATGCTGGCCACTAAACTGAATACAAACGGGGTAAGACTACAGGTCCCTCCAACTCTAATCAGCCTTCCCCTCTCGGCCTGCCGGCCCAGCCAAGGCCATGTTGCGCCTCCCATCCGCCATCTTCCCCAACGAGTGTGACGGGAGAGGGCTGAGTAACGTTCCGTGGTTGTCTGTGCGATCTTTGGCTCCACCGCCACGGAGACGGACGGGTCTCACGCTTCACCAGAGAGAGGAAATGTATCTGCCCTGTCCTGTCCTGTCTGCAGCGCGACACTCGTCGTCAAAGGGAGGTTTCATGCCTGATCCGGCCGCATCATTAGCCCGAATCCAAAGCCGCATTGTTGCCATGTGCAGGGAGGCTTTACGGCAATTGATCGCGTGACCAAGCCAGGGAGATGGCTGAAGGGCATGCTGGATGGACATGAGCCACATGGCGTGGCATGCCATGGCAAACAGCTGGCTTCCATCAAACATCCAAAATATCCCATCTACTTGCGTGGCCAGACTCTTCGTCGCCGCGGCCCCCGAATTGCCTGCCCCTCCCGCAATAACGCTTGACAGCTGTGAAATGAAGGGTCATCCGAGACGGGAGCAAGGGTTCTTTCTCTCTCTGTAGGGCTGGTTGCGATCGCTACACAATACCAGACATTGATTACTGCATGTGGCAAGTATAGACTTTGACCTGTGCGGAATGTGTCATGTCGTCGACATGCCGATGGAAACAACATGTCAGAGCCAAGGTCCGTGGCCTATTCCCGTCCAGCGTCTATCCGTCAAACCTTGCTTGTTCCCAACAAAATTCTCTTCCACACCTTTTCCAAGCATTCGATACGCTCAAGCATGAAAGCACGGCGGGCCGTTCAATACCCTACAAACATGATCAAAAGTCACAACAAATGGCAAATATGGCTCAAGTCAAGATTCCTATTCACTACACCAGCTCTCCAAAACACGCTAGAAACAAAACTCCCTTCATCAAATCAGAGGGATCGTTACCCAGATGGCGGAGCGTCTTGAGCCCAGCAGCACACCATCATTTTTAGCTCTAATCCTCCTCGGTCGAAGTAGAACCCGCAGAACAAGACCATTTTTAAAACAAAACCTAAGAACTCAAATGTCCATGATTAAATACATACGATGTGAACCCTGGAGGGTGTGGCCTTCCAGTGCCGCCGTCTTTGTGGGCGGCTCCGCGTCGTGTTTTTTGCGCAATACAAAGGAAAAGGTTGCGTCGCTAAACGGGTGGCTTTGGTATTGTATGGTTGAATAACACAGTGGCTGAATGCAAAAATAGAGTAAAAAAAAGAAATTCGTAAAGTCGTAAGTGTGGGACGTAGGGTCGGTGTAGATGGGGGGGTTACATGACGAGGCAGCAGCCGCAGCCACTCTTAGGGTCCTCGACAGGTTCTGGCAATCTTTCAATGGTGGGTTTGGGTGGCGGAGGCGCAACCTGTTGTTTAGGGACAGGGGGGGGAGCAATGGGGAGCTGAGGCCGCACGGGGCTCTTGGGACTGGGAAGAGGCGACTGGACGGGCGTCGTCTTGGTGTCGATGATCTTGGGCATGGTGGAGTAGGAGGAACCGCCACGGCTCTTGGAGGGCTCCAGCTTGAGGGGCCATTCGTCCTCGGGGGGGTTCTCCTGAGGCTCGTCCTCGAGGCGCGGCTTGTCCTCCGGGGGCTGGTGAACGTGATCGTTTAGGGGCCGGAACTCCTTGTCGTACACATCGCCAAATTTACCCTCCTTCTCCCATTTCTCCTGCTGCAGACGGCGGGCCACCGTGGGCAGCAGTTGCTGGTCAGGCGGCAGCCGAGGATCAGGCTTGTACGAGTTGATCATCCACGGCGGGTCGCCTTCGGGGGCCTTGCCGGAGATTTCTCCGGAGCGGGTCGAGGGGCGGGTCGAGATGCTGCCGTTGGACTCCTTGGTAGAGCCGGATCGCGTCTTGGGCCGAGCCGTGGTTGCCGCTTTGGGCCCCGAAGTCTTGCGAGCTGCGGATTTCTTTGGCGAGATATCGGTGACGGATCGCTTAGCGGCCGCCAGGTTACCCACAGATGTCGCATCAGTTCCCTTCATGCTGGCGCTGCGAGAACGAGTCTTCGTGTTGGTCAGGGGCTCGTTATCTTCGGGGCTGTCTGTGGCCTTGCGAGAGTTGCGATCAAAGGGGTCAGAGGCGGGGGCCGGGCTGATCTTGGGCACGGGAATTCGAGAGCCGCTCTTCACTGCGGGCTTGGAAAAATAGGCGTTGGCTTCTTCCTCAGCAATCTCTTCGGGCGTGCGAATGTCCCAGCTGTTGACAATGTTTTCGGGTCGCGATTCGAGCATCGAGTCCTTGCGAGATCGGTGGGTGCTGTTTTCGGAGGCATCGGTGCCTCGGCGCATAGCGCTACGGCTTCGCTCCCTTCGCTGCTTGCTCTGGGCGCGAGAGCGGGGGATGTAGATGCCCGCTGCCTGAAGCTCTTCGCTTTCTATCCGGGCCAGCTTGTCGCGGTGAATCCACTTTGAGTCTTCCCGCGGTTCCCCTTCGGATATGGCCAAGGAGGAGCGCTTGTGGTCGCTTTCGCGAGGCTTGTAAGTCCACGCATCGTCTAGGCCGGGCTTTTCGCTGCCCTGGTCTTGTTTTCCGCCCATGTTGTCGTTGGAGGTAATCTTGCGAGAGGCCAGCTCGTTGCTAGATTGATAGGAGTTGCCATTGGTATGGCCGTGGTACGAGTCATTGGGGTTCGACATGGGATCTAGATCAAAAGTCTATGGGCTGTCAGTTTTGAGCATAAAAAAGCGGCGCCCGGGTGGCTTACTTCGTGTTGAGAATCGGAATAGCCCCAGGAATCGCTGATTCCATGGCTGCTACGGGGAGGAGTTATAGTAGTCGTGGTGGTAGGTGCGGGTGCCATTGTGGCCATGTTGATGGCGCCCGCGACCCCCTATCGATGGTGCTGGTGCGAGAGAGGTGAGGGAAACGAGGCGAGAGAGCGGGTCGAAGTCGAAGTGGTAGCAGTAATAGTAGTAATAATAGTAATAGAAGTAGTTATTCACACAGACACAAAGAAGACGAGGCGAGAGTCGCAAGAGGGGGATGGTTGACGTCGGCCGAGAAAACGAGAGACGGAGACGGAGATAGAGACGCAAGAGGGCGGGTCGGAGGGGTGGGCGCGACGTCAAGCCCGTCAACGAGGACGTGGCGATGCCACAACGCGCAGTATGGAGCACTCGGCGGGCGAGCAGAGCGCTGCTGAGGCAATTCGTCAGATGGCGAGGCGCGTCGGGAGAGACGGACGGAGTGGAAAATGGTGAAGATGGGGATTTTGCAGCCAAAGGGGATAATGTTTGGGGAGGCTGGTCCCTGGCGTGGGCCTGCTTGTAGTTTGCACTGTGCAGGGTGTACCTGGGCCAAGGCCGCAACCAGCGAGTGGGCTACCGGCAGGGGTAATTCGCACGGCCCCTGGGACATACTAGGTATTCATGCGCTTTCAGCATCCGGAGGCCAGCAAATTTTAAGACAGGCAGTACAGTGCCCGCCTTGTTTCCTGGGCTTGCTTAGCACCTAATAGTTTGGCAAGCCTGTCACGGGGCGAATCCATGACACACTTGCAGCAAAACGAGTTGTTGTTGGGGGACCCGGCTGGCCGCAAACGACGCTGTCCGCTCCAGCGGGTGATCCCCCTGCCCTGCGTTTTTTCCGCCCCCGTTGGCAGCGCATGTGAGCCTGTAATCCAGCAGGCTCCTCCACTAGCGGCGGGCGGGGTGCCCACGGCCCCTCACTGGAGTGTCCAACGGAGGCGGCTGATGGGCTCGGACGGGAGCGTCCTGGTGGTGGTGGCTTGAGTAGTTGGAGATGATGGAGAGACAGCGACAAGGCCATTGTTGGCTGCCGGCGAGCGCGCGCCGTGGTTCTGTTGACGATGTTTAGCCCGGCGAGGTGGTGGCAACACAAGTAAGTGGTGGTAGTGGTGTAGTTGCAGCGCAGCTGTACAGGCAAATCGCGGAGCCCGCATGCCGCGACTGCGAGTAAGAGGTGCATCGGCCCAGCTCCACCACCCAGCTCTGCATCGCCATAGGCCGGCGGCCTGCTGCAAAGCCCGTACCGGCCGTCGCTGATTGCTCAATCGGCGTCAGAGGACACAAAGGGCGATGGCGCGCAGACAACACAGACTCGCAGAGCATTTCGCCGGGATTGGCCACCTGGGATCCTCGCCCGTGGCTATCAGGCCAAAGGCAGGGGCCCTGTCACGTCCAACCAGTCGACCGCACGTTACAAGGGATACGAGTTTGAGGTCCCGGTGTAATTGCTTTTCTTTCATGTGCGGCCATGTTTGGAATCGGGATGCTCGCTGTTGTTCCATCATGCCTCGTGCTGCCTGCTTGCTTGTTTCGTTTTGTCTCTTCTTTTTCCGGACCTGCACACGTCGTCTCCTCCTCACCGCCACGACTGCTCTTCATTTCAGTCTTCATGCAAACGGCCCACGAGAGAAAAAACTGAGACGGCACAGATTATTTTATAATATGACGATAATCTTGTCATGAACCGCCGCACAGCCTAGCCAGGGATGCCGAAATTAGACGGCGGCCAGTCGGTCCCGTCGTACTGGGAATGGACCACTCCTTGTGCACGTCCCCCGGGCTCATCTTCTATGATACGTACAGGACCAACCGTGACAAGGCGAACGAACGGCTTCACTTTCTTGTTCCATTTTAGCATTTCCTAGTACCAAACACGAGTGGAATGAAGGCGACATGCTTTTTGTTTCAACTGAGCCGGGCCCGTTTTGCCACGGCACAAGCACATGATTGCCGAGCTGCACAAGCGTTGAGGTGCTGAAGCTTCCGTCTTACCCCGGCATACAGTGCCCACACTGTCATGACAAGTCCTTATACTAGTTCATGAGATGCCCCACAGCTGTCACAGCACTCTGCCTCACCATCGTGAGAAGTGTCCAACTCCCAATCTCAAGGCATCCATTGTTTTTTTGAGAACCTGATAGGCTTTGGCCCACCTGCTGCCTAGCATCTAGGACTTTGGGGATTCTTCCTCAAGAGCCGTTTCTCTCCTCCTCTTCCTCCTCGTCCACCATCATCCGTAGCATCCTCACAATAACACGCTTCATCCTCTAATCGTCATCCCTCAACGCCTCTCTCATTTCCCGCTGCATCGTGTCTTGTCCAGCCCAGCCAGACTCGCCTAGATCAACCAAAGGTCCCCCCTCGCAGCATCATATCGCCCCATCAGCCTCGTCAATGCCAATCTGTTCCTCTCCAGCCAACCAAATCGCAAAGTGAATAGCCTCATCCCACTGCCTCATCCACGACCGCTCGGATCCCACGTCACCTGTCACCCAGGTTCATCATTACGACTGAGACATCCCCGCCGCCACGGACTTGAAGGTCGCCACAACTCACTAGCCTTATCACATTTTTTGTGCAAGCCAGCTTCCGGCACTCGCCATGGCGCAAACAAGGAGAACGCGGATCGTATGTGTTGCCGACACTCACAACTGCACAGTGAAACTGCCAAAGGGCGATGTCCTCATCCATGCCGGCGATCTGACAAACCAGGGTAGCCATTCAGAGGTACGTCCCATATCCCGGCAAAGTCTCGTGCGCTATTGCTCATTCATCAGTGTAGCTATCCAAGACAGTAAAGTGGCTTGAGCAGGCCGACTTTGAAGCCAAGATTGTCATTGCAGGCAAGTCAGCTTTCACGTTTGAGAACGTTGCCAACACAGATAGGAAACCATGACATGACACTTGACCATGATTTTTTCCAACAACATGGTCTTCACTATCATAATCACAACATTCAATCTCCCGAGGAATGTCTGTCACTATTCACTTCTTCGCCATCCATAACCTACTTGAACCATGAGTCAGCAACTATACGGTTATGCTCGCCATCAGGGCCTCACACGCAATTCAAGATTTTCGGTTCTCCTTACTCTCCGCGGGTTGGGCTGTGGGCATTCTCATACGATGCTCCTGGGGATCTCGGCAACGACTCGGATCTTACTCATCTCTGGGACAGTATTCCCTTGGACGCGGACATAGTGGTGACGCATACACCTCCGAGAAATCACTGTGACGAAACAACAGAGGGTCAGGCTGTTGGATGCGAAGCCCTGAGGCGGGCACTCTGGCGGGTAAGGCCAAGACTTGCCGTCAGCGGACATGTGCACCCTAGCAGAGGATCGGAACGGGTTACTTGGGACCTGGCTTGCGAAAACACTACATTCAAGGAAGCAAACACGATCAAGTGGCAAGATCCTGGCCAGGGCAGCAACAAGATCAGCCTCGTTGACCTCACCAGACGAAAAGGCCCCTCATTAGTCAACGACGGCTCCCATCCGGCGCAAGTCTCTGACGACATTTCTTGTTCCGCCTTGGCAGAAAGTCCTCCGTTCATTTCAAGCCCGGGCAAACTTGATGCCCAAGTCGACAGTAGCACCATCGGGCTGGGAGGAGACACCGCCAGGACGGGGAGCGATCAAGCCGCTCTGGTGGGGAGGATGGGTCGACTGGAGACATGTGTGGTCAATGCTGCCATAATGAAAAGCAACTGGCCACACGTGGGAGGAAAACAGTTCAATAAGCCCATTGTGGTTGATGTTGATCTGCCGGTATGGGATGATGTTACACAGCCAAGTGTGAGTATAGGGTAGTATGTTCCATCCACACAAGACTAAGAATTGATGCCCAACCAACTCCTCCTCCAACTTCAAGCTTCGGTCGGCATCCTTCAATCGGAGTTGATTCGTAGGCAGTGAATTCTTTATCTCCGTGTTGAAGCTGATGCAGGAGTTTCCCAATTCAATTGCGGGCTTACCTGTGTGATTCGTAAATTGGGGAGGGGGCGGAATGGCGATGCCACTATGTGCCCTCTCTCTGTGCATGTCTATTCTAGAGCCTCTGCACGCATCCACGTCTCCTCAAGACATTGGACGAACGCTACCCACAAATTGCCCGTCGTTGCACCACCAATGCGAACGGTATACGTGATACACGTCAGAATTCAGCTTTCTAGATCGACACGCTGGCAGGCTATTGATTCGCATGACACTTTGTAAGGCCTCAATTCATGCCATCCGAGCCACTTGCTTACCCTAGACCACCGAGATCCATCGTCAGGTGGATAGCCAAATCGATCCGTGCATGGACCATACATTCTTCTAGACTCGCTTTGCTCCGACGGGCGCTGCCGGGGGCATGGCCAGCTTTGCTCGCCTCCGCCTCCGCCTCAGAAAAAGGAAAAAAAAAACGGTCTATGTTGGGCAACTTACAACATCCGATGGGTGTATGTAGGCGCATGTATCATGTACACAATACGACTCTTTCCCCCTTATCCCGCAGACCACGAGGACAAAGCAATCGAGCCAAGCGTCGTCATGACCGGGCGCGAGAGCGAATGGATGACCCCCCTCCCTTCTCCTCTCGTCTGGTCGCCGCCGATAGATTGAGGGGCCGCTGACAAGCAAAGCTGACGGGCGGGCGGTGGAGAAACTCACCGCCCACTGGGACTATCTATCAAATCTACGAGGTTTAAACTAAGCCGCCGGGTGGCTGAGCGTTGCAATTAATACCACGATAAGGGGCCCTTTGGATTTCTTTTTCAGGGTAAGTGAGATGGGATAGATCCAGGGGTCCAATATAACATAGATTCAACCCGTTGCACTCGGGCCTTTGGTCCAGACGAGGCCGCGCGCGCGCTCAGACCATCCCCGCGTTTGGCGACCAAAGACCAGACGCCAGAGACGAAAATTCATCAAACCACAAGGCACAGGGCCCGCACGCCATCTCTGATCGACGGGGCGACGGTCCAAAACCTGGAGAGGGAATAGTGCCGTAGCGCGGGGTGGAGAGACGAGCGCTTGGCTGAAGACCTAAAAAAAAAAAACCAAAAAAAACCGAAGTTACATGCTCGGCCGGGTGCAGAATCTGAGGCATTTCAACGTTACTGGGCCCAGGGGGGCAGCGCGAGAGCTTCAAAGAGGCAAGGTGGGATGGGTTTGTGTGTGTGGGCTAGCGTCGACGACGCGGGATATTCCTCTGTGCTCGGCTCTCGTAGGACGTGAGGGACCCAATCGATGCCTCTATCGCAAACCGCGGATGGAGCTGGTTGCGGGAGTGCACCCCATCGACGGTCCAGTCAGCTCACGCTGAGATGGATCTGGGCAAAGAGCTAGCTGGTTACCACATCGAGCTGGTTTCACCGTCACCACCACCTCTATAGCTGCTCACATGTCTTTTTCGTCATACCGCATGGCACGTGGGAATCATCTACCATGTCGAACGTCATGAAATGGAGGCGGTAGAAGAGGAACTAAAGTAAGGAAGAAAAAAAAAAACCAGCTTTGACGAGAACTCCACGTGGTGCAAGACACACACCCATTCCATCCATACCTTAGTTGGTACATAGCTTTGTGGCCCGTTAAATGGCGAAGAACCCTACCGTAACGGGGAAGAGGGGCATGGAGGGGTTAGTGGACACCGTATGATGGTGGGCTGTTTATGTCATAGAAGTCGGTACGACGCTGTGCCAGTGAGAGAGTCGCTGGAAAGGAAAAGGACGCCCGGGAGCGAGTGATTGGCAGCGCTGCACTCGCCCTCTCCTCTCCCTTGCCTGCTCTGCCTGCCCAGCTCTGGAATTCTAGAATAAGATCATCGGGCAGCTCTCGCGCTGGTTGGCACCGGAGCATTCGACACCGACTTGCACAACGTGCTCCTGTGTCTTGGAAACCGAGCTTGAACCAGGGTCAACCCGGCGCAACCCAGTTGATCATCAAGCCACACTCCGATCAGACAGATCAGCCAGGTATTTTGGCGGGGTCCAAGGAGGAGACGACCCCGTCGTGGGATGCTCGCTCAACCCGAGGCGCGCCACTGGATTCAATCTTGTTGCTATTCCTATCGCAGGCTGTGGCCGCTGCCTCTGGTTTGGGGGTCCACTGTCTCGGGGCAATGCCACAAGGGGAGAGGGGGCCCCTGGCTAAGCTGGAGCTTGGAGAGTTGATGCTCGTTCCTTGCTGGCTGGCTGGCTTTTCGAACTGCTCACACACGGCTGGCTGGCTGCGTGCACAGTCCTCCTCGTCTCCCGTCGCCTTTGCGGCAGCAGCTTCCCTTCCTTCACCCAGTCACGGCATCGGACCATGGCTGCGGCTGCACGGCGCCGGCAATTTGTCTCACGACCTCGCAGGAAGATGGTGTCTCTGCTTCCAAGTCCTGATTCGCGAAAGAGTGGCCTCAGTGTGGACAGCTGAATGCCATATGATTCGACTGCGTCTCCGTTCGCGGGCCGGTGTCTTGAACGGCGTCGTCGAATTATCGGCCGCCACTAGATCCGCTCCCTCCCGACGGAGACGCCACGGACACGGCCCAATCAAGCACCGCCGACGACCAAGGGAGCCCGCCCACGCCCGCTAACGGTAGTTGTGTCTTGTTCAGCCCAACGGTTTTGTGGGTGGCCGACGACACCCATATCCCTCCAAGTGGGTGAGCGAGGCCCAGTCACAAGAGGCTGACTGGGTGGCTTTGGGTGGGCCATCTGACAATTTTCATCCCTACGCCTCTCCTGGGGATCTCGAGAGTCCGACTGTGACTTGCAAGAGCCTTTACTGTCGCGCGCTAAACCGGCTTGCTAATCGAATCGGACTCGATCAGTTCCAGCCATTGATTCACGGGGTGGCTCATTCTCGCCCAATGCAACGCTGTTCGTAATCGTCACCCATGACCAATCCTTCCAAAAACAATCGTGACTCTATCTCTCGGATGCAATCCGTGAAGGGTGCGAAGTTGCGCCTCCGACAATCCAGATGCCAAACCCTGCCAAGCGATTCTCCATGTGAGCAAGGAACTTGCAAAAAGTGGCGGAATTGGCCAAAAGGTCCGTCATGACAGGAGTGGACACGCTCGCTGAGGAATAAGCTGTGAATTGGTCTTAGCTCGCGCACAACCGCTGGTAGTCCCCGATGTACTCCGGATGATGCGTTTCTTGGTCCCCATTCTGAACCCGTTGCCATGCGGATGATGATGGCTAGACCCGCAATGTTGGGGGTGACTCTGGCCATCATCATGAAATGGCGAAGCGCTAGTCACAGACAATGTGGTCTTATGTCTGCGGTTGAAACTCTGGCTTAACGGGTGGAAACACAAACCGAAGGACCCAGAAGTGACGTAAAGCGTCAAGCTGGACCGATCCGGTCAGAGAGGTCGATGCGTCCGACACGGCGTGCACATACACGGGGCAGCATATCTGATGCTGTCACAAGGCGGTGCGGTGGTGGGATCAACAGCGAGCGACTCAACTTGCAGAGAGTACAGCACAGCAGGTGTCTCGTGCGGCGAAGCGAGCGAGTGAGCGAGCGATAGACCAACACCAAGGGTCGTTGGCAGAGCTAACAGCGACGACAGCTGGACGGGCATGCGCTGTTCCTCAAGGCAGCAGATGAGGCGTCCCCAACCCCGGGTTGCTGGAGTCGATCATTTACAGGCGGATGAATTGACAACTGTGCTCCACGTACACACTGGCCGCCTGCTCTATCTTGTTGTATGTGTTATTCATCTCTGGCAACGTCGAAGCCGGTTTTGTGGCTCCAGCGCACCTGCCTAGAGGGTGACGACGAGATCTGTATACTCGAGAGTATGTGACGTCGAACCGAGGGCGTGTGTGGTCACGCACTTGCTCGTGATGCTCCTCGAGGCTATCGTGCAGGAGGAGCACGGAGATGAGCATGTTTGACGTGGACGAGAAGGATCGCGCACGTCTCGAGGCATTGCAGGGCTATGGGAAGATTGGCTTGAAAGATGGCTAGCGTTTCTCATAGTTTGTCTTCTTTTCCCCCGACGTCGTAGCCGAGTGCGAGGTTAATGCCTTTTGGTTTCGCACGTGTGTAGATTTGAGCCGTAGCGTAGCCTTTTGTCCAGGCGTTAATTAAACCACGACTGAAACAAAGGGTTGTCTATACCACCGCACCGGCGACTAAAAGGCGTATATCCGATGCCTCGAGATAACAAATTCCCTCAGCGGCAATCAGCCAAGCTTGCCGATATACTTTTCGATTTCGAACCCTCATGGCAGATGCGTCTTGAGTTGCCATTTTGGTCCTGTAGGTTTAGATGGCGTGCACTTGTGACGCGATACACACAAGCTGTCTTTGGCTAAGCACGTCTTGGCGAATGGCGAGACAAGACAGAGGATAGTGGATTTGGATCGCTGCCATTGGCGGCGGAGCATGCATTGCCACTTTTGATGAAACCCGCCGCCTGCCTCACAGGTCCCCCCAGAGGTCCCCAGAGAGACCCCCAGAACCAACAAGTGTTGCGCTGCAAGGACCAGTTTTTTAATGGAATAACGGCCCTCACGGAGACGCTTCGAAGAGAGGGAGAGAGACCCTTGGAGCGACCATACCGCACACACGCTGCAGCACTGGCCGGTGCTGACCAACGAGCGGGCACAGGGCAGCCAACCACTACCGCTCACCCCCAAAGTTCCAGAAACGGGCCCCCTCCGCAGCTATTAACTAATCAGGCCGCGCGAAGAGGGGCAGGGCTGGGCGTCACAGGGACGCACCTTGAGCTGCGCTGCACATTTACCGATGAGAATGAATCTGCCGACGCCATCCTTGTCTATGCGGCGGCGCAAGAGAGCCAGCCAGAGCGACGAGACAAGCGCCTGTGTGACGAGCTACGCAGGTGGTGTAGGGGACATGGATGAATGGATGGATGGAAGGAAGATGGTGTCATGCAAAGCTTCACGTTGTCGTCGGGCTTTGCCAGAAGCTGCAGGTCCGTCGGAGGAGGCATGTGTCCAGGACAGGCAATGTGGTTTTTCGGGACGGGCATCGTCTCACAGTTTGCCCCTTGGATGCTCAGCTTCCTTCCACGTACGCGGGGCCGTGGGGGTGTATTGCATCGCCGGGTGGAGCGATTGGAGAGCATCTCGCAGCGCAGGGTGCATCCGATTGTTGTTGTTATCCACGACGACCCATGGGCGGCCACGGCAACGAGGGCCAAGGAACAAGGACAAGAAGAGCAGAATAGGACAAGGCCAGACGGAACGGGGGGTCGCCAGGCGGGTCGCCAGGCCATGCTATGCCAGACCAGGCCAGCCAGGCCAGGCCAGACCAGACAAGCCCATGGAGGAGGAGGGGAGAACTCGTCAAACCTGGAACCGCTGCGGGATGGGCTCTGGATCCTCGTGATGCATTGCCATGCATGTCCTGCCCGAGCCCACATCATCGGCCTTGTCAAGGGGAGCTGGACTATTGCTGCAACTAGCTGCACTGTTCTGATAGGAAGTGTGGGTTTTGGTGTGGTGTGTGTGGGTGGGCTTTTCTGGCCGTATACCGTACCTCACGTACGCATACGTGCCTGTGCCGTCTCGTTGGCCAGCGTAACACCGGTTGGCTTTTGGCTGCAGCGAGGAGAGAGACATCAGAGTCCTAGCTGTCGAGCATCGCGCCCAAGGGGCAGCAGCCGAGTGGGCGATTTGGCATCCACCTTGACGTCGTAGCAGCTCATCTCGGATCACCTTGGGCTGTCATGTAGCTAGCGAAGGAACCGAAGGGGGGCCGAAGCGGCGCCATGTTAGTCAAAGAACACATGGCGAGGCGAACCTCTCAATCTCGCCAGCAGCTGCTTGCCGCAGGAGAAGTCATCGACAGACATTACATGACATTAGCTAGCTGGAGCACAATACATATGTAAGGATACGTGGTGGTTGATCTTAAACAGATCGAAACAGGGAAGCAAGCAGGGGTTTGCAGGTGGAGGGTAGCCATACATGAGGACCCAATCCAACCCAACTGCAAAGACGACACCACGACAATCTGACGGGCTTTTTTTTTTGGTCCTCGCAAATGTGACGGCGGGAGAAGAAGGAAAAAAAAGTGATAGACATGTAAAAGTGCAGCAGCCTCACTCTGGCAATCCCAATTGCGTTGCTGATCCTGCTGTGTTTTGCAATTGGACTTGTACAAATCACATATGCGGCCTCTTACCGACTCTTTGTATACAAAGGGACTCCCGGCAAGCGTTTTGGCGTATGTTTGTGCTCCGCATGCACTGGCCACGATACACCACCACCGCCATCCATACATGTCGTACATCTGGCCGCTGGCAGGTCGCGGACCATGCCCCGAGCTTGCTTTCGCTCATGGGTCTGGGAAGTTGGCCAACGTAGCCCGGCGAGCAGCTTTGTACCACCATCCAGTTACGGCCATGCTCATTGCAGCCGGCCAAGCTGATGGACGTCCGGAGATGCACCTACATTTTCCCCGTGCTGATGGGATGGGGGCTAGTGAGCAACAAGTGCAAAAGAGCACAAAAATAATCATAATAATAATAATACAGCCAAACCGAAAAAAAAAGTCCAGGGGAAGGGAGAGGGAGCAAAAGTGCAAGTTCTGGATGGATGAGGGATCCCCTCGCTGAGCCTCCTCCGCCTGTGCCTCCTTCGCTTGGCTCCTGGCTCGCTCGCTCGAGCCCGTGTCGCCTGACGGACCAAACGTCGACTATGGAACGTGCTATTTCGAGGACATGACCCCGAAGAACGAGAGTCGCACCGCCCAGCAGCTTTCAGCTGGCTGGTGTGAGCCTCTAATTTACAGAGACGACTCCAGTAAGGCATTCGGAGATCAGCCTCAACCCACTTGCACACCGCCTCTGGCAGCGCCAAAACGTCCCGCTCCCGGTCCGCTTGGCTCTCCCGTTGTCCTGGACGATCGGGCTCGCACCGCCTATCACGCTCCTGGCGAGGACATCCGCTTGCTGCTTTTGGTCCCTGTGGGAGGTGTGCGTGACTCTGTATCTGGCCGGTCGACTGATGCATCTTCTGCACCTTGCAAGTGGGCTCTGCCTCTTATTTTGGGTTGGGCATTTGTCTCACCACTGGCTTCCTCCACTCTGTTCGCTAGGGAAGAGAGATTCCTTGGTTGTTATTATTTCTCGCCCCCCCCATCCCCACGTCTCTTCTCCCGCCCTTGGTTGTCCGGACCGA
Source organism: Calonectria leucothoes (assembly GCA_002179835.1). Classification (NCBI taxonomy): domain Eukaryota; kingdom Fungi; phylum Ascomycota; class Sordariomycetes; order Hypocreales; family Nectriaceae; genus Calonectria; species Calonectria leucothoes. Next base: position 296,400 of record NAJI01000484.1, read on the forward strand.
CGGAGCGTGCGTGTGTGTGACTCTTCTGCCTGTTTTTTCTCGGTGGTGAACGGACACGGCGGACTCATACACGAACGAGTCAAGCAAGTTCGCCACCACCACCTCACCAGCCACCCGGGTCCGGCGGGCGAAGTGTGGCACGGCTAAGCTAGGAGGATCCGAGAAAGGAAAGCAATCCATCCATCCATGACTGGAAAAGAATTCCCCAAAAAAAACTCTTCCCGATGTAACTCGGGAGCGGCGTTGCCAATTCGTCCTCGGCCTCGCGGTATTTCTGTTGCCTTTGAAGAGAGAACTCTCACTCATCGTGCCGTAAACTCTTTGTATTCTAAGCCACGTTCACCCTTGTCTCGCCGATGCCGACCGTGTCTTTCGCCCGCGGGCCTTCGGTCTCGTACTTCCATGGGACATCTGAGCATCCGTCGGGCTCATCGGGCTCTGTACAGTGGCCGTCAGTCCCCTGTGGGCGCGCCATTTCAGCGCTTCTAGCTGCAAACAAGAGCGGCGTCGACGGCAAGCCACCCCCCCCTTGTGTGCGTGTGTTGCAGGAGGCGGTACCTCTAGCAACCTCGGCTCCGCCTACGGGTACATGGATGCCGGCCGGGCTGCCTCCCAGGGATTCGTATCCTGGGGTACCAGCTCGTATCTTTCGCCTACACCCACGCGGGAACACGCCCCCTTCCCGCATTCCCACCCACGTTCCCTCAGTCAACCTACAGTCACTAAGCACTCACTAATGGCCAGTGGATTTGCTCGCTGACACTGCACCGCCCTCAGTGGACATGCCCCTGAAGTGTCCAATTGTCCGGTCCGGCAAACGCTCTGCATCAGCGGCGGGACTGTCGGGGGGTCCCATTCCACATAAGGGGACATTCTCTGGCTTTCCATTGCGTCTTGCTCAGCGGGCTCGTCATTCGCTGAGACCAAAACTTAGCAAGCAAGCACGAAGTAGCTAGTCAGCTCACCATCGCCGCCGCCGCCCCGACGTCGTTTAAAAAGACGCGGGAGGAGGCGAGGTTTTGGCCTGAGAGGGCAACCATCTAGAAGCAAGCCGCGCGCTCCTCACGCTCTCCCGTGCTTGCCACTGCGTTACGTACTCGTTGCTGGTGCCTCTCTCGTTAAGCTGAGTCACGCGCAAATCATTCCACACATCCATAGCATCCGATTTGGTCGAGTAGCAGACGTCGAAGCCCTGGGCGAAACCTGAACGGCAGGGTCGAAGCTGCGTGATATCGCTGTCGTTGCCGCCTCAGGCACACGCACCCACCTGTGCACCCAGCACGCAGCAAGCAGCACGCCAGCCAGTCCAGTTTAGGCCGAAAGGTACCCTGCCATAGCGCGCCTGCGCCAGAGGTACTCAACTCAATTCACGACCCTGGTTTGGCCCACGGCGTCAACTATCGGCCACACTCTCGAATCGTGTTCACTCTCACCTTCTGCCCACCCTCCCCAGCGACAGACCCCGGACAGCAGTCACGAATCAGCCCTCGTAGGCCCCTCCCGCGGTCCATTCGAGCAAGCCCGCGTCCTGCGCCAGTTGACGAAAAACAAGAGGCTCCACCCCTGCAGAGACCAGCCCCATCCTAAGAGGCCGAGGACCACGAGCGACCATTGGGAGCCACCGAGGACCACCTGAAGGTAGAAACCGCCAGACACCAGAACCACAACGAAGCCGGTGGGCAAGAGTGGATCCGACCCCCCTCTCTCCATCAAAGGCGTGGCCCCTCTTTAGTCTCTGATCGTCCAGCACTAAACCCCCCGTCCTCCGTACACCCCGCCCTGGACGAATCACATACCTCGCCCCTCCCAGTCCCTCCCAGTCCCTCCCAGTCTCGCCCGTGACCTCATCCATCGCTGTTGCTTCTTCAACCTGCCCGGGGCCGCCTGTTTGTCTGTTTTCCTCATTGTTCTTCTGTTCCTTGCGGACCGAACAATCGATCAACGCCAGCACTATTTACTTTCCCTCGTGTTCAGCAGCCGGCTGCAACACGTAAATACCCTACCCTCTCTCTCTACCTCACCCCCCACCTTGGACTTTCGCTAGATCCAACAACACAACTCACCTGGCTCTTGACCCTGCCAGCCAGCCCGAGAGAGAGCATCCACACCTTGCTCCGGAAACGAGACACACGCACCGCCCCGGAGCCTAGACCACCATTACTTACTGCTACTACCCGACTGCCCCCAACATACAGCCACCCAGCCCTGTCTTATTTAATCGACACGGAATTCAGCCTCACATTCCATCCAAAGCCTCGCCGTGCGACTCGATGCAATCGTAGCCCTACGGTTTTCTGACAAGCAATATATAAGCCGGCACCTCGAACACCCTGAGCTGCCGACCCCGGACCCGCCTTTTGACACCCAACCATGACTTCGCTGCCACCCGATCCTTACAAGGCCTTGGGAGTTTCCAAGGAGGCACAGATAGCTGAAATCCGCACTGCATACCGCAAGCTCGTTTTGAAATGCCACCCGGATAAGGTGCAGGATCCCGCGTTGAAGGCTCAAAAGGCCGATGAATTTCAGAAGGTCCAGCAGGCCTATGAGCTCCTCAACAATGAGAAGGAACGACAGCGCTACGATGACCAGGTCCGCCTCCAGGAGCTCAAGGAGCAAATGAGGGCGGCCAAGTCCGCTCCTCGATCAACCCCAACCTACAAGTACGACATTCGCACAGCCGAGCCTCGCCCTTCCACGTTCAAGTCCAGCTCGCCCCCGTCCAAGGGCTACGAAAGCTACTCGCGATCGTACGAAGGCACCTCTCCTCGATCTTTTGAGGAGGTTCGCACTCCTCCGAGACGTGAGTCTTCCTACAGCGAGAAGTCTCAGAAGCGAGAATCAGAACGCGACCGGGAACGACGGGACAAGGAAAAGGAGCGTGAACGCGAACGCCGAAAGAAGGAGAAGGCTGAAGATGCGCTCCGACGAGCTGAGAAGGAGGCCAAGGAGCAGAAGCGGGCAGAAAAGAAGGCTCGCGAGAAGTCCGATGAGAAGGAGCGCAGACGCAACAACGAGGACAAGAAGCGACACACCGCGCCGTACATTGAGGGGTACGAAGACGAGCAGCCAGCCAAATCTGACAAGAAGAGGTCAAGTAAGAAGCACGACAAGCGAGATCCATCCACCCACCGGGGCGAAGAATTGCCTGCTTCCATAGCTCCTCACGTCCCCTCAGTCCCCCAGGAGCGATCCTACACTGCCGAGAAGGAGGACTTTGCCGTTTCATACATGGAGGCGGCCAAGAAGAAGAATCCTGCTTACAGCCGCACTGTTGCCCCCCCCGCTCCCACGCCTCCCCCCGCCCCCAGCCCATTCTCGCCCCCTCCTATCGTCGAGGAAGCACCCGAGGTTCACCGCTCCGGCAAGAGCCGCCGAGGCTCCTCTGGCGAAAAGAGCAGCTACAAGAAATCGTCGTCGCGAGAGGTTCTCGTCGACCCTGATAGCGTCAGCGCCTCGCCCTCGGCTCGACATGCGCAGAGGACGGCCACGAGTGCCGCCATGGGCAGCTCGCCCCCCCGCCTCAATCGCCAAAACACGGCACCTGCTGAATATGCTGCCCGCCCCATTCCAACAATGTCCAGAGCTACGACATTTTCAGGATATGCTGAGGATCCTCGTGGTCGCGGTCGTTCAAGACTGCACCCTCAGGTTGAGGAGAGCGAGTCGGACGACGATTACGAGCGCAGGCACCGAAAGCATCGCAGCAGCAAGAAGCACCGGTCGCCTGAGCCTCGATCCGGCGAGTTTGTGAGCAAGTACAAGGTTTCGGATGGCCGCACAACACTGCAGAGTTCGTACTCGCGCAGCCTGGAGCCCGATGCTGCCGACTACTATCACTATGCGGCTGGACCCGGCATCCACGTCGTGGAAAGCCGTCCTCCCATGACAGACCGCGAAGCGAGCTACTCAAGATCCACCACGGCCTCTTCATATCCCAAATACAAGGTTTCGCCGTCGTACGGCAGTGCGGATGTTGCCTACTCGCAGTATTATGCCGGCAGCTCGTATCCTGACGAGTACCCAGCCGCCGCCTATGCTTAGGCTCCTCTTTATTGTTTACTACATTTCAAGGCGTCAGATCGCATGTATTTCACAATACCGTCTTTTATTGTCGTCTTTTATGCTGCGTTCTTTTTACTTCTTTTTCTGGTTTCATACATTAACGAAACGAGATGTGTTTTAACGAAATAACTCTGAATTTCCCGGGTGCATAGCGGCACCTCGAGGACATGGGATGATATAGGGCGCGTTGGGTTTCTTTTTATCTTTTTTCCACATTTTTACTTTAAACCATTAAAGCTCCCGGCATCTCGACAAGGACTGGATTACAGTACAAGGCACGCTCGCGTGTTGGATATCACGGTTGCCTTGTTCACCAAGCTCATCCATTGCTTCTTGAGACAGCTCAATGTATGTTGCGAGGGGCGGCAGATATACAGGTGCATCATCGGAAGGGAAGTTGGCTTTCATTCATTTGCTATTTTATTGAGAGGCGTTTGGGGATACCACCACATACACACTCGTTTAGGAGATAGATGATCATCAGGTCAGACAGGTGTGAAAACCATGCCTGGCCAACTTTTAGTCTTTTTCGAAGACTAGCCTGAGATTCAATGGAAACGTTGAAACCGAAACACTGTGCCAATGGTGAATTGACTTGCGATTTGTGATTGAGCTAACCTGAGGAGTTAGGGACAGCGTCTCATGAGCACACGGGTGCCATGTACGGGTTTCGGCTTGATTCTTCTGAAGGGACGTGGAAAGGCAGGACTGGACAGCAGTGCTTGTTCCAGACACGCTGTCTCACTGCGTGGCTCTTACTCCTAGGCTTAGCATCGCTTGGTCAACTTGACCATGACTCGGCCAAGTGTCTACTCCACCACGGATTAGCGCTTGACACGGTGGCTGGCACACGCGGTCCATCCCGCGAGCCTATTCCTGCGAGGCTTACGGGCCTGTCTTGGACGGGCACCGCAGTTTGCCTTGGGCGAGGGGGCCGCAAGGGCAGGCAGTGAGGGAACCATTTGGGGAATGCAGAGGCGGGCAGTAGGAGATGTCCGTTTTCGGTCACGGCGAATCGGGACGACGCCTTTGTGGTATGGGGCCCGCGCCCGCATGTACTAAGTTGAATATGTTGTAGCATACATTGATTAGTAGTTAGCCGATGTGAATTCAACTGCATTTTGTTTACACAAGTAGTCTAGGCTCTCGTGTTGTTGGGGTTTTTTATTTATTTTCAACGCAGCCCACATGCCGTTTCGTAACGACGGAGCTGTGCAACTGTCCCCTTGTGTGCTCGCGTTAACACACGACGTGAACGGCGGTCCCGATAGGATCGCCGGCCAATAGCCTTCTTGGTGGTGGTGGTAAGGGGGGGTGCTTTTTGCGAATCAATAGCTGCCTAATACGGCGTTTTGGACAACGACTCGTGGATGGATGGAATGCTCAGCCCCAAATGACGAGTGAACCCATGCCGTAACCAGTGACGGGTTGAATAAACGGAAGCGCCTCGTCACGCCCCGCGTTTGTTGCCTCCCCCTTGATTGCCCTGCAACGGTGGCGGCGGGGCGCTGGAGCCGCGGATGCAGACGCTGTGGTCAAGAGCCGTTTGTGTTGGTGGCTTTGGGACTCTGGGGGTGGCTCGGCGGCAACGACCCTGCACGCACTGCACGCTCCAAGGTGACTGGTCGCGAGCGCTGGGAGAGCGAGCCTTGCGGGCGAGTTAATTGGGGGCGGGAGATAGCCCGGTCGTGCGGCGGCTGATCCGCCGCTTGCTTCTTTGGATACTCGCGTGTGTGGGCGTGCCGGGTTCCCGCTCGTCGCGGCAGCCTTGTCGGCTGTGACCCTTTTGGCAACTCTTGGCCGTGTGCTGTAACCAGCCCTTTGAACCTGATGACGTTGGGAGAGTCCGCAATGGCTTCCATCTGACGTGACGCCCTTCAACCACGCTCTCGCTTTGTAAGTGGGTTGATTGATTGATTGAATGAATGAATGCGTACTTGGGCCGTTGGACAAACACTAACCAGCAACAGCATTACGGATCCCGCTCCCGCTCCCGCTTCCTCAAACCAATCGTCCCTCCCCCCTACGGAACCCCTCACGCGCGACAACCGGCGTAGAATATGCAGTCAATGGACATTTCGCCTCAAAGCAGACACGGGACTGGGAGATGGATATCGTCGAAGTGTGCGGGGGTCCAGCTCGACGGCAAGGGCTAGGACAGCCGCCCGCTCGAGACAAGTTGCAAGGAGGCGCGGGAGGAGACGAGGCAGCAAAACGCACATGGGACGTGACGATCAAGGTCAACGCCGGGCAGGAGGTCCCAATCACCATCACGGACCCCTTTCTCGAATCAGAATACCAAACCATCTTTGAGCACTACCTGCGCGACTCGGACCGCCCGCGATGGAGCGCCGAGAGCATCAACATGACGCTGCAAGAGCACGACGCGGGGGTATCCGAGCTGGAAGAGCGCATTCGCCAATATGGAGCGCAGCTGCTTCGGGAGCTGAGGCTGGAGCCGAGCTGCATGTCCCCAGGAGCGACCGAGTGCCACATCTACGTGAGGGAGAAGAGGAGGCCGGAGGAGGAGCACGGCGGCGGCGGCGGCGGCTCCTCAGGGCCGGGAATCCACTGCCTGGCGTGGGAGCTTCTCGAAAACGTCCACGTCGACTGCATGCCCAAGCTGCGTCTGCGCGTAACCCGCATTAGCGACCTCGTCGCGCTGCAGGAGCCGCCGGACACCAAGCGGGTGAGCTACAGGCCAGCGCCGTTGTTGGCTGCCGTGCAGGCCGATGCCGCCCTCGACTTTCGCGTCCTGCTCGTCGTGGCCCGCGACTTTAGCCGGACGGGCGCCGAGCGGGACCCGGAGCCGGACCTCGCCCAGTGGCCGCTCATGACGGCCCAGAAGAAGCTGCGGAGCCGCATGATGCTTGAGGTCGTGCGCCCGGGGAGTCGTGAGGAGCTCAAGGGCCACCTGGAGCTGCGGGCTTCGCAGGGCATTCGCTTTCACCTGGTGCACTTTGATCTGCACGGCCGCATAATGAACGACGAGTACGTGCCCGGTTTTTCTTTTTGGCCTATACTGAGTAGTTGGTTATACGAGCCCCTCTGCTAACCAAGGTTTTAGATGTGGGAACCAGGTTCCGTGGCTTCTCTTTGCTAAGCAAAGCCAAGATCAGTCCTCCAAGGGATACCGCGTGCCCCAGACTCACCTGGCCAAGGCAGAGGACATTGCGGAGGTGCTTCGGCACCATCGGATTGAGAATGTGGTTCTCAACGCTTGTTTGTCGGCTTACAACCACAACGGGTCTGGCACCAGTCTCGCGCACATATTTCTCAAGCATGGCGTCTGCAACGTGTCAGCCATGTGGTTTTACGTCCACTACCAAACCGTGTCGACGTATCTGAGTGCATTTTACGACGAGCTGTTGGTCCAGGGCAGCGACTTTCACCTCGCGGCGCACAGAGGGCGGCACGCCATCAAGCAAAAGCCCACCAGTCGCACCGGCGGGCGGGCGTCTATGGACTTCTTCCTGTGCGTAAACTACACGCGCCCAATCCCGCCGACCGAGCAGGGCCTCACCAGCCCGACTGGGCGCGAGCCCAGCCCGTCGCCGTCGGCTCGGTCGCAGGGCTCGAGCACGTCCAACAACTCGGTCAAGAGCTTCATGAGCGGGATGTGGAAGCCGCCGACGCCGCGGCTCGGGGACTCGTTCCTCGTAAACGACGAGCCCGTGGTGCGCATGCAGCTGCACCTCCTCGAGCTCGAGTACAAGCTCATGACGTCGCGCATCGTGTACGCCAGCGACCTCCGCAAGCCCGGGTCCAGGCTCAGCGACACCATCGACCAGATGGTGCACATGTGGCTCAGCACGAACCTCATCGACGACGTGCAGTACCACAAGGCCAAGGACTTTGCGCGGCCCCATCTCCTGGCCCACGGCCTCAAGATCTGGCGGCAGCGCACGCGCACCCCGATGCTGCCGTGGAAGCTGTTGCCGCGGCCGGTGCGGGCGCTCCGGCGCACGCTGCACATCGTCCACGACGTCGACGGCGCCATCACGCCCGGCCACATGGCCAACACGTCGAGCAACAACGAGCTGGATCGCCGCCGCGAACTCGCCAACGACGGCCTCCAGCGCTTCGCCGAGCGCCTGCACGACGACCGCCACAGCTTCCTCCTCTTCCTGGGGAGCCAAGACGCCCAGTGGTGGCGCGCTTATCTGCAGTGTCTGCAAGGCTGCGAGTGGTGGGTGAATTTGGCCTGGAGCTACACAGTACACAGCCGAGTGGTCGGCACATAGGAGATTGCTTGCATAAGAAGACGGAGTTGGGTAGACACGGGATACACAAAAAAAGAACAGGACGACAGGGTTGTCGGATGGACATACAAAAAGCATGGGCGCACTGGATATCGACATGTTGTCGAGTAATTTCTGTACAATACAATACTGCATGTAGAGGACCAAGGGAGCATGAGCTGGAAGGCGTTGGGAATGCGCTAGAGCTGATGATAACATGGCCTGGATGAGCTGTCAAGGCATCTATTACTTTAATCCGTTTTTGCTCTTGGTCTCCTTGTTCTGATGGCTTTCGCCAGTTCTAACGGCAAGTTTGGGTGGAGGATCCATGAGGTTATCAAGAGAGCGTGTGCGGATACTGGAATTATCTGGTCTTGGAATTACTGAAATTTTATGATCATCTTGCTTGAATAGTAAAGGAGACTAATGTATCGATAGAAAAGGGTCGCTCTGTCAATTTGTTGCCGAGTGGTGGGACGAAAATAGGACATCATAACCTCCCTCTCGTCTTGAACCGACAACACTGAATTCTTTATCAAATTTGAGACAAATAAACAACAAAACAACAAGGTGGCTGTGGTTTGTTCAAAGGATAAGTTTATTTCTCGTCAAATATGATACAGTGACCAAATATGGCAAACATGTTGCGTTCAACAAAACCCTTGTCTACCATGTATTGTTTGCTGAACAAAGAACAAATACATTGTATTCTGTTCAATGCATTATATTTCCATGTCCACAAAGAATGCTATGTGAATTATTATTTGATTCAAATTACAATTCTCAACAAGTGCTGCGTAACCTTGTTTCATCCTTGCTGTTGCGTGTTTGGCTTTATGCCGTCATGTGTGCCATTTAATAGGTTGTAGATATTTAATTAATAGGTGCATCACTGATGGGTCTACATGCAGTATTGAGATCTATTTTGGTTGCGAATCTATCATGTCCCCAGGTTGAAAGGGGGGTTCGTTTGTTCGGTCGCGTTGGATGTTTTGTCCTGCCCTTTCAGTATCCAACAGATCAATTTCCTAGTTTCGTAGACAACCACTTCTTACATGTGCCCAACTTTTCACAATTTTGCTTACAGTGTTGGCCGAGCTGATGTACGTCATTCTGGCACAGTTGCTGACCCAAAAGATTATGTCATGGGATTAAGACGACCCGTGAGATATGCTTATTCCCACCATCCAATCACAGGAATGCGAGAATTCTTGCACAACTGTTTGAGGCAAGGCGGTCAGCAAATAGTCGACTGGGGTCCAAGCAAGTGCTTACTATTTCCTCGTGCTGACGAAGCGATCGGCGTTATAGATTGCCATAGAATGACGCTGCATGTCGCTACATAAGACGGGCCACAGGTGTATCTTACCATGCTTGAAAAAGTATACATGGCATCTATATCATGAAGGTCTTCAATTCGGTCTTGTGACTGAGTGTGAAAGCATACGTAACAGCTGCCAGAGAAGTCAAATACCCGTCCCAGGGGCCAAGCCAGATAGCGTAGTGGTTGCACCCAAAGATCTTGCTGGCTTTGATATGGAGCCGGTCTTTCTTAAAAGTTCCTACAACGAGTTTTTGGTAAATCTCGTAAGCTCTTTCGTCAACCGCATGAGTAAATCGCCTGCTATCTGTATTGGTGGAACGAGTGGCGACTACCTTGTTTTCGAGCCTGGACGGGAGGAGGCGAAAGTGTGCCTCGAGGGAGGGAGACTGTCTAAATGGCCATGACGCAACATACTTCCTCGGGCCCAGTAGCTTTGAGGGCTACAACCGATTTAAGGACGCCAATATGACAATTCAAGATCTCGTATTGGGACCTGTTGACCTTTAGAATAGCCTGGCATATGTGTAGAGCGCTTGGAGTGGTTCAGGACAAGATCGAATTGCCGTTATTGCTCTCGGGGATGGACCCGGGTTTATTCATCTAGCACCTCAAGGCCACACCAACTCCTCTCTTACTGTTGAGCAAGCAATTGCGAAAAATTCGAGTTTGAATGGAAACGAGGCTATTTTATTCGAGGCTAAAGTACCGCGGGCGGAACTATTGCAGCCGATGACAATCACGACGTGAAAGTTGCACCTTGAAGTTGCCATTCCATTTTCTGGCTTGTCAACATCGGCATGTTGAATGCCGACATGATCAAAAATGGCGAAATTCCGATAACAGCAGAGCACTAGCACTAAATACCTGGGACTGATGACCCTGGGGCCGATGAGCAGGTGCAGAGCAAGTCGAGGTGGCGTCACCAGAGAACATGAACTGACTGATGCAGTGGCAATGCCTAATCACGCAGCCACAACAGCCGCTTCACTTTCATATACACACGCCAAGCACCAGGGGTTTCTCAGGGACGGAACATTTCGTATGCAATGACCGAGGATGCGGCCGTGCTCGGTGGTGCTCCCGTTAGCTTCCCCAGAGGGTTTGGCCACTGCCTCCGGAGCGTCAACCTCAACATGGCTGCCATGTCGACAGGCCTGGCCCGTGTGACCAGCATTTCCGGTCGGCCGATTAGAAAAAAGGGTCCTCTGGGTCCCTGATGATTCAGGTGGCCAGGCCGATCCCGGGCCTCAAGTCCGAGCTCCGTTCCCGGCCGCCACCTCTTATTGCCGACTTTCCTGGGGAAGAAGCCGGTGGCCATCACGGAACTCGGCACAAGCAATGATTTGGCGAGCGCCTGTGCTATATACGACCGCCACTCAACCAGCCTTGAACGAGCGATAGTCGTCAACATGGACCTGTACGACACCAACGCAGCTGAGAGCCAGCAGGCCACGTTGGGTTTTTGTCGGACATGCGGGAAAATGCAGTGTTTCACTCCGGCAAGGGCGTCGCTGCTATGGGCTATAACTGCGAAGGGCTAACCGGCAATGCCAGCTGGGCCGGCGAGCAATGGAGCTATAAGATAGGGCATGGTGGTAACGGCCACTATATTTCTGGCGCGATCGAGGGAGAAACGATAAAGGCAAAAGATGGCCGAATTTCAACGGTTATCCCTGCAAGTGAGATAATTATCATGTTTATTTAGCCCTTGCAATAAGATCGGAGAACCGGATTCCGGAGTGGGTGGTGGGCCCCCGGACGTATCATGTTGATGACCACGGCGCTGAGGCCGGTGATTGGCCTGTTAGTTGAATGTCAAAAGACATCCAAGAAATTTACTAGGAAACTTGATTTATGGATGACCTCTTGAACAGCTTAGATGCCTTGTCAAGCAAAGGTGGCAGAGCTCCCCATTCAATCTAAGCTGAGAGTCACAGTGGCACAGCAAGTACGCAATCATGAATGAACCGTCGGACTTTTTATTTAATTTATTTACAAGATAAGGCTAGGCTGCCTCGAGCGATGGCCCCGCAATAAAGACAATGAGGCGATCATACTGTACAGGAAAACTATGCAAACATGCACTAAAACTGCAGATCAAAATCTCAAACACGCATTTCCAGGCGCAACCCTCGCAAAAAGATGACGTGACCCGCACGCTATTCTTTTCAAGAGCTTCCAATCTGGCTGAGGAGCCATTGGGGGGCGTCGCTCGAGGCCACACCCTGGTACATCAGGTGAGCCGGGAGGATGGCCAAGGTGCCGGTGCAGACGGCATCGCCCGTGTTGCAGTAGACCTTGGTCTTCTCGGCAGGGAAGTTTGGGATTTTGCCTCCGTTTTGGAGGTTCTTGGTGTATCCAAAGAGAGCGGCTCCCTTGACCTGGGCGGCAATGTTGGCGTCGAGGTTGGTGAGCGCGTTGCCGATGACAGCAGTTCCCTGGCTACAAGGATAAACGATGTTAGACAGGGGGCTTTTGTTAGGGAACTTGGACTCGGGAGCGAAAAAGAAAGATGCCAGCCATCATGCACAAAATTATCAAGTGGGCGAGAGCGCCACTTCTTTTCGCTCCCTGGGTCTGGGAGTCGGCACTGACCTGTATCCACCACACACAACTGGTGTATTGGGGCACTTGGTGTTGGCGAGAGTGAATAGCCTCATGGCCTCTTGGATAGAAGCATCGTTAGTGCCCTTAGGGAGGGCATTGGGGGCCAATTCCGCCGTGTAAGCATTGCCAACGCCCTGGATCCAGACGGTGCCAGCTTGCTTCAGGCCATTTGCAACCAACGGACCGACGCTTGATCCCTATCCAGATGTCAGCACTTTTGTCACGTGTAACAGACTTCGCTTTATCTTCATGACAACCAAATGATTGGTCAAACATGATTGACCATTGGTAGGAAATTGATGAAATCGTTGACGTTATTACTTACCATGTTGCCCATTTCCGTGGAGCCGCGAGCGAAGATGAAGATGGCCGTAGGGCACGAGGAAGACGACCCTTGCTCGAGATCGTTGGCGGTGCTTCCGAACTGACGCTCTTCGACGACAGGAAATCCTGCAGCCAGAGAAGCAGCCATGCCGAGGATGGTGAGAAACTTCATCTTGAATGTGTTTGGTGTGGGGGTTTTTTGTAAGTGAGATGGCTTTAGATGTAATGGAGGAGTGAGTGTATGTGGATGAGATGCTGAATGAATGCAGACCAGAACTTGAAGGCGAGAAGATGCAAAGTTATATACCAGATGTCAACAGTTGCTGAAGCTATCCAAGATACTCCCCCTTCCCTAGTCCATCTCGAAGCCAAGCCACCGGTTCCCAGGTTGGCCCCGCAAAGCACACTATGGAGCGGTCGTGCGCATGACAGCGCCTCGGCAATAGGCCGTTTCTGTGACAGGCTGAAGCTGCAACAGCGGATCACAGCCATCAGGTTGTGGCGCTGCTTCGCAAGGAGTCCCCAAAGTGGCAGATGCTATACTGTGCCGCAACTAGCTCAACCCCAGCAGAGAAGGTTCTATAGCATGACGCCGAGAGTGGGTGCGATGTGCCTCCGCTGTCATCCGTCAATCATTTACAAAACAATCATGGTGAAATGATCAGGGTCGATCAGAACCAGCATGTTTTGCCTTGATGGCCTGGGGCAGACCCTGCAGTCCTCCGTGATGGATGCAGAAGCAGCAGCAGTAGCGGCTGATACACGGTAACAACACCGCGCACGGCACAGCAATGCACGGCACAGCACTCCGTGCCAGGAGCTTCACAAACGAAAAAGAAACCACGGGCCGGACCTGACCCGTGCTCCCAGCCCTGAGATCCGAAATGCCGAACTTCCATGGCTTGACTCGTGCTTCAACGACCAAAACGGGGCTCCCGTTGGAAAGCTAAAACGCTGAGAGAACAGGTTTGTCCCGATGTGAATCGTGAAACGCCACGCCGTTTTGCCTTGAGGGGCTCTCGTAGTTCGGACGAACCCGCGTATAGGCCAGGATTCAACCAGCAGCCTTCTCCGAGGCTTCCATGAGGTGCTGCCCTGAAACGTGTTTGGCAGGCCTTCCCCATGATGCCATGCCACGGCAGGGTGCAGCAGCAGCAGTAGCGCGTGCAAGTGCCCCGGCGCCATGGTGAGCCGAGCTGGCCGGGCGGGCACAACAAGGTTGATTTGGCGCCTCTCCAGCCCGTGAGCCCACGCGAGGCGATCCATTGGTGGCAAAATTGCACCACCCCCCTTTCGGCTCGTCCTTGCCGCACATGCCAGACCCTTCTTTCCGGTCAAGTGGCTGCACTGATCTCTCAGGTGCCTGAGTATTTGGGATAAATAAGCTCTTGCTGGCGCGACGTGAGGGTGGAGGTCTGGATGGGACGCATGGCTTCATGGCTGTATTTCCTAATCGAGTAACTGCTCTAACGACTTTTGGGGCCGCCCTATAACTAGTCCACATATCCTCCCCCCCGGCGCCCTGACTAGACGCTCCCGTTTCCCTGAAGGGCAAGTGGCGTTTCTGTTCTTGTCTATTTCATCGACCACTTCCCCTCGAGACACGCCTGCAGGTGCTCTGGCACCACCTCCTTGTTTGGGTCGCCGTCCTGCAGAGCCCGCCGGTAGTCATCATGCACCTTGGGATCCAGCGAAACGCCCTCCTTCAGGTAGATGGGGTCCTGCTTGCAGAAGGGCAGCCGCTTCATCGGGTCGCTGCACTCGGTGGCCACAAAGACGATCTCTCCGCCGGGCTCCCCGTGCTGGGTTTGCCATATGGTTGTGGCGCACTCCGAGTCGTGCTTGGTGTCAGTGCACCACGTCAGGAACCAGGCACGCCATTTCCTCCCAGTCGAGGTGACGGCGCAAGAGCTGTCACTTCTTGTTAGCACTGTCCTCTCTTTGGGGCAAACACGATACAGACGTACTGCACTCGGAACGGGATAAAGGTCCAGTACCCGCACACATCCACAAGCTCGGCCGGCTTGTCGCGCAGCCTCGACGAGACCGTCATGTTCGGGTCCTTGTAGTTGAAGTAGGTGTTCGAGTTGACGAACCGGCTTCCGACCGAGATGGTCCAGTCCGCAGGTATGATGGGGGCGAACAGGCCTCTGTTGAGCGCACACGGGCCCTTGTCGCAAAAGCTGGTGTCAAAGGGAACCTCCTTGCCGTAGTCCCAGAACGTGTATGCCTCGCAGAACCCTTGACACTATCAACCGTCAGCGCTGAGCGCCCAGAGAGATTCCTTTGTCCTTACATCCCAGTCCTTGTTCGGTTCGCACACGGTATTCTTCTGGCTCAGCTTCATCTTTGGGACGCAGCCGTAGAATTCCTACACGCAAAAATTAGTCCCTCGTGCGCCCGTGCTCGAAACGAGACAAAGTGTGCCTGACCTCGCCCTCTTCAATCATGTGCGGGTTAAAGCATTCCTTGTCCTTCATGATCTTGACAATGTCTTTGTACTTCACATCCTCCCGGGACAGCTCTCGGCCGTTTCCCTTGCCGTCGCTGCGGGCTAGAACCCCGAGCGCAGCGGAGGCGCATAAAGCAACCCGAATCAACCCTTGATATTTCATGACCGACTCTTCATACAATAGTTAACCAAGATTTGCGGGACGCGGGAACACTTCTCTCGAATATTTACGAGTTATGCGTTCATTGGCGTGGATGATTGAGGGAGAAGGGGCAGAGGAGTTCAAGGAGAAAGCAAGCTCCGGGCCTGGAGAATTCTGCAACCTCGTGCCACCACCAAATTTGTTGACCCTGCGGGTGCCTTGCCATGAGATATTCTGCCGCCCAAGATATTTAATTTGTACATGTCTGTCTGTGGGTGTGTAAACTTTGTTTGGAAGTGAAGAAAATTTCTGCATCTCGCGTCCGACCTGCCAATGATGTTTGGAATAAGAACCATTGCTGCAGTTTTTGGATCACTCCTGTGAATGGGACGATCCAACAAGGTTAGTATTACGCCAAATTATCGCTCAACGTGTTGTAATCCAAAGGATTTGGGCAAAATGGCCTTTCCCCGACACGGCTTCGAAAACAATATGAGGATGACTACCGACCACTTCCAAAGCTGCGTCATCTCCAGCAGAGCTCGCACATAATTTTCTTCTAGGTTATATGACAGTATTATTCTTAGAAGTTATTTTTTACCTAAAGTTATGTTGTGTTTTTATAATGTTTCTTGCGTTGTGCTTGAGGTGAGGTACCTTGATGCAGGCTTACCGCACCCAAAGGGATAATTTTACTTTGTACCTGAGGATTGAAAAGTCAAACCGAGTTATGAGCAGCCGTGCTTTACTGTTCCTATTGTATTATGAGCTTAAAAATTAATCCTGAATATTTATACTAACTTAGCCCGCTGATAATATCGTCTGAATGAATTTCCTCGTTGGTTCTTCGACTGGTTATTCCTCTCGACATCATTCCCATCTGAAAACTTGGGCGCGCCTGCCCTACACACGTCGCCATGGTTCACCATCCTGGAAAGACGGCAGGAACGACTGCTGCTCCAAAATCTCGGTATTTGCGAGGATTCCAGCCCTCTCGCTTCCTTTTGTTTTTTTTTCTTCTTCACCTACATTTCAATATGTCCTCCACGCTCGGACGTTTTTTTCATCCCGACGTTCTCTTCGTCCTGCTCGGAAGCCTCTTCATGGGGATTCTGAACCACTTCCAGATACCAGCACAGTCAATATGGGGACTTGGCTTTGCTCCCATAGCCATGGTCCTCAAAATATGGTACAAGGAGGAGGTTTGGGACCCCTTGAACGAGCCCAACGAACCTCGACTTCTTGAGCAGCTACGTCGCCTGGATCGCGGCGACGTGTAAGACTGCTGCCAGATAAGGTCCGAGTGCTTGCACTTGGGGTAACGCCAGGTACCAGGCGCCTTTGACAAGAATCTTGGTGAGTTGACAACTTCTGAGGCCGGACGGGACGTCGGAGGGTCAACTTACGACAACCCTGGCACCTTCGGGTCCAGCCAGGGACCACCCCCAGACAATCTAGAGGCCCTCGCCTCCACCGATGAAAGATACCGCCTTGGCCATCTCGAACTGCCCTTGGATATAGAGAGACCCTTCTGGGCGCATCCATTTCTGTGAATCCGATCGGTAAGACCTTTGGAACTTCAGGAAAATGTGTGACCATGCCGACTGACCTCGATCTCAGATTACATCCAGATGTGTCTCGCTCGAAAGAACCTCAAACTCGTCTTTTTACGATGACTGCCAAACGGCATATAAGACATCTTACACGACGCACTGTCAGAGTGTCATTTCACTTTTTATGCAACCATCAATGTGACGATCAGCCTTGGAAACCTGGTGATATTCAAGTTCTACTCAGGTTGCGTGCTCTTTTTGGGCCCCAACGGCGCATTGTTCCATCCATGGTCACTCCCCTTCTTCAACCAACACTACGTATCGCTACCCACCCGCCCATCCGACCATAAAAAGTTCACTGCAGTCAGCTCTCTTTTCGCCGGCGCGAACACAAGAAGACCACCCCCAGACAATCTACCGTGGCTTTTGTGAAGGCCTGGCCTCACATAGTGTCAAACGGGATATAGGGCACCATTGCACTACGAATTAGCGGAGTGTTCACTTCACTTTTGCCGTAACCGATAATGTAACACAGAGGCTAAAGCGATAGCTAGCACTACGGCTTTCAGTACCTGTTAGGCTACCTCCAACGAGTCTGATCACGAATATTCGACCCTCGTCTCAAGCATCACTACTACTGTGTAGACCACCCCCAGACAATCTACCATGGCTTATCTTTCCACCACCAACGAGCTTCATCGCCAGAACATTCGTCTGTCTTCTCTAAAGCTTCGCCGCCGCCGCGTTAATCCCAAAATCTATCCAAGAACGTCAAGATCGGTCGATGATGCACCAAATCCCTCACCTGCGCTCACCTTTATCAAGCGGAGGGGTTAACACCCGAACACTCGAACACGAAGACGGGTCACTGATGATCGTTACGCCAGAATCTTTGCAGATGCGCATACCTCGGTCCTGATCAGAGTATTTTGCAATGAACTACAACACTCCCGGGGGAGCCACATTCCCAAACCATTTATCCCTCGCAGTAAATTGATGCTGGCCGTCTGGAACTGAGAGGATGCACAGGGGAGAACCCGGGATGACCAACCAAACCCACATCATGCCATCCCTAACTACTATTATTGCCGTCTTCGAATCGAGGATAGGGCTCAGTGACCAGAAGAAGTACCAGTAGCCTGTCTCGTCACGGTCCGGCGTAAGCGTTCTGGTGCAAGTTCAACATTCAGGCGTATCAACTCCTCTAACATTCACAAATGAACTCTAAAAATGTTGAATGGGTTGTTGGGGAGCCACGTCAGAGCCATCTCAGGTGGGATGAGGAGGTGCTTTCCTGTTAAGGGGGAGGTTGGATATTGATATTGTTTGCCCTTTATGATCGGCTTTAATGTTTGGTGAGAGGACATAAGCTGCAAAGCGGCCTTAATGAATTATCTAGTTAGAAGCTCAGGAAATTCTGCGATAATTAGCTTAGAGGTTCTTCTCTTCAAAACATTGGTTTATCCATTGCTGCCCTGATCCCGGATACTCCTTAAACGATTGAAGACCGCAATAAGTTGATTATTCCCGTCCTAAATGGGGTAAATCCCAATTACAATAAGCGCTATCCAAGGCCAGTCAAGAGACACTGTAGCCCGAGCCGTGAAAAACTAGACGTGCGAGTAAGCTCGGCACTGTGTTGAATGGATTAAAGCAGGCCGTAGCGTTTTTCTACAGATGTATTTCGCTGCGTACATTGTTAGAGACCATAGGACCTAGTGGCTAATAAATGTTGCAATGGCTCAATAAAGATCGTCTTTAGTCCAACCGCGCTGCATGTCATGCTGTGCCCCCTCGGTTTTACTTACGTTTTCGGCTCCCTTGGCACCTCGAAGGTGATCGTCCTCGCCATCGGCTTCTACCACCAGCCTCTCCTTTTTCAGATCATCCCATTTATAATTAGCAGTCCGATTGAATGAGATAACTGTTGCATAGAGCAAAGGGCTTAGTGCAGATGCAACCGTTCCGTACATGCAGGGCAGGGCTTGCACAGTGGATGCTGCGGTAACCCCCCAAAGAATCGGTAGGCAGTCCTAAGCCAGACGGCGAGCCCAGTCGCCAATCCAAGGAAGGCCGGGCCGATGCCTTTTACCAGGGGATTATGAAGATTAATAGTATAACATCGGGGCATGTAACGACGCCTGGAGGAGCTAGTTAACATCGTGGCGCCTCCAACCTCAACACGATGGAGATGCCAAAAACACTCACCATGAGCCCCACAAAGCAGTCCAACGAGAACTGTGCCACCAATTCCTGTGGTACTTGCAGACAGAAACGGGTCAGATACGACAGGCCATGGTCAGTCTGTTGGTTCCGCTCTGTCATGCAGCGCAAATGCGGAAGCTACAAACGACTCAGCGCGTTTCTGTGGGTGAATAGTATGGCTATGACAGGTAAATTAAGGGACAAGAACTTTTTGGGGGAAGAGGATGCGTGTGCCTACCAAGACTAGGAACTAGGAATAGCAAAACCAAATCATGGCACGACAAGCCGGCTTGGGGTCCATGCTGAAGATGGAACTTTTAAACCAGGTTTGATATAGCAGGAAGCACAATTTCTATTGTCAAAAGCCCGACTATCCTCTCAAACGTCTTTAATGCTTCTCTTCTTGAGACAATCTAAAAAATCAGAGGAAAAACTTGGGTATGGTGCCGAGCAGAGCTTCAATACATCTCGGCGGCCATTCATTCGCTCCTGTCTGTTCTAGTTTGTGATTAACTTGATGAAATTTTGGAGCCTCAGTGCATGCTCGAAAATTTCTCTACCCCGGCATGGGCAACGAAATCTTTACTTAAGGAACATCACTTGCCTCGGCTTCATCTCTCGTGTTCCTACAAAGCAGTTGTCCGGATTTATGCCTCCCATGTTTTGGGGACGTTACCTGGAGACCACTGCATGTCCCCTTCTTATTTATCCCTCATTGTTGAAACTGCTTGCACGTATAAAGTCGATACCAAAGGCTGACTTTCACATAAAAAGCCTGGTCTGGCCTGCATTCATGATAGGCGCCGAAACAGGGGTGGGAGCACGAAGAGCCTCGATCCGAACCATTTTTCATAATATCTGGGGGTGGTGTTGCTTGATGCTTGTCAACATCACCATGGCTATCGCATCGCATCTGAATATAATGTCAACCACTCGCTCAGAAGACCACATACGACCATAGCTCTTAGAAAATACGGGATCCCGTCCGCTCTCCCATAGTCAAGCTGAGAAGCGGTGAATTAGTACTCGGGTCGGTGACGACCGGGGAATCCTCGCTGTTGTATGTCTTTTTGTTGTCTTTGTTCTCTTTTTTCCCTCTCCTTTTGGGTTCCGTTCGCGCTTAATGTTGCGTTTAGTCCATTTGTCAGATGCGTTTGCGGATAAGTTAGCTGTGGGAAACTAGCCACTCCGTTATCGAGAGGCTACCCTATAGCAAACCTACCATCAGGCCAACAAAAAGTCAAGAAATGAATAAAGGGTCCAAAGCAAGAATAAAACGCCGACTTGGTTTATTAATAAATTAGCTATACTATGTAACCTGGGGCTATCGGATCTGTATGCTAAAATGGGGGAATGAAATCCACAACAAAAAGGCACAACCACCACCAAGCCCACGGCAGTCTGTGTGTTGAGAAGAGAAAAAGGTCAGAGGGTTCCAAAGAGTTCAGAAAGTCAAAGGGTCAAAAGATCAGGAAGGAAATAATAGGTAGCTTGATCAGGCCGGCTAGGCTAGGTCTGCCCGACCTAGGTCGGTCGGGACAGCCTCTAGCTGCCTCCTTCAAAGGTCATCTTAACAGGTCATGTTCCAAATCCCCCAACACAATGCCTTGACCCCCAACAAAGCAAGCCACGTTTGGCCGGTGCAATAAATCAGAAGACGGACTCGGAATTGTTACCCAATAAAACGCATGCTGCTGCTGATGGGCTGAAGCTAAGCAACGTAGAATTACAAATTAGGCTGAGCATAGAGCTGAAAATCCTACTGATGCATGTAAGCCGCCAGGTTCGCTATCAATATACGGTGATTGGAGAGTATCCGCAAAATAGCGCCACGCACAGATGTGGAACAAATTACTGTGTGGGGGCGGCTTACGAAGATAACAAGGCTTAGCAATTGACAATCAAAGCACCTCGATGAACCCGGTTGGCATTCAATGCCTTGTTTTGAGATGTAGCATGCAGAAATGTGGCTTAGTGGTTTATGAGGGGTTACTACATATAATCAACGCAACCTGCTTTCAGCACAACCAGCTTTCGGCTTCATTTCCTTCCCATTTTAGCTTCGATTCGGCCGAGGTCTGCTATCGTGGATACTACTGCCCGCAATTCCCATCCTCAATGTCCATTATGAGATCTAATATCAGATCAGCAGCGGCTTATACCGCTATACAACCAACCCAGATTGTTCGAGGCAGATGGCACAAGTGGTGGATGTCGGCGGCGATCCATATACCCCCTCTTGCCTGCACTGTCGCTCTTCTCTACATTAATTTCGCTGGTCTCTTCTGGTTTCCGGTTGACGGAGTAGATGTCTGGGGATATCCTGTACCAGCAAACAATATTCTCAATATGCTTCAGCTGGGGGCTAAGCTATATGAAATCTTCGTTGTTGCATCTCTCACCGCCATCGCCCTGAATACCTATAAGCGACACTTCGTGCGAAATGGAGTCCCCTTGGGTTTGCTTACTGGTCCTTACCGGATATTTGATGCGTTATACATTTTTAGCCCAATGTTCTGGAATGGTGCCAAGCGTGCGGCGTTTCTTGCGTTGCTTCTTATCATCAGCGTCATCCTCTGCGTGGTTGCTGGACCGGCTTCTGCGATTCTTATTGTCCCGAATTTGGGATGGTTCAAGATATCGGACCCATTTTCTAATGTTTATATGCCAATTCATTTTCAACCTTCTCGTATACTTCGACCTACGATATTCACAGAGAGCGTCGCACCAAAGGACGGGTACGGTCTGTTCTTCGTGTATGATAGTACACTCTGCTGGACACGAGCTGGGATGTTTATGAACCAATGTCCTGCAGCAGGATTCCAGAACATATTGACTTGGTCAGCGGGATGGCAGTACAATGGACTACCGGATCACATTGACGTCCAAGATCCCTCAGGTTCAACCACTCGTCGGCTTAATGTGAAGTCTACCAATTTAGGAACTTTCGCAACATCTCAGATGGTAAATGTAATTGCGGCATTTGGACAATTTAAAAAGTATATCAAAAAGCAGGATGTTGGGAAAATTTCTCATGTGGGCCAATATCGGCTTCACCTCACCGATAAATCTCATAACTATCAACCATTGGCAAATTCAAAATGCAATATTTGGAACTCTAAAACCAAAAGCCAAATGCCAAAATTAGTTTATCCGAGCCAGGAACTAAATTGTTTCACGGAGTCTGAGAATAATTGCACCCGTCTCAGAGACAAGTACAATAATGTGCCTGTCCCAAACGATGTATGGCAAAACTCAGAGGGCATCTGGTATAAGTTCAATACTGTCTCGGGGGAAAGTGATCTGAATTCCAAAATTTCCGACCCATCATTTTTGGTATTTTCAGCTAAGTTACCATATGCCTTAAATTCAACTCATGTGGGAATACGCGTCGCCGCATGCAGCATCATGACACATTGGGTTCCTTCAACCTTGTCGGCTGATTCAGAAGGCAGCAACCTTATTCAGAGTAACATCACCGATTTGACATTGTTTGCAAACAACAGGACGGGTAGAGGGGACGGCGAAAGTGCGACTGTGGGGCCTTTAATTAAGTTCGCACAATCATGGCTACCCCTTTTGAACATCAATATTGAAAACGGTGGCCGTGTCGCGAATAAAACACCATCTGTGGTTTATGTCAACAACATGACATTCGAAGAATTCCCAGTAATTGGGCCGCTTCTTGTTGGACTTTCGTTCCGAAGGAGTAACGAAAGCAACGAGCTGGTTTTTGGTCCCGGGAGTTCTATATTCACGAAGCCGGACCCCGAAGAAGAAGACAACAAGGTACAAGTCGTCTTGGAAAAATTGGTCAGCATGCTAGTTGTTGATGCCGTTGGGCGCACGCTGGCTGATATCGGAGCCAAAATAATGAAGCCGAATGGTGAAGATAATCATAGCATCATCATTGAAGGGCTTAATAGCCTCGGGGTTGAGGGATCCGACATAGTGTTATACGATAACGGCACCCTTATGTCCTCCGACAATTCTCGTAATGACACCGATAAAACCATCAGTGAGTGGATGGAGATTTGGCTTCATGAAAGGTTCAACTTGTTTTTTGAGGCAGAGCAATTTGGGTACGGATATGGACAATCGCGAGGACCTCTGATTTTTGCCATTGTCGTGGTTCTCGTCTATGTATTAGTGGTATCTTCATACATGGCCGCCGCCATGTTTCACACTTCGGACGCAGTTGTTGCATGGAATGACCTCCAAGACCTACTGGTTTTGGCATGGGCCTCGCCAAGTCCTGCCGGTCTTCAGGGCAAAGGAGAAAATGCAGAAGGAGAAAAGATATGGAATGAGGCTGTAACGGTGAGGGCTACGACTTCCAAGCACGTACACTTGATAATGGATGATCAAGCACCTGGGTTTCTGAGACTCAGGAAAAATGAAACGTATTGGCAACGAAAGCGAAATGACGGAGAGGATTCTGGAGAGGATGAGATAGGGGACATTCAGCATGATCCAGCCTTGGATAATTGGAATGTAGGTACTTCCCCACGGGCCACCGCGCGTGTTAGCACAGTTTAGATAACTACGGTTTTTTGAAGCAAAAATAACCGTAACCCCCCCGAAGAGATTGTCTTTAAGAAAATAGACTTGAGTACATATTGCTTTTATTTATTTTAGCTAAGAGTGCAAGGATGTATGGTCTTTTTGAGGAGGTCCCATGCTGCGATGTGTCGAACCGACAATCATTCAAGGGTTGGATGGCATAGACTAAGAAGACAAGCGACGTTGCATTTTGCAAGTCGGTATTGATTCATCAAATTGATGAGTTTGCGAAAGCGAGCAACGGAAGCGCCGGGCGAAGAAAAAGCGATGCTTCGTGAACGAACCCATCACGCGTTTCCTCACTGGGCCAAGATCAGACGAAACAAGAGCGGGCAAGGTGTGAAACCGGGCCAAACATCGTGTTCGGATGGAATTTATATAAATCTACGAGTCCCAGCAAACCGTTCGCGGGTGCCAAGACGGCCCTAGGTCCCGTTTCTGCTAAGCCTGTCTCAGGTTGGCCGCGGGCCCCATGAAAAATCGACCAGATTTCCGGCATCCCAGGTTTCAAGTTGCGACGAACCCATGCTTGCCGTGTGGATTCCCCTTTCGGAAAATCGTGACAGAACCGAGCAAGTTAAGCATGGAAATAACCTAAACGCCAATGTTTTGCTCCCAATCGGCGCTGCGGTAGCCGCCGAGCTTGCAGTTGTTCGCCTAACCACCCGGTGGAGGGGGCAAGGGTCCCGATCCTGGACCAACGGCGCTGTGTCTCAACGAGTAGTATTCAGCGCCCCATACTTCTGGAATTGGGGCAACGGGCTTCCATTTACTTCTGCAAAGACGTTCGTGTTGGCCGAATACGCGGAAACGTACCCTGCTCGTCCAAATGTCGGTACTCCTGCTAAGAGATCAAACATCGCAGTAAGCCGGTCATGGCAAGGTTTTTAACTTTCGATCGCTTGGTTTATGTTTATCCCGCCAATAAGAGCCTCAAGATGTGTCTTCGCGATGTGAGGAGGGGAACCGACCCACCTCGTTGGATTACGACGGTTCCTTAAATACTGCCTTTGTGCTCACTGTGAATGTTTCTGGTTGTTTAGCCAGCATCCATTCTTTCATCCAGTCGGGTTTTGTGTGTCTCCTGTTTGAGCTTAACATTCATTTTTATCATTCTTTATTACCTTTATCATCTCTATCACTTTACTTTCATTTTCAAGATGCGTCTCACATCTGCTGCCCTAGTGGCTGCTCTCGCCACATCGACCATGGCCAACACCATCTCCTCAACCTCCGATCTCAATGGATCCATCTGGGAAAAGCTCACTCCCATCAAGGGCCAAGGCTTCACTCCCCGCAACAGGCCCTACAGGCGCCAGTCTGGATAGAGCCCTCCCTCCGACCTTTCGGGTGCCCTTACTAAAGTTTGGGACCACTGCAAGAAGACATACAACAGCAATGACATTTTTGGCTTCAAGAACTATGGCTAGGATCAATTGATTGCCAACAAGGGGTAAGAAGAGTTCTATTTCGAGGACGATTGTATAGGTCTAATTCTTGCGTAGCACCATCAACATATGTGTTCAATGGGAGCCAACCATCTCGATTACGGCTGCCAAGCATACCAAGATTGCCACTATTATTAAGCAACAGTACCAAAAGTGGTTCAAGTAACTCTATAGCTATGATGGCTTCCCCTATAGTAGTATTAAGGTCAATATTATTGGCTGGGCTATTAAGGATAAGAGCCTTCTCTAGGGCAATACCACTAGCCTTAATATCTATATTAATATAGATAGCAAGGGCATTCCTGAATGGAACCCCCACGGAAATTGTTATCAGGTTATTGAAAATATTGTTGACACGAAATCCGGCCTAGACGTTGACCTGAACCGCACATTCAAAATTATCAATCCGAATTCAACAAAACCGGTCAACGGGAAACCAGCGGGGTATGAAAAGTTGCTCTGCCGTTTTAGTAACTAGTTTCCGGCAAAGGGAGCTTCCACATTCGACGGTCAGAGCTTGCTGGCCATGGCATTTACGTCATCACGCATAGGGACAGGGACTGTATGCTGGAGGGTGGTATACCAGCCAATCGAGAGGTGGGCAGGGGTGCGTGCATGTCAAAACGAAACGAGCCTGACTGTAGAATCAGACATCGTCGCATGGGTGCAGTTTAGAATCAACCATGGGCCAAAGGTCGAGGATTTTCCCGCAATGCCGGCTGAGGTTCTCAGAGTGCATTTCAAGCTCGTCAACTTCTTCGACAAGAACCCATCGTTGATGTGCTTCCTAGTCAACAGTGCTTCAACAAAAGCAGCCTGGTCTAGAACAACTAAAAAAAATACAGTTTTCATTCATTTTATAATCTATACATATGCAAATATTCTAAATGCCATCCCATCTTGAGATCATCATTATTGTACTTTCTTGGAACCAAACATCATCAAAGGCCCAATATTCAATTGAGAGGCCTGCGCCCGGTGACGAATCGATAACTTGTAATCAACCGAAGATCCTTATCGCGGAACTCTCGCTTGACTCCCTCCATCAAGACCTGGCACTGCTCCTTGGAGTAGTTCCAAACACGCGTAAACAGAGCTGGCGTATGTGAATCAACCGACATTTGCATATGAATGAGCTCATATCGACCCAATTCTTTAAGGCGGGGATTCTTAGCCCAGGGCCCTATAGGTATCTGGTTTAGAAAAAAGAATATTAGTAAGTGCGCACTGGCGACGACGTCGGCTTACGTGAAAACGTACGCGGTAGGTCAGCTCCTTGACATCCTCGAACCCTGCATCAATCATCCATTGCCGGTGGTTCTTGGCGACGTTGATTTGCTTTCCAAAGACTTTGCTGGCGCCGTCGAGCTTCTCGACCCATTCCATGGTCCAGGGCGCTCGGTCGCAGCTGTCGTCGTCGCTGAAGATCCATGCGTCGTATTCCTGCATCTCCACCAGGCCGCCGGGTTTTAGGTTCGTCTTGATCTGCTGGTAGAAGCGAGCCCAGTCCGCGGATGTCCCGCTCAGCGCGCGCCCGTGGATGTAGTCAAACTGCTCGTCGTCGCGGTATGTCCACTCGTCCTCGTAGTCGTCGACGTGAAACCTGCAGTTTGGAGGCACCCAATCCGGCTGGATGGGGGAAAGGTCGACGCCGTAGACGTCCGAGGCGGGGAACTCGTCGGCGAGGTCAACGGCCCAGATGCCCGTGCCCGTTCCGAGATCGAGGATCCGGAGCTGCGGATTTGTCTCGGGCGCGGGCAGCGGCGCCGTGTAGAGGCGGCCGCCCAGCAGCAGACGCCAGATGTGGTGTTGCAGGTCCAGGCGCTCCTGTTCCTGGTCATCATTTGGAAGCACGTACTCGCCCTGGCGGTAAGCATGATAGCGACGTCCGTTTTCGTACTGATAGTGCTGAATAGAAGATGTCATGGACCCCGTGCCCGAACTTCCGATATCAGACTCATACGTCGAGTCCGTCTCGTCCGTCTCGGCGCCTGTCTGTCAAATGCTTAGCGGGAACTCCGGCAAAGATAGCGCCCAACGACTCACGTCTACTTGCAGTGGCGCATGCTCGGCTCCATCCTCGGCCGGGTTGAGGCCGTGCTCGGCGGCGGCATCGGGGGTATTTCGCGGGCTGGAGGCGGTTCCAGGCGAGCCAGCCTCGGCCTCGTCTTGAATTTCGGTTTGAGGCATCACCGAAAGTTGGACAGTGTAGTAGTTCAATCAGAAGAAGCAATTCTCTCCTTCTCTCTGTGGGGCGCAGGTTGACGTGGAGTGGAGGCGGCGTGGCAAGCGAGATTTCGCTAGGACCCCTGGACGTGTCAACGTGCGCCATTAGGACGGAAGAACTCCTGTCTCGTAACGGCATACGATCAGCAGATGACTGTCACCCAATCTGCATTGTAATCCGGCTCTCAACCAATACCGAATATTCATACGCAGCGCGCGTTGCAGCCCCCAATCCAACCGCAAGCCATGACTGCGCAGGACAGACTCGTTTGCGTCGTCGGCGCCACGGGAAACCAGGGCGGCTCCGTGGCACGTCGATTCCGAAAAGCTGGATTCCGCGTGCGGGGTTTGACTCGCAATCCATCGTCGCCCGCTGCTCAGAAGCTCGCGGCCGAGGGCATCGAGCCGGTCAAGGCCGAGCTGGACGATGTCGCCAGTCTCATCGAGGCCTTCAAGGGCGCCAACGTCATTTTCAGCGTCACCCAGTACTGGGAGCCGTTTTTCCGACCTGATTGTCGCCAAAAGGCCCAGGAGCAAGGCATCTCGTGTCGCAAGTTCGCATACGACGTCGAGTATCAGCAGGGCAAGAACATTGTCGATGCCGCAGCCACAACCATGGACACACTCGACGCAAATGGATTTCTTGTATCCACACTGAGTCATGCTGGTAAATGCAGCAAGGGCGCCATTACCGAACTGTACCACTTTGACGCCAAGGCCGATGTCTTTCCTGAATACGTGCAGGCCAACCACCCAAAATTAGCCGAGAAGATGTCTTGCATCCACACGGGGTTTTTCTACACAAGTTTCGGGATCCTGCCCGAGTCATATCTCGGAAGAGTGGGTTGAATTGTGCCAATGTCTTTGTTTCTTCTCTAACGGCTTTAGCTTCCCGATGGCAGTTTCCGGATGGCCTTCACCACATCTCCAGACAAGCCGGTGCCCCATCTGGACCCTTCCGGTGATATGGGTAACTTTACGTACGCCGTCTATCAAATGCCCCCAGGTAAGACATACATGGCAGCGGGCACCACTTGCACGTGGCCCGAGTGGATCAAGACGTGGGGCGAGATCAACGGCAAACCGGTATCGTATAAGCAAATCACGCACGAGGAAATGGTTGAACAGACACCAGACCGTGACACTGGCATCGAAGTCACCTACATGTACTCGTATAGCTCCGATCCGGGATATGACGGAGGCATGTCCTTGTTGACAGCCCAGGACATTCGAAATGTAAGCCAAAACTTCCATCTTTCTTTGGCCAAACTGACAGCGTAGGCCGGAATTGACTGCCCCATGACTAGTTGGAAGGACTGGGCAACCAAATATGATTGGTCATCCATCATTCAAGAGTGAAGGGGTCGATAGTGTGTCAAAGCTCGCTTTAGTGGCAACCTATCTCAACTCGAAAGCTTAATAGTTAGCGAGGCACAGGCCCATGAATGAATATTGGTTGAATCATACGAGTACGATTAATGTATTTGAATAACACACTTGCAAATGAAAATTTCTCTAGGGGTCCTCAATTAACGAGCCACATTGGCATTGCCCCACCGAAATAAACATGTCACATTATGGCATACTTCTTGCATATCCTAGCACGATTCTGACTTTGAGCGATCAGCACAGTATCCCGACGACCCCTGAGTCGATCATTCAAGTATGCACATCATCCAAACCTAGTCGAGTGGGTTGTGGAAAATAAAAGTGCGTTGCTTTGAGCTTTATACTGGAATGAAGTTTCAAACTGCTGCATTCACATTTTACAAAGTTCACATTGATAGGCAGCGATTTATCAGCTAATGCATATATTGACAGGCTACTATTTTAGCTAAGGAGAAGGGGAATGTCTAGTAATGTCATGACACTTATTAATATCTCCGTCCCATAACAACCAACAAGTCATCCCTTAGTTGCCGAGGCCAGCGAGGAGGCCAGCGATGGGGGTGAGAAGAGGGGCGAGGAGGCCGTTGCCGAGGCCAGCCAGAAGAGGGCTGAGAGCGGCCACAAGACCAGGGACGAGAGCGACAACAAGCCCAGTGACGAGGACGAGAAGCTTGGAGACAAGGCCGAAGACAGAGTGAAGAATGGAGTTGAGCTGGGGAGAGATGCCGAGAATGGTGACAATGACCTTGACGTTGGCGAGAACAATGGAGACCAGGAGGACAACAAGGTTGAGGACAGTGTCGACATCGGAGTCGGCGACAGTGAGGCCAGCGGCTCCAGTGAGCTGGGTGACGATGTCGGTAAGAGTGAAGTGCATGTTCTGGAGCTCAGTGGCGGACTGGTCCTGAGCAGCGGACTGGGTGATGTCACCGGCCTGGAACTGGGAGATGATGTCGTCTGTGGCTAGTTAGCTTGCTTGTTCTAATGTGGAGAGCGAAAGGAGGCTTCATACTGATGTTGGACTGCTGGCCCTGCATAGAGGTAACACCGCCGGTGAGGGCGGAAATCAAGCTAGCAGCGTCGGTGATGGAGGGGGTCTGGCGGCCGGCGACGGCTCGCTTTCCTCCCTGGGTGGCGGCATCGGTGATCTGCTTGACGCCAGTGTCGACGACAACCTTCTCGACATCCTTGACGGCATTCTGGACTTCAGTTCCAGGGACCTGGCGAGAGTCGAGGGCGGGAGCAGCAAAGGCAGAGACGGCCAGAGCGAGGACGGAGACGAAAGCAGTCTTCATTTTGATGGTTTTTTGGAGGTGGTGTTTTTGAAAGAAGGGTTGAGTGAATGAATTATGTAGTGGGTGTAGAAGGAATTATGTATGTAGAGAAGAGAAGCTGTGTTGCTTTGGTGTTGTTGCTTGAGATGGAAGCTGATGAGGATGATGAGACTTTGTTTGACGAGATATCGAGGGCTACTTATACAGATTTCGAAGCACTCGTCCCCCCTATCCTCCATCAATAGAATGTGCCATCAAAAGCAACAGCCAACGAATATTCTGAAGCGTGAATGTCGATCACTCTCTCCCAGGGTGCGTGTATCCCAGAATGCTCACCAAACGTCCGGTTTATCCCCACAGTATTTCCTGCACTTGCCATGACCCGGACTGATCGGCATTGCTACGGAGCTTGGCAGAAGAAAAAAACCAGGTTGGCGGTTTAGTTGTTGGCTCCAGCTGACTACGTAGCTGGCGCTGGAAAGCGTTGCGTACCAGCTCCCATTGCTCAGTCTCGGAGCTTGTCTCAGCCAAAAAGAAGAAGAAATTTGGCCCACGCCCGTGTGCTTCCTCTGACATCATTCCATTTCTCTCTCTCTCGTTTACTATTTCGACTGACATTTAACCCGTCATCGGTAGCAATTCAGTCATGTCACACCAAAGGCCCCACCTTTCTCTCGCTCTCCAAGATGGGCTGGAAATTAGATTCTGCAAGGTTGCTAATGCCGTTGACGTCGATCAGCATGGCCAACGAATCGTGCAGTGGCAGTATCCGAATGGTTTGCACCAGGATTCCATCAGCCGCTGACGACAATCCCTGGCCAAAGAAGCAAAGTAGCGTGGGCTTATGCGCACTACGCTTCCAGTGCGGGGAGCTGAGATGGGCTCTAGCTCACGTAGCTCGGCGCGATCCCTGATCGGCACCCAGCTGGCCCTATCAATCGGCTCCTGGCTGCAGCCCGCCGAGTCCCTGGCCTGATTGAAAGGGGAAAATTGTGGCTCCAAACAACAAAAAGAATTTGCCCGTCTTTTCTGGTCTCCGGCGCCGAAAGAAATCGGCCAAGCCCAGCGCCGCGGTAGAAGAAGCATCCCCATGCCAGGATGCAATGACACGTCGCGTCCGAAGGCCCTCGAGCTGTCTCTGGCACAAAACCACTGGCTGCTCGCCGACAATCAACCAAACACGCAGGTATGCTGGCTGTAAGGTCGAACGGAGCATTTGAGACAGGGGAAATGAGACATTGGCGATGCTGGGTTGTCTCCTACCCACGCGGATCCATGATTCCGGATCCCTGCCAAACCCAAATAAGCTACGTCGATCGACATCTGGAGATCGGGGATCCAGCCGTCCGGCTGGCGGCGCGCCGAGTAGGAGGGTGAAGCAGTCTCTGCAACCTTGCTCGTCGCGGAAAGGATGTTCCCAACATTCCTGAATTAGGAGGTCCACTGGGATCTGCAAAAAACGGGGACGAGGAAAATGGCCATCGGCTTCAAGCCGCGGCTCGACATGTCTTGAGAGAGCGAAAAAATTGCCCCCCCGAGGCAAAGCTGACAAAGTCAAAGTATGTAGGTGGAGACATCTTGCAGGAGGCCAATTCCTGGAGTGAAATGTTTGGATGCCATTTTTTCGGCGTGTAAATCTTGGCTCTTCGGCCGAACACCCGGGTCGCTCTGCTCTGTCGTTGAATACTCGTGCCAACACGGGCACTGATCGCCAGTCTCAGCTGCACAGGCACGTGTCGGCCGCCGCAGGTCTGGCATCTGACAGACACTAGGACCCTTTTTCGTATCCCCAGGCCCATGTGAGACTTGACTTTTGGACGGTTAAGCATGATTCAAACGGTTAAAGGCTACCAACTTACCCTACATCGCCCAGCTGAATGGAGACAGACTTCACACGAAGAGGTCAAGATGACGACATGCGGCGGGAACAAGACCAGCCTCCGGAGTTTCTTTCTTTCCTTCCTAGTCAGCTGACTTGGTGGGTAAAAGAAACGGTGTGCAAGCCATTTCCTGAGTTACCCACTCCGTCGCCGCGCCAGCCAGCCTGTCAAGCCAGCCAGCGCTAACTTGAGCCACTCTTTTTTTCTCCTCCTCCTTCCCTTCCGTGAGTGTGATGGCGTCTGTTGGCGGCTTTACCAACCAACCGCTTTTGTCACAATGAAGTCTGTTTGTGTACGGCCACCTCTTTTTTAAGCTAGTGGCGCCCGTTGTGGAGATCTGCGGAACGCGAGGGAACAAAAAGAGGGTTTGGCGGGAAACGCCCCGATAAACTCATCGGGTGTTCAGCGATCCGTGCAGGCCGGCTCCGACGCTATTTCCAAGTTTGTTGTTGCATGCAACTCGAGCCAGGTTATTCTCCCCATCTTGTCGAAGATCAGCAATCGTGCTAATGCAGCCGGGCTTTGCCACCTGAGGAGGGAGACTTGTCGTGGCCATGTTGGTGACATGCAATGGGCCAGGCATTCGGGAGCATCGAAAGCTCTGCCGGTATTGCTACCCGATGCTTCTGCGTGGCTGCTTGTCTTTCCGAGGACCGGAGTCTGGGTGGATCTGTTGCTTCGGAATCAAGGTGATTGGTTGAATAGGCTGTGCACATCTCGCTGTATCATGATTGGCCGCTGCCAGATGACTGCCTTGGTATATTCTCATTGTTTCCATCTTGCAAGGCGGGGTATTTGACACTATGTTTATGGCATAGGGTAGGTTGAATAATGGTTGGGCGCTGACCGTTTGTCGCTGAGTGTTTCTCTTGTCGTCCTATTTATCTTGAGTCAAAGTACAAGACAACCTTGAATCATGGTTGGTTTGTCACACGCTGTATGTGACACTGGTAAGAGGATTGTGTGTTTTGGGGTTTCTGGCCAAATTGAGTTAAAACAATTCCCATACGAGCATTACTTGTCCAAGATGATATTTTTAGAATTCCTTTCGCTTTGGTTGTTTTCTTAGGATCTTGTACTTGCTTGACTGGGCTAGGTTGTCAGGTGGCCACGACCGAGCACCTTGGTTGCAACTATGCAAAAATTGGATTGTATGCTGTAGACAGACGTGTCAACTGCTCGCAATTAAAAAGTCCTGCTAGTTAATAAACCGGTCTCAAGTTGACCAAGCACCATATCGCATCATAGGAAGCAGAAAAGATGTGTAGAACAAACCAGTGTTTTTATATCCAAACTAAACTCTAACTCTATGATCCTATTTTACAAGAAAGTCTCGCTATTGGTTTCAAAGGGAAAAGGGTTATAATGCATTAGTATAACAGGGGTTAGATTAGGGGTTTTTNNTAATTGATTATTCTATTTAGCTAATTACCCATTTAGCTTGTGGTATTATAAGTTAATTATATAAGGTAGGGTTAATTTTACTATGCCGAGATTATACTAATTAATCTAATATTTTACTAGTAATAGATTAAAAGCTAATTTTAATATTAGTATTTTTTTTTTTTTAAATAAATAAAATAAATATAAAATTAATATATAAAATAAGTATATTTTTATTATAAAAAGAAATATATTTTCCTTAATAAAATAATTAAATAAAAAAAGGAATTTAAATAATAATTATAAATATATTAATTTACTTTATATAAAATTATTATTATTTATTAAGATTAATATTTTAATTAATTTAATTTTTAATTTAAATAATAGTTTTT
>NAJI01000049.1:0-94803 GCA_002179835.1 Calonectria leucothoes
TAGATTATAAAGAATTATAGAAGTTAAATATAATTATATATTTTATATTATAGCTATTTAAATAGATAGTAAATATAATTAGGTTTTTTATATTATTTAAAATAATATTTAAAATATAATTAGAATTATTAAAAGCTTATTATAATAAAAAATTATATATTTTTTAAAAAATAATTAATTAAAATTATAAAAATTTAAATTACTATAAATAAATCTATATTAATTATTAAAATTAATTTTTTTTTAAATTATATATATTTAAAAAAAATAATATTAATAAAAATATAAAATATAATTAATTTTTAAATTAATAAAATATAATTAAATAATTATTAATTTTAATTAAATTATTTTTATAAAAAATATTAAAAAATTAAAAATATAATTTATAATTTAATAATCTTTTTTAATAAATTATAAAGAATTATAAAAGCTAAATAAAATTATATATTTTATATTATAATTATTTAAATAAATAATAAATATAATTAAGTTTTTTATATTATTTAAAATAATATTTAAAATATAATTAAAATAATATAAATATATACTAAAATAATTATTAAATATAATAATATTTATATTTAATTTTTAAATTTATAAATTCTTTATAATTTTTAAAAAATATTTTAATTTTATTATTAATTTAAATATAATTTGAATTTATTTTTCTAAAATCTATTTTAAAACTAAATTATAATTAACTATTATTTATTAGTATTATCTTTCTTTAAATATATTCATAACATACCTCTATAAGCTTCTCTGTAAGCTCCAAGCAATCCCGATTAATATCCTCCATTGATCCTAGCGAGCATGATCGCCAAAGACCGGCAAACCCGGTTTTTTCTAATGTTTCGGACAATAAGGCCATGGACCCGCCTGCATTGGAAAACTGGACATTCGATGATAGGGTACGCAGCAGTGTATGCGCCGCACCTATTGTACTTGAATTTTGACCGTGCAACAAGGTTTCGTCCAAGAGGGCTCGTATAGCGGCACACCTGTAATTGTGTTAGCACAAGACATAATTGCTTGCGACGATAGCCTACAAATTGACCACAACGGAGGGCCTCCTGATTGCGAGTTCATTGAGCCACTGCAGGCTCCGGGTCTGCACGCTATCCTCCAAGTACTGGAAATCCACCAGTTCTATGGCCGTCATTAGTAGTAAATCCTTGTCTCTGATTGTGTCCATATCTTGCAGCCCACGACAACTGATCGCTGTGTTGACCTCGTCTGGGTTCACACCAGCCGACCACAAACTATCTTTGACTTCATCATGGCCAACTCCTCGTGCAAGTAGAAGACTCATGTATGCAGAACCATGTGGCATCTCTTCCGCACTTGTCTCAGTATCGGCACTCCATGTCGTCATCTGGAAAAATGATGACAGAACTCGCATTGCAGTTTGCCTTGTTACTGTATCGGTAAGTCCACGAGCCAGGCAGGCACAAACAGCAAATTCAAAATTATCTTGCGTGAAGTGGATGCCGTACACGTCCTCCAACGGTAATGCAGCCTCGTCAAGTGGGACACGGCCCTGGAGGAGCAGTGGAACTATTTTCGCGCCGCGGAATTCCTCCCCAGTGTTTATGTTGGCTAACACAGCCTCGAGAAACAAGGCCGCACAATTGAAGAGGTTTGCCGGGACGAGTCTCACAAGTGACATAGCAAGCCAGAAAAGTTGAAGACCATAGCGCGAAGCTGAAGGCAGTTTCGCCATCATTTTGGATAGTGAGGTGACAATTGACACCAGCATCTCGCTGTTGTGATCTTCACCAAATCGACTAACGCTGTTCCGCAAGGCAACAAGAACCTGATACAGGAGATCGTCGTCAACTTCCTCCCGAGCAAGACACCCCATAACTGTGAACGCTCGCGGCTGGATGGCTGGGTTGTTTTGAAAAGCAGTACTAGCAACCAAGCTCATCCATCGCGATCGCCATATATTAGAGAGATCAGTAGTCGGAGCAGCCACCGAGCAGATTTCAAAAAGGGTAGATGCCAAATTTTCCGTAGCAGATAATGCTGGCCCTGTTTCTTGCGAAGTGGAGACTGATGCACCATCACGGACAAAGGCAGGTGGCGCGGAAAATATATCACTCCGGGGATCGCACAGATAGTCTAAGCTGGCCCTGAGCTTGCTAGACTTTGCATCGTCGAGATCAAATGACGTACAAATTGCATGAACTGAGTTCACGAGCAATCGGTAGACAAGTAGCCTCGTATCCTGACCGCCTGTGTTGGCCAGCATAGTCACTATGTGAAAGACCTCTGGTAGGAACAGCTGCGCTTGCACCCCGCTGTCGAAGGACAAAGAAAGGCAGAATCGAAGAAGAACACAGATTTCCGACCATACTGCGTTGTCTGGAAGGTATTTGGTGGGCCTCAACGATGAACGATTCAATGCCTTGCGGAGACGCGAAAGAATTTTCCCTCGTAACGTAACTGTTCCAATCCCAACGACGATTGAAGACAGAATTTCCAGAGGCTCCTCATGAGAACCGTAAGTCATTGCTGTTCTCAGGAGTTCATCTAAGAATAGCTCGAGCAGGATCTCATCCTGAACGATCCGCGGCCACACAGATTGCTCTAGGGCATAGACGAGAGCATGATCTTGGACAGCCACATCAATGAGCTTTCGGAATAGAACCGCGACCTTTTCTCTTCCCTTGTCACCGTCAGCTTCGTTGGCCAGGATATTTGACCGTAGGCCGGGGAGCCATGGCGCCATGTAGGCCAAGCTCAGTGGCTTCTGTTCATCTGGAAAGCTTTCCCATCCCACGAAGAACTCGGTCAAGAAGTCAGATGTGAGTTGTGGCTCCGCCAGCGCCAACTCCTTGCTGATATCGACAATGAATCGCATGGGGTCCAATGGAACAGATACATCTGGATATGATGGTGAGCGAGCTTGCTTGACTGGGAAAGGAACAGTAATAAAGACACTTACCTTTGGTACAGACCAGTCTGGACGCAGAACTAAACTTGAAGGCCTTGCAAAGCGCCCCTAGAAGATTATATGAAGAGAGCCGCAAGACATGATCCGGACTGGATAGATTTGCCAATGCCAAGTTGAGTAAGGTGCCTGGAACATCTTGAGGTCGGATGAGCCTTTCGATAGACTTTTGAGCCCTGCTATCCTTTCCATGTTTGGCTTTTGCTCCCCTAATTGTTTGAAGAACATCTGCCTTTTTGGGGCTTGTGAAGTACATCACAATTTTGCCGTTGTCTGCTCTTAATCCAAACGCTGAGTCGTCCTCTGTCTGAATCGATGTTGGTGCTTCATCCACTTCTCCAAGCCGGAAGATATCGTTGACTGTAGTTCCTAGGCGGAATCCAGCAAATATTTCTTGCTTTTTCGTTGTTGTTACCTGCACGAATTGACTTCCAACTTTGATGACTACCTCGATTTTGCCCTTGGACTTTGAGAGCCGCGTGATGGGTTGAAACACATAACGTGTATCTGTAACAACACTGATGGTTTCTTTTGGCAGATGTAGTTGGCTGAGGTGGAAGTGAGCCTGAAGATCTTGGAGGCTGCCTATCAAGTGGTACTCGACATTCTTTGGGTTAAAGACGCCGTTCTCATTCTTTGTACACACCCGCAGCAGCCGCCTGAAACATCTCCTATGATGACAATTAGTTCCCGTTTCCGTGGTACAGAGAAGAATTCGCATACTTGAATGCGCTATTCATATTGTAGACATAAATTCTGGTTAGATTGCATGAAAGCTCAGAAGGCGTGAGCAGCTCCAGCTTCTTGAAAAGGTCGTCTTGTGGTTCATTCCTGCCATTATAACAGGTGGCATCAATGAGAAGCCCAAATGGCCGATGCCATAACCTGCTTGCAATCTTGTTGCTGTCAGCATAAATCTTGGTCTATCATATGCATTTGAAAAATGGCTCAAAACACAGGATACATTTAAAACACACGGCCTGTCACTCACCTTCAGATAGCAATACAGCAGTGTATCATAGTCTATACCTTCGGTTTCAATATGGCGCAAGATGATACAAATGATGGAGAGGCCGTCCTGAAGTTATTAGATTGATGGGCGGGCCAGGAACGAGTGAGACTCACCTTGCTCTCACCGCCATCATAAACTGCTCGGGCCGTCAAGAATGATTCTGTGCTTCGAAATGCATTGCGGAGCATGAAGTTTTGGAAACGAGAATACAGAGGAGGACTGTTGGATGAGACCTGGGGTCTGTTCCATGAAACAGCTAAAGGCGGTGGCCCAAGATTGGCAATGAGGTTCCTCAATGGCTCGAGAACGGGTAAGCGTACTCTGGCTATGTCGGCCGAGGTTCTCATATATTCCTTTCGCTCCCTATTAACCAAGGTTTGTCGCACGTGGTCCCAATGGTCATATAAAAACCGATGAAGAGCCACACAAGATCCGAAATCAAAAGATTCCGTAGATTTCTGAAGGTCAAGTTGGTGAGGGGCAACCTGAACCAGTAAGCGCCATGATTCCACATTTGAATCGAGTACTTACTGATATTTCACGAAGGAATGTTGTTACGTGGTATATGTTTTGCGTCAAAAAGTCATTCAATGGAAACATATATGGTTCTTTGGCGCCAAAAAGAACATTATTTGCAAGGTTTTGAATGACTTTGGCGATCAGAAGTAAGCCACGGCGCATTTCTTTGGATGGTGCAGTTGACACAAGCCCTTCAACTTCTGGGGCCACGATGGCCGGGCAAAAGAAGCGAAGAAAAATGAAGGCACCAACGGCAGTGTATTTTGCGTCGGGAAATTTTGCAACAACCACATTGAAAATCTGTTGGAAATGAGTGGCTGATCATTGGATTGTCTTTAAACACTTACGATATTGCAGATTTTTCGGAATGACGGCGGCATGCTGGACGATGATGCACAGATATCGTCGATAAATACCTTGGCAACTATTCGTAACTGCAGAGCATTCTTTTGAAGCTCCTCGGTACTGGCAACTCTTGCGGGATCAAGTTCCAGGTCAAGGTCTTTGGATGTTAGCATGAGT
Organism: Calonectria leucothoes; assembly: GCA_002179835.1. Lineage (NCBI taxonomy): Eukaryota > Fungi > Ascomycota > Sordariomycetes > Hypocreales > Nectriaceae > Calonectria > Calonectria leucothoes. Next base: position 5,013 of record NAJI01000049.1, read on the forward strand.
CGTTCCAAAACTTTCTGGAGTGTCGCCCGGAGATATGATGCTCCTTTCCATTTCGCGTACACTGAGAGTGTTTTGGTTGCTACGCAGCCACGACGCAATATTTCCGCCTCGTTTTCTGCACTGGGTTTAGTATTACATGCAATAGGTGATTCAAACTAGGTGCACCTACCAGTGTCCTCGATCTCTTGCTTGATGAGAGCCTCCAAAAGTTCAAAAACGAGACCTCTTTGTTCAAAGACTGTTAGGAGGCATATGGTGAGCTCATCAACATCAGTACTTGGGCAAGCCACACTCATGGAAATTGCAAGCGAAAGGTCACTGGTCAGAAGCTATTCAGGCTGTTAATAATGAAAACCAGTTATGGAAGGCCATGAATTGACTAACCTCAAGCAGTTCTTCGTATTTTTCACTCACGGCAGAGTCAGTTAGGTTACTGAACTCAGTCCCCTGAATTAGGATATTGTAGAGGACTTTGACAAACGCGGTGCGGATCTCAACATTGTCGTGATAGCCAATATTCAACGAATGTTTCAGCCCGACATCGATATTGGCACTGAGTAGGTTTGAGAGAATAGTGATAGCGAAGTCTGAATTAGAGGCAGTCTCTTCTCGAATAGCAACGCCTAGGGTGGGGTCTGGTCGAGTTGTGTCAGAGGGTTCATGATTGAGCAGGGAAAGAAATCGGTTGAAGTAGGTATGGAACATTTGCGATTTCATCTCGCTCATCCCGGCATCAGTGTGGCTGTCTGACGGTTGTAATGGTAGTCGAAAGGTTAGATCTGCGAGAGATTTCAAGCACGCTTTATCTAAATCTCTTTGAACCCGGCTCATGTCATCTTGCCTACTGCCAATGCCATTTTGGTCAAGTCGGGGGGAGCGAGGGCGTGCAATCCAGCCAAAGATGTACTCGAGGAGCTGGTTTCTGATGCGGACATCATCTCGTAGATTCAAGTGTTCCTTTCTTTTTGTCACGGCCTCGGACAAATGGCATACCCGAATCTTGACTCGCAGTGTATTGGGTGTGTCTGATATTCCATCAAGAAACTTTGCGAAATTCAGTGTAAGCGCACCGAGATGCACCGAGGATGCCGCACCAAGATCGGATGGACTTTCTAGCCGCTCCACCAAGGCTTTGAGCAAAGAGGCGGCTTGTTCAGCAAACACTACCTCACTATCTTGACCTTTGTCGACTGGCGCAAGAGCACCAGTAAAGAGAACCTCAAGCTCAGACTCGAGAGCCTTGAATAAAGGGTGGTATAGTGCAGGTGAGACCTCGCTTGATAGCACATCCCGCATAGCCTCCCGTACTCTAACATTGGCACAGGCTAGCAGCTGGATACTCAGTCTCAAGTAGCGGGTGAGGAAAGGCTCTTCGTAGTGTTCAGACGATATTCGGTCGATCCATCTTAGTCCCCCAAGAGCTGGCTCCTCCAAGATGATGGCTTGGTCAGCTGTACAAATGCCACCCAGCGATGCCAGAAAGCCAGAGTAATTCCGCCATTCGGATAGCGCTTTTTCGTCAACTGCCTCAATGGTTGAGGTTGAAACATCCTTGGCGAGGTGAATCCATCTGTCAAATGCCGTTTCCCAAGCATTGAGGATGCCAGTGGTTGGGAATTGCATCCGGCGCAGTAAACCTCGAACTCGTTTTTGGAATGCTACCAATCCAGTAAATCGAAAGGCACGGGAGGCTATCTCTTGGAAAACATCGCCGTTTCGAAGGACGGATGCTGAGGACTTGGCTGATTCAGCGTGCTTGTCCACAATGGAACACTCTTGAAGGAAGAGACCGATACAAGACGTAACGAGTTGACATGTATCGATACTGGCGGAGCATAGCGAGATGAGAAGCGTAGTTTCGAGTTTAGACGAAGCATTGACGACATCTGGTGTGTCTGCCGGGATATCTGCTAGTTCCTGTGGATGATTAGATACCATGAACACCCTCCCAGAACAACGCCCTGACATACCGGAATATGCTTGAGTAGGAGCAGTCGAGCTTCAAGGTACTCTTGAAGGGCAACTAATCCTTGGTCATCATGCAGTGCAGCGATGCGCTCGCAAAGCCCGAGCAAGACTTTGGAACTGCCAAATCATCAGTATTGAAGAAGCACGGAAACAAAACAAAATATTATCTGGTATTATGATACCTTTTGCTCCATAGCTCTCCTCGAAGTTGATGTGTTCCAAATTGATGTCCCGTGTCGAATTTGCGATAAGCTTCTAAATGACCAGCGAAAAGTCTACCGGCAACGCCAGTAGCGAGCCGTCGAACCGATGGCTCAGCAGATAACACACAGAGGAGAAACGATTTGAAGAAGCCTTTGGAAGGGTCATCACCTGAAAGATCATCGAGTAGCCGTGCCGGCGAAGCATCCAAGAATTGGAGAATGCTGTGGACCATTTCAAGGCCCTCGGTACTGTTTTGGGCTTGCGCGGTGTTTGGCTTCGAGGTTTCGATCTGGTGGTCATGTTATGCTTGGCTTTCGTGATGATGGAGACAAGAGCTTACCTCTAGCTGAGCTTGCATGAATGGGACTGCCGCATCAAATAACTCATGGTATCTTAGGGCATATGGTTGTTGTGCAAAATAGGAGCAGCCCTGGACCACTGATAACTTGAAGCTGTTGGGTGCATTGGGCGAAATGCAAGTCTCGACGAGGGTGTTAACACATCCATCAAAGTTGAGATGAGCTAGGCTGACGAATGCAGCAGTCATCATGTCTTGTTCAAAAAGGTTGGCTTCAGAAGAGACGCGGCGGAACACAGCGTCGCGAACCTCGTCTTGCACATCCAAAGCATAACTGACCAGAGCGGAATCACTTTCAGCATCAAAGTGACGCGCAGCGCGAAGAAGAGACACTAAACAATAGCCAGCTTGTTCATTTCGATTTCTTGACGCCTTTCTCAAGGCATCAAGAAAAGAAATCTTTTTCACCATACTACTACTTTTTGCCTCCCTCATGTTGCTGGCAACCTCAAAGACATCGGGCAATAAGAATAGAAGTGTGGTCTGTAATGGATATAACAGGGCCTTGCGCTTTCCGTTGTCTGTCGCAGCTTGTGTCATGTCAAAGAGGGTATCTGCGCCCCCATCAAGTCGTTTGTGAAGGAGATGCAGCTGAACGAACTCGCGCGGAAAGCGATCAAGCCACCTGGTGATGAGCAAGGGGGTGACGACTGCAATTGTATTCTGGTAGGCTTTCCTGAAATGAAGAAAGCTGGAGCAAATTTCTTGAATGACTTGGCCGAGTTTGCTGCCATCAACCCAGAAGAAGGATAATAGCCTGAGGACGACAAGCGCAGCCTTTTCAGCATCCTGGAAGGATCCAGAAGTCGAAGGGCCTGATTGAGAAACAATGGCCGTGCGGATGTTGTAAATGACATTTCTGAAGTAGTCAAACGCACTCGGCCAGCTTGATGCTGTCACGTACTCGATGACGATCTTAACATGCGTGTCCATCTCCTCAAGACGAGCATCAAGGCGGTCATCCTCTGAAGTATAACTGTTTCTATCCATAAGGGACGATTGGTCCGACCGAGGGATGGCGACATTGCGCGTCGACACTTGATCAAGAAGCGTCTGGGCAGGCAGAATATAGCTGTCGGGGATGGGTTCGAGGAGGTGTTTGAGAACATCAAACATACGGCTGACTAGAACTTCGTCGAGAGGAGGCGGAACGGGTGTCGGCTCGGCGTCGTTGTCGCTGGCAAGCGAGGCCCAATGAACAGAACAACAATCGGCAATGACAGCGAGGATGTAGAGCTCCGATTGCAATACATGACTGGGATGGGAGGCAACAGCGGTGTATGGGCGAGCAAGGTCTTCGAGTAAAGAAAGGAGCGCATCGACGACGGTGGAAATCGTTGTATTTCCAAGCTCAACTAGCGTAGCCCTTGTAACGTGAAGAATATCATCTTGCTGCAGGCTCTGGCCGCTGGTGCCGGCTCGATGAGGGAGCTGTTACTCAATGTTAGCCAAGCGCGTCGAAGATCAATCAGGGTACAGTGCTTACTCTAGTAGCGAGTCTATCAACTAGGCAGCCGACCAGGCCTGCGTCTCCGTTCATGACTGCGGCAGCATCGAGCGACGTAGAAAGGAGTTGAATTGGTCCCCAAGATGAGGTGTTCGTGAACAAGGTCGTTGTGGTGGTGCCAGTCCTGGTGGCCTTGTTGTGACCAAACCCCGCGGCGCATTCCCCACAGTACTACCTAACGGCCTTTTGACAGGGAGGCGGTAAATGGACATGTACCTACCTACGGTTGCGACCTTGGTGGGCACGCAATTAATTACCAGCCCACCTGGCCATTGCACTGAAAACTGGATGACATTTACACATGCAAAACAAAATCTACTCGAGAGACGCATTGAGGTCAACCACAGCATAATTCAATTCAATTTCTGTTTCTGAATGCTCACATAGCTAGATACCCGCACAGGCTTGAGAACCTGACCGCAACTGAGGAGGCAGGTTTGTGGAGGATTGTGGTCCTCGCATGAAGTTTAAAAATGGAGAGCTACTTGGATGGCGCGAAAACCCTGGACCTGGCCGTAGAACGGAGTGGCCGAGTAAATTAACTGGACAGGCCTTCATACCCCTGGCTTCACATATGTCTTCTAGGTACATGGAGGGATCCGTTCCCAGCACCACTCAGTGCCGATTCCTGCTATTTGAGTTCATTCGAACCTTGCCACCTTGAATGACCTTCAATACGATCATCATCCGCACACATTTGATATGCATTTACCTATAGTCTCTCCCTCCTCGGTGCTGGTTTCCGGAGCCCCTACTTCTATTGTACGAGTGACCCCCATATCCTTGATGAGGACCAGAGGGGCCATGCCTTGGAGGAGGCGGGCCACGACCCCATGAATTGTTGTGGGTAGGCTGGTAACCCCCGCGGTTGTTATCTTGCGGCCGACCATTGTAATAATGCGAAGGAGGCGGTGGAGGAGGCACGCCGATTCCAAACCCGGGTGCCCCAGGTGGTGGGGGGGCTCCGACGCCCGGAGGATACGGCTGACGAGATGCGTCAGTTCTACCATAGCCGTTTTGTGGGCGCCCAAATTGGCCGTCCCGCCCGCCCCCGGGTCCATAGTGCATTGAATTGCCATGCCGGCCAAATGGTGCACCTCCATAGCCTCGACCGGACCGGTTCGCTTTGCCCCGAATAACCTCTATATCACTATGAGATAGAGCGGGTTGGGGCAGACGAACACCTCTCAAAAGCATCGACTTATGCGCATGGGAAGTTTTCGGCATTTCGTAATTTACCCTGGCTCATGTTAATTCAAGTGCAATCGAGAGAGATGATTTGACTTACACAAGAGAGTGATCATATTCGAGATCTGGCATGGACCGTCGCTCCAGAGGATACTTGAGCTCGCCATGGGGGACATATCCGTCCTGCTTTTCAACTTGTCCCGACAACCCTTCACTTTTTGTGGGCGACAACTTGAATTTAGGTTCCCCCTGCCGTTTGGAATAAAATTTGGTTGAGATATCATCGTATAGAGACTCATGATTGTCAGACAAGATGAGAACCACATTTCCTCGTTCATTGCGGGCAGAGTCTTCAGCGCTGAGAAGAGGATATTTGCTCTGCACCGCTTTTAACAGACGGGGCATATCGATGAAAGGAAGGAGTGCAATGCCCTGCCAAGCCATTTTCTTTCCGTTCAGATCAACCTCAAAATCTTCAGGGTAGAAGTCGATGATTTCGCTGTCCTCGTTCAGCATGAGATCATGAAAAACCTCTGGCAATGCATGGCGAGAGGCAGCAGGCAAAACACTCATTAGCTGCTCGAATGGTTTAGATGTGCGCCCCTGCTCGAAACTAATTTCCATTTTGGGAATGTCCTTGAAGTCTGCAGCGAAGGGAGCGTAATGATAGGGATAATACCACTCCCACGAAGGACATCCTTGGAAATAGTAGAGGAGAACCCATGCTAACCCTTCCATGTAGGCCCGGCCAACCGAATGACGAAATTCGATATCTGATGGGTCCTTATGGAATTTCTTCTCATAGTAGCGATCCGCGTAACCATCTTCCCATAATCGAACTTCATCTACCGGGCCTTCTTCTTTTGGCGCGGTCGGTGCTGCGACGGCTGATGCATCATTAGTCGGCGAGTCCTCAGCTCCTTCCATGCCGGATGCCTTTCGCTTTCCAAGGGTTGAACCAGGAATCTCAGTGGTGGTTGAGCCATCGGAGTCTGCAATAGGCTTTTGGGCCTGTAGCTGAGCCTTGAGAACACTAGCGGCACTCTTGTTTGCCGAATTAGCGTCTGCTGCACTGCTACGATTGACTACCATCTCGTGCGTGAGCGCCCCGGGGGGCTGTGATTGATGAGATGCGATGGCGAACAGAGGAAGTCCTGAGGCGGGATTTTCATGGCCGTTCTTTCGAGGAGCAGGTGGCTGCCGCCCGCCTCGCGCGTTATCCTGGAGTTTACGGCGTTTTGCGTTGGCTTCACGACGATCCTCTTGCTCTTTTCTTCGTTTGAAAATTGCGTCCTCTTGTTTGGCTAGGCCGTCGAGGATGCATTGAGCCCTTTCAAGATCAATATGGCCATCCTTAGTCACATAGCCTCCCATTGTGGGCAGGTTGTCCTTCCAGATTGTGGTCAAGGTGTCGATACCATGTTCTCGAATCTCAAGGGCTGGAAGATGGGGTAGGAAATCATTTCCAACAAAACAGCAAAGAAAAATCCAATCATCAACCACGCGTTCGAGGTCAAATCGAAAAGGGAGATTGGGAACAGCAAGCTCCGCAGCCAGGTACTCTCGCAAAATGGACACATGAAGCCAAATGAAGGGCTTCAAGGTGACCGTTTTGTCCTTTTCATCCTCTTCGCCGTCTTTAGGCTTGGCCTCTCCCCGACAATTCCGGGCCTCGTGACCCTTTTGTCCACACAATTTGCAGAGACGGGCCTTACTATCTTGGAAGAACACATCTTCACGAAGAACCCGGAAATGAGGTTCATGAGTGGCCAGTCCTAACATGATAAGATCTGCATCGAGGCCGTATATCACGTGGCGCGTGTTTGGATCGTGATCAGGAGATGCGCGTTGAGATCGAACAAAATCCATGATTTTATGTTCTCCTTCTCCTGGAACCGTAGCATCAGATATGATGACTTTGAGTTTCGCCCAGCCTGGGTCAGTATTGAGCTTGTATTGACACCAGTACCTCAAGCTCAAGGCGAGAATATCCATGAAAGGAGTTCCAGGTGTGATGGAATTGGAGTCAAACGCCTTTTTCACCACTGTCTCCGTATTTTCAGCAGGTAAAGATCCTCCATTTTGTTGTTTCAGAAGCTTGATCAGTTCTTGCTTGTCAGCCTCCTTCTCTTTTGCGTCCTGGGCGGACCGGAAACGTCGGGAACGTTGCTGATTCATCTTGGCTCGGGGCGCCACTCCGTCTGGAAGAGGATTATCAGTAAATATTCCAATTGGATTGGGGATGGTAGGCTTCTATCAAGCCAACAACATACCAACGGCGATCATGAGGATCTTTCGTGGCCGGACCATGTTGACGACGCGATCAGTATATCTGAATACTTCCAACATCATCTCTTCCTCATCTTTGGGGGCCGGCCTGTCCTCTGGGTGAGAGCATGGGTGGACGATGCCATTCATATCAAGATACAAGTTGTCGAGCTCCTCCCCATTGGGGTTCGCTTTTGTCGTATCAACTGGAATAGTAGTTCCATCGTCCATTACCACTGGCTGGTCCTCGATCACGGGCGAGATGATCTTGGGGTATTTGTTGGACAGCCATCGGAAAGCGGCTGGGATACCCATTTTGAAAAACGGTTGATGATTGTCTGGTTGAGCGCGTGTGTCGGTCGATTTGCGCGTCCAAGGCCGCTAGTCACTAGGGAAATTCGACAGGCGACAGAGCCTGTGGTGGGAAAACAGAGGCAATATGCGCGGTGTGAGACGTCGCATAGGCCTTGTAGAGGTTGTTCGATATCTTCGAGTCTGGACGGACAGCAGGTTGCAGAGGTAGTGGTTTGTTCATTGATCAGAGAAGAAATAATCCAGAACGTATGCAAGCAGACAGACTCTGCCTGCTTGAATGTGAACCTGGCTCTTGCATACTAGCGTTGACAAGGGTCTTTTGGGTCTTGGCGCGTGTAGTGGGGCATTTGTGGATATAGCTAGCCTCGGTAGCCACAAGCACCATGGAGCTCGTATGCAGTTATCGGGTTAGTTAGTCCGTCGTAGTTCGTCAATATCCTGACAAGCTGTCCAGAGCTGATTGAATAGGGACCAGACCTGTGCTCTGCACCGGTCCACTACGGCGAATTTCTGTATAAAAGCAAAAGAAGTCAGCAAGGAAGACAACACTGCTAGCCGGAGACGGTTATTTGAGACGACCCCAAGCCTTTCCCAGACGCCAATGGCACTGAGGTGCTGCGACCATGTTTTCCCTCTCCACCGCGCCAGCAAAACAATCAGTTAGCGAAACGATCACCGTTCTGAGTGGCCGACTCAGCTCTGCAACGCTTCTTGAAGACCGAAGGGCCGCTATCCTCGGTCTCCGAAGTTTCTCGAAAGATTTCCCAGCTTCTGTCGCGTCAGGAGCCCTCAGGAGCTTAATTGGGAGCTTAAGCAAGGATGGCGAGGATGTCGATACCGTCAAGGTGGTTCTCGAAACCCTGTTGATGTTGTTCAGTCCCAATGAGAATAGTCCTGAGGCTTCGGAAGAAATTGCGTTATGGCTGGCCGACGAATTTACACAACGTCAGGAAAACATTACCCTACTTCTCGACTTTCTCGAAACCACAGATTTTTATTCACGTCTATACTCCTTGCAGCTGCTTGCTGCCATCTTGTCGGCGCGCACTGAACGCACTGAAGAATGTATCTTCACTGCCCCGCTGGGAATCTCACGATTGGTTTCCGTTCTTGACGACGCACGTGAAGCAATCCGGAACGAGGGTATTACTCTACTAACATATCTCACGCCAACATCCGTCGAGATACAAAAACTCGTTGCCTTCGAGAATGCCTTTGAAAGGCTCTTCAATATTATTGATGGGGATGGTGCTCTCGCAGACGGCGGAAGAACTGTCGAAGATTGTCTTATACTTCTTGCTAATTTACTCCGCGGGAATAGCTCCAACCAATCCCTGTTTCGGGAATCTGGGTGTGTTAACCGCCTCTCTGACTTGCTCGGTCAGGTTTTACAACCAAAAAGCGATACACCAGACATTGCCTCATGGGCACAGACACAGAAAAACAGAAATGTATATGCGTTCCTAGCCATTATTCGACTCTTCATCACACCTGGTTCTGTTGGGACATCGCAGAATCAGACGGCCATCTGGCGACATGGCTTGGCCTACCATGTACTGCAATTAGCATTCAGCCCAGGCGCACAAGTGCAAATCAAAGCCGAGGTTCGCAGTCCCACCCGTAGGTCGAAAATATATGGCTAACATATGTGCTCAGGCCTTGGTCACTTGTGGTGACATGATCCGCCAAAATGCGCCCCTTCAAGAAGGCTTCGCTCAACTTATGGTACCATCACCTTTGGACGCAAACAATGAAACTGCAGAAAAGGCCAATGGGCGAGCAAAGGTCTATGTGATCGATGCACTGCTTGACTTGACCCTTTGTATACAGGATCTACAAGAGTTCGATATTCGTTTTGCTGCGTGTGGCTGTTTGCAGGCATATTTCGCCAACCACAAAGAGGTCAAGTTGCATTTTCTTAGCAGGGCTATTGAAGGGCACCAGTCAGGGCGTGATGAGTCGGCGAATGTTCTGACCGTTTTGCTACAACCCTCCACGGACGGATCAGCAACGGACCCATATCGTTACTGGTTCGCCGCCACTATAACCTTTCATTTATTATACGATAGCCCCGAGACTAAGGCAAAGGCCATGGCCCTGACAGAAGGTGATTCATCTGATGGCGAGGAGCTTGTGACAAGTATTCAGACAGTCACAGCGCATCTTGTCTCGGGCTTGCGTCGTGGAGATGACTCGCGCATTTTAATTGGATATCTAATGCTGCTTCTTGGCTGGCTGTTTGAGGATATCGACGCTGTCAATGACTTTCTTGCTGAAGGAAGCAATGTACAGAGTTTGATACAGACCCTCTCCCAGCTCCTGGCGTCTGGGGGCGAGATTGTTCAAGGGTTGTGCGCAATGCTACTGGGAGTGGCGTATGAATTTTCAACCAAAGACTCACCGATACCCAGAGCCACACTTCATTCCATCTTAACCTCACGAATTGATCGTGACCAATACTTAGACCGATTGTCCAGGCTCCGCAGCCACCCGTTTCTACGCGATTTTGAAGTCACGCCCCAGAAACTTGATTCATCCTCGCCTGGAAGACTCGCCGACGTGTTCTTCGACGCTATATTTGTGGAATTTTTCAAGGATAATTATAGCCGTATAGCTCGTGCTATTGATAGAGACCCTGGCATGGAAATATCAGTCATTGCCGATGGTGTGCAGAAGGGTATATCCAGGGAATTGGTGGACTCCCTTCGCAGCCAATTAGAAGACAAAGATCACGCAATACAGGAGATTCAGACGAAACTGTCTTCATTTGAAGGTCAGCTTGGTCAAGAACAAGCAGATCATCGACGTACCAAGGAAACAAGCAGTGTTGAATTAACGAGGGCGAAGGCTGTCAATGAAAATCAACAAAAACAGCACGCCGAAGAACTACGGTTAGCATTACTTCTACCGAATTGTTCAGTGCTGATACTAATTCCTTTGCAGCAAGCTTCAGGCCCAGATGGCTTCCAAGGAGAATGATCATCGAAAACAGATAGCGCAGTTGCAAACTCAACAGTCATCTAAAGACAATGAGCATCAAAGACAGCTGGCCCAGGTTCGGAAGGCTGTTGAAGCAGAAGCAGAGAGACTACACCGCCGAAGGGACGCCGAGTTGGCGGACTTGAAAGCCACCATCAGTCGCTTAGAAGTGGACTTATTAAAGGTTTGTCAGTGTATCCTTCTAATGGGCTTGGCTAACCCTAGCTATTCAGGCACAAAAGAGCAAGACCCAAGAGCTACAAGAAGCCCAAGTACGAAGCTCATCAGAGTTGAGAGAATTTAAAGAACGCAACGCGGCTGAAGTCGAATCCCTTCGGAAGCAGCACACAAATGAACTGCAAGATCTTGCTGCACAAAAGGATGCCGAGCTCCAGAGTGTTCAAAGTTCCAGTATGGTCGACCTAAGAGAAATGAAGCTGAGGAGTGAACAAGCCGATAAACGAATCCAAGAGCTTGAGAAACAACTACGTGAAGTTGATACCAGAAATCAAGATTCCAAAGCGAAGCACAAAGATGTCAGTGTATCGAGGATCCTATTATAATCCAGAGTTGACTTTTTTGCAGCTTGAGAAAAAAATGGCAGAATCGGATGAAGCCAAGGAGACAGCCCAATCGGAATTAGAAGATCTTCTCATGGTGTTTGGAGACCTAGAGGAAAAGTCCGCAAAGTACAAGGTAGATTCATTACCACCGATATACCCTCAGGAAACCTGCAGCTGACTATGGAAAATATCAGGCCCGGCTCATAGAGCTTGGTGAAACCGTATCAGATGGAGAGGATGATGATGACGATGAAGATGATGATGATGACGATGAGGACGACGATGGGGACGATGAGGGTGAAGAGGAATGAAGAGGAATGAATAGGATCTGGGCATTTTAACCATACGCGACTAAAATGCACATCACAACAGCGATTGCAAAATACCCCTTACAGAAATATAAATCTAAGGGTGGTGCCTCGCCAGATTGCATTGCGTTCGTTGCATTGCATTGGTTGGCTACCCAGAAAATTACCTAACAGGGCATAGCCTCCTCAAATGCAATGGATCCCACAAAACATTAGCAATCTGAGCTGCGAGAGATTGTGCAGTATTATTTGATTCACCATTCCTACATCTTGCTGCACGAGTGAAAATCCGGTTGAAGACATGTCCTTACACGATTCAGAAGGCTCTGATGACGGGGAGTGGCTTGATGTTGAGCCTGATGAGGAGTCTGTGGTTGTGACGTCCTTCTTTGACTCGCAGACTTTTCCCACAGTTTTGGCCATGCTCGACCACAGCAAAAAAGAACATGCATTTGACTTCACCACCTACCTCAAGCGCCTTAACCTCGACTTTCATGGTGCAGTCAAACTTGTTAATTACGTTCGCGACCGTGTCAAGCAAGGCTTGCCGTTGCCAGGAGAAATCTGCGTCAGCGATTTTGACAACGAGCGATACCTTCAGCCGGTTCTGGAGAACGATTCTCTCATTTTTTCCTTGGATGAAATCCTCGAGACTCTCCAGGACAGTGCCACCGAGTCGGAAACCAGGGATCTCACTGCCGACAAACTCATGGGACAAAACAGGGACCTTGAGGAGGAGTTGGAAAAGGTCCGAAGCCAGTTCGCCAATTATCGCCTGGCAGTTGAACAAACCCTTGATCGCCGGTGGGGTGATGAATCCGAACCCGCCCTTGCGGAGAAGAAGAAAGACGATTCTGCATATTACTTTGAATCATATGCCGCCCATGGTGCGCGTGCTCTCTCATGCAAAAGATTCCACTGCTAACCCAAAAGTAGAAATTCATGAAACTATGCTAAAGGATGCAGTGCGCACAGAAGCATATCGTGATTTTATTTACGATAACAAGCATATATTCAAGGACAAAGTTGTCTTGGACATTGGCTGTGGCACCGGTAAGGAATTGTCGCTATTGTCATAATTAGGCACCATGTGCTTACTGGCATACAGGTATCTTAAGCATGTTCTGCGCCAAGGCTGGCGCGAAGAAGGTCATTGCAGTGGACAAATCTGACATCATAACAAAGGCGCATGAGAACGTCTTTAACAATGGGTTATCCGACACCATCGTTTTACTTCGAGGCGCTATTGAAGATGTCGCACTCCCAGTCGAGCAAGTTGACATCATTGTTAGCGAGTGGATGGGATACTGTCTTCTCTACGAAGCCATGCTTCCAAGCGTTCTGTATGCCAGAGATAAGTATCTGAAACCCGACGGCATACTGGCTCCGAGCTCGGCCACCATCTGGATCGCTCCAGTTGCGGATCAGGAATACGTTTCGGACCACATTTCTTACTGGACGGACGTGTACGGCTTTGACATGAAGGCCATGCAGGAAGGCATCTATGAAGAGGTCAGAATCGAGGGCATGCCCACAGACTCTGTTTGTGGTGAGCCTTGTCCGTTCAAGGTCTTGGATCTTCACACTGTCAAAACCTCGGAGCTTCAGTTTACATCCAAATGGAAATCAAAGCTCACCCGTGAGGTGGAGGGCGTTGATGGATTTTTAATCTGGTTCGACAATTTCTTTGCCTCTTCACGGAGCGAACCGGTCCCCTCACCAGATATGACCCCGCAAGCCTGGAACAAAAAGGCGCCAGGCAATGTGGCATTCACCACAGGTCCAGGGGGCACCGTAACTCATTGGAAGCAGGGCCTTCTTCTCACACGGCCAGAAGAGAACGCAGCAGGATCAAAATCACCTGTTAGCCTATCTGGAGAAATCACATTTGCGGCGGCCGAAGACAACGCGAGGGCGTTGGTTTTGAAAGCATCATGGAGTGACCCTGAGGGCCACACAAGAAATCAGTCTTGGCAATTAAAGTAGGCAAGGCAATAACTAGCGAGCAGGGGTTTAAATATAACCGTCTTCTTTGCCATAGCTTCGGCTACCAATCTCACAAATGGGGAACTCTGAAACTCTGAAGGATCAAATTGACAATGCTCAAAAATCCTTCTCCAAGGATGAAGCCCTAGTTGAAAGGTTAGCAGTCACGTGCTTAGTTGGCTGATATCAGTACATACCGATGCCAGAATAATGAGCCGGGTGTTGGCACGTCGCAGGACATGAACCCAATACCACGCGAATAAGCCACCAACCGCTCGAGCCAGCGTAAAGGATGGGACATTATACATTCCTTTCGCACATTAGCATTGCTGTGATTTGGTTCAAAGCGACAAATGAGTTACTAACCAACGGCAACGGCAATTCCACCCGGGATGAAGCGTCGCCATCTCTTTCCGACGGCGGTTATCCTTAAGACAGTCAATCCTGCAAAGAGCACTCCTGAACCAATCGCCCATTCTTTTGCCATGCGAGGTAGCCCGGAACCTGTCACAAGTCTGGCAGTGAATATCCAAACATAGGCCGTGGGTACTTGAAAAAGCTCTCCCGGAATCTCGTACACGCTGCGGGACGTTCTCGGTCAGCCAAACTTCACCCGTGCCAAAAGAGAAAGCAGAAGATAAAAGACACCAACCGAGTGTAAACGCGGTAAATAAATGCACTGAGAACCGCACCGGCCGTAGCTCCGATGACCTGTCCCCAAAATTGGGCTTTCGGCGCGGCTCCCAACAAATGACCCGTCTTGAGGTCCTGCATCAGATCGCCCGCTTGTAGAGCACCCTATTTCATAAAGTCAATATCTCGTGGCGTCAAGCACAGATTATACGCACAGCTTCAGACTAGAAACAACTCAAAGTCAGTGAAAAGTCAACCCATGAAAGACAGAAAAACAACGTACAACAGCTCCCGCAATCAGGTTGATCAAAACGCTAGATTTGTGAGATTGGGGGATGATAAGGGCAAAAAACAGCTGAGCCAGTTTGCTGATGCCCGAAACAGGGTTGAGGTCGGTTTCCCCCAAGGCTCTCACGCCCATAATACTCAACACCAAGGCCATGAGCACCGCGATAGTGGTGGCGTAGAGAGGCACAAGATCTCCAAACACGATACGAATCGTAAGAATACAAAGCGCGACAGATGCGAGTAAGCTTAGAGATACAAACCCACTGCCAATACGTTGTTCTTCGGGGGCGTCGTCTTGATCCGCCGAGGATGAAGGCAGATCCTCATCCTGCTCATTTTCGTCTGTTGAAGGCCAAGGATGAGGGTCATCGTCAAGTGGGGAGTAGTCTGGGGAACGTCTCCGTAGCAGCCCTTTGACACCATGCTCGCGAAAATGCTGGCGGATAGAAGCGGCAACTCCACGCACATTTTTCGAAAGCAGAGGCCTGAGGGCAACATACGCCAAGCTAACAACAGCATCGACCAACATGATTGCCAATGAGATCCATATAATCCAGCCTTTGCTTCCACGTTCCCAATCATCAACATCGCCAGGAGCCCAACCTTGTGACTTGGCCAGGGGGCTAAGAATCCCCCAGCCCAAGACGGCACCGAAAGTCATGTGAAGGGTAGTTTCAGTGCCCATGATTATTCCCTGGCCGACATACGCAAGACTAGGGTTGAATGTCCAAAGCCAGACACGAGCAGCAACCGATCCAAAAATAGGCAAGTTACGTAAAACGGGGAAAAAGTAGGTCAAAAGGGTAGAAAGGCCAGAGCCAGCGAAACACAACAGGAGAAGCTGCATGTTTGCAGCCCAGTCTGCCTTGTCCGGATTATCTTCAGGTCGATGTTGATGCTCAGCATCTGTGGCGTTTGAAGGAGTAATAGCCGTATCAGGCAACTCATCATTCGGGGCCAAGCTTGCAAATCCGCCCTTAGCAGCCGCGTCAAGTTCTTCCTTGGAAGACTTTTGTCCATGAAGGACTGAAATCAATACGGCAGTGCTGAACCCGCTGGGGAACTTGAGCCTCTCCCTAATAATAACCTGACGCCGCCTAGGTATATGAGGGTTAGCGAATGAGTTGGTGAAGAAAACGCATAGTGGTGAGGCTTACAAGGGAACGGCGAAAACAACACCGAAGTAGCAGAGCCCCAGGGACCAGACTACGAGCTTCCAGGTGTCCAGAAATATCGGGCCTTGCTCTTCGGAAGTAAGGAGGTAATTGAGGGCGGGGACCTTGAACTGATTAGACTGCGCTCTTTGAGGGGCTTGGTGATTCTACTGACAACACCAACAAATCCGCAGCCGAGGGGCATGATAGCCATTCCGCACGCTACGCTTTGTAGCAAAACATTCTCGACGGGAGAAAAGGGAAATCTGAGGTGTGGGGATAGGAGCTTAAAGATGCCAAACCCCATGAGACTGGCCGGCATGGACATGATAGACACCCATCCGGTCTGGAGACCAAAGTACATGTTGGAGAAGCATATTATGGTACCAACAGCCAGGCCAGCTAACACAGCCCTGACGGTAAAATGATGCCCGGGAATTAGCCGCGTTGCCATGATGCCGATGCAGTATCAACAATTCCAAGATACTCATCGATGATCAAACGCGGTTGACTGTTGTGGTGACGCGAAATGGCATCCGCGCCACATCCGTGGTCATGATGACTAATTCAACCTCCACTTCGGAGACATGCTCAATACCAAGAATGCATGTCAAATTTTAATTCAAAGAGTCGCCAACTTGTTGCTCCAATATCCAATTTCGAGATAGCTCCTCTCTGCTCTAGGCATGTTTTTACTTTGCATTCGTTGATTCGGGCATTGTAACACCATTTACAGCATCATGCATGAAATTCACTGATAGGCACGATTCAATTACAGATCACGTCAAAGCAATATGCACTAAGCAGCTATTTATGCTAAAATACACGAAATCATACCAAGATTTCGATTAAAATCTATCGTAATTCAAAGCCAGGGGAAAATAAAGCACGCCCTTGGTTTTTTTTTTTTTTTCCCTTGGCGAGGGTTGGGGAGACAGTGCCAATACTGGCAAGAGGAGAGAGACATCTAAAGCTTAAAACCCAAAGCTATCTAGCAAGGAACTGGCATCCGGCTCTTGAAATGTTGTAGGCGGAGCCGTGGAAATTTTTTCGTTGCCATTTTTCTTCTCAAATGGTACCGACGGTGTAGGCATATCAGCAACCACGAGTGAGCTGCGGCGGCGAAGTAACTTCAAGGGATTCACCTCGCCACCAAAGCCAGCCACCGTCGGCTGTTGGAATTCCCAGTTACGCACTATACAATCGTCAGAAAGCTGCAGCCATCCATAAATGAACCAAATACTCACCCAGATCCAAACCAAGAAGATCACAACCCATTCGATCATAAAGTTTAGCACTATGAAGCACGAACTCCCACTCTACTTTTGGCGTGACCTTGGAAGCTCCACGGAGTGTCTGGAGAGTCTGGTGTCGTAGATGCGAATATAGAACAACTAATGCGGGATCATCGGTAAGAAACAGTCGTGATTTGATATCAGGAGAGCATGGCGTCTCCAGTAGGGTGTAAACAGGCATCTAGGAGGTTTATTAGCTTTGGCTTCTGGGGCAAGTATTTAGTCTCATCATACAATGAGCGATCTCACTGCCATATCTTTACGACCCATCATCCAGAATGCCCAGGACGCTAGCCAACGATTACCTTCCTGGGCTGCCAGTGGGAGAACCTCATCCTGAAGCAATCTTCTCAACACTGGGCCATGGTCACCCTCGTATACGCGAGTGATAGTTACGGCGAGTTGCATGTCCTTCAACTGCCTCATACAAACATCAACGGCATGGCCCAGATGATCGGCCAGAAGAAAAAAGGCCGCGGCATACTCTGTACAGTGTCAGCGAACTTGAGCCACGAGTTAGCTTAAATCATGACGTACCGAACCGCCGCTTGCTTAACAAAGCATAAGCGTTCTTGAGAGCCACGGTTTTCCATTTGGGGTCTTCAAAGTTATTCGACAGAAGGCGTTGCGTCGCTGGTTGTTCCCTATTCCAATTTGCCATGCGCCAAAGACCCTGAAGAACAGTTTTCTTCCGGAGTGCTAAATAGTAGAGGCTGCAATCCACCGGGTTCTTATCCTCACTTTTGGTGTATTCGTTTCTCGCGATGGTCTCGAATTGTGTTTTCTGATAAAAGGTCAGTCCATCCACATATTTATCGCCGAGGCTAATCTCACCAGAGCAGTGGTATCGGAGAGCCACATGAATAGGCCGCTTTCTCGAGCATGCTTCCAGAGCATACTGCCATGATTCTGCTTCGATACGAAATCCACCAGAATATCCTGGCTGTTGGAATGATATGCCCAGTTTATTTCACGCCACGAAAGGTGCATTTCATTAGTCCGACCTTTTCTAAGTGCATGTTGGCGAAAGAAAAGCATGAACCGAGCACCATTTTCATCCATTGAACGACGATGCCGTTCAACCAAGGAAACGCATTCGATAATGTCCGCGAGTTGAATTTGCTCATGACCAGAGAGTTGGGATATCCCCACCTTAGTTAATTTCTCATTGATCAAAACTGAAGTCTGCTCGGTGAACACATCCTCATCCTCTTCATTGCCGTCCGTACCATTGAGGTAAGAAGCAGATGTTTTTTCAACGGTTCGAGTTTGCGACTGCTATTGTCTTCAGTATCCTGCCGACATTCCAGAATTTCCAGCATGAGCTTACAGTTTGAAGATAAAATTGACCAATATCCATTCCCAAATAGTCATCAATCGCTTCACCCGCTATGTGATATTTCAAGATCTTGTGGAGAGAAACAAGGATTTTTCTAACCAGTGTGGTTTTCCCTGACAAAATACACTGGCTGAGGAACTGGGGGTGAAAGACAGGGAGGGGACCGTTGAGTCTCTGAACGGCCTCAAATATGTCCCAAGCGCCATCCTTACGAGGGGGCAAGCGGAGATCGGGCCTAAGGGACTCAGAAACCCCAACCTTTCTATCTTGGACAAACATCTGGTTGCCCGCCCCAATGACCAAGTGGCCATCGCCCAGCCAGGTTGAATCGCCAATAGGGTGGGGTGTTAGCTCACGAATGCTAATTTCGCGAATCTGTGCCCATGCAGGACCCTTGTTGAGATAGTCAAATCGCATTTGGGAAAGCAAAACAACTCGATATTGGAACCCCACAGCTAAGATAGATTGAGAATCAGGTGTAGAGGTCCAATCTAGATCCTGGATAGTATTGTGAGTCTTAAAATCGTTCTCATACTCGAGACGGGAGCTCCCAATATCCCACACAGTGAGCTGTGAGCGGGTTGAGTTCACCAAAGCTGCCTTCTTCAGTGTACTGCCACTGACTAAAGCGGGTTCCGACAATCCTGTTTCTGTAGAGCAAGTAGACAGCCACCCAACTTTTGGTTGGTCTGGATCGACTCGTGCAGTCCAGAAATCGACCCGACCGGTTTGGTTGTAGGATATCGCAACATCGCGAGCAAAAATATCCAGAAAACCTGAGGCGACGTGTTGTGATCCGGCAGGGTCTACTGGCAAGACATATGCTAAATCCTCAGCATCCTCTAGCTCAAACCGACAGAATTGCTTGATAGCAGCTCCAGTCGTCGAGTGCGGGTCATCAAAGTATCTAGGAAGATGGATTTCCCAAACAATACCCTGTCCCTCCGATGTAAGTGTGGCAATGTGTGCGATGGTATAATCCTTGACTTGGCGTCGTGGCAGGAGTAATAGGCAAAGAGGTTTCCCAACAGCTTGATAGTCACATTCGGCAAGGGATATAGCTTTATGTGACCGACAATCCCAAAGGGAAACGGAATCATGTCGGAGGAAAATGACGAAACGGCCTTTTCGGATGACGCATATCCGGTGGATGTGGCCCTTTTCTGGGATGACACTAGCACGGGAGAGACCGAGACCCGGGTCGCCACGTCGATCCAAGCCGTGTTTCCAAACGATACTTTCGCCATCTCGAGTTCGAGAGACAACAGCTCGTCCACTGAAGTTGCGAACAATCTTTGTAATAGAGTTTGAATGACCAGACCAAACCGTATGTAAAAGAAGGCGCCTGTCGTTGGTTGTCGGATCCAAGAGATCTGCAATACTACTTGTAAAAACTCCAATCCTCCCATCGAAGGAATGTAACAAAATGTGCATCTTCCCGCTCTTCCTATCGCAATATGTTTGAATTTTGGTATAGGGGGTATCCTTTGACTCCAAAAACCCGCCGATGAGCTCAAAGTGCTCGGATTTAACGTGGGCAACAGGGAAAATCGTTGGGTTGTGAGCTGTGTTGCTAGATACATTCTCTAGGGCCCAGGCTGACATAGTTCCCCGGCCGTCCAGCGCGATACAGATCTCTGGACTCTTGTTTGCAATAGCTACCAAGTGATCAAGTGCGATGTCGTCGGTGGTTGCATCGTCCGACATACGAAGTTCAACTGCCTTCTCAACAGATGCTGTGAAGTCCCGACCATCAATGATGAAGGCCCAACGCATGTCGTGTGGGTATGGGTAATCCCTAGCTGGCGCGCATGTGTCCACTTGGCCCCAAATCTGCCAGTATTTTCCCTCTGGGGCATCTTTTGGTGTCCATATGCGCACGCATTTATCGATGCTAATGGTGTATAAGACATTGTCGACAGCCTGCTCCAGGTGAAATGGTTTTCGCCACCTTGCCGACGTTATGATGTTCGGATGACGGAGGTAAGTCAGCTCAAAGCGAACATCATCAGAGCCGTACGTCAAGCGACGCCAGACTTTCAGGAGACGATCGTGCTGGCCAACTGACGCAATGTACGCTGAGTCAAACGAAATGCAGGCACATTGGACAGGACTTGGAAGCTTCTTTTGCCATAAGCATTTCGGTTCAGATCTTGTACTATATAAAGAAAGGTAGCCGGTTGCCACAAGAAGCTCCTCTGAACTTCCCCAGGACAAGGCGCATATTGATTCGGGATTCGGGTGGGGGATGTCGAAAGTCGATTGCAAAGCCCACTATTGAGACGTGAGTACTCATTCCATTATTTTGAGTATATCGGGAGGTTTAGACCTTCAGGGCGTCTTCCCAAGTTCCAAGCGGCCGGTAGACCCGGACTTTGGTCGCTGTGCATGTAGCTATCTTGCCCGAAGCTTCGTCAAAGGCTATGGCCTCGAGGGACTGTGAATCGTCATCGTAGATTGTTTGGAGAACGCCGTGTGATCCCTCTAAAATTGTGAAAGCGTTGCCAGAAATGTATGTCTACCAGCGACGATGTGATTAGCAAGGATTCGGAACTCAGGGTCCGTCGTTATGATACCTACATTGATGTGTCGGTTGTCCCAGCAGCCCAAAGCAAGACTTTGGGGCCTTGACTGCGGCTTTCCTGGCAGGACGGCTTTCATAATACCGGAGAATTACGGCTCGCGCATTTCCAGAGGGATCCAAAGGCAAGTAAGCTGCCTGATCAGGCTGAGAAGCTTGGTGTCAATTCGAAATTGTGATGAACGCTTGCGCGGGTGATTATTGTCGTCTCGGAGTTCATGCAACAAATGAGAATACGCGACAGGTACCAACTCCAGCCAGGTGGTGAGCTACCCTGCATGGTTCCTCAGCAATTAACGCGACGACGGTGGTGACGTGACGTTCGCTGACTTGGGTCACACTAAGCAAGGCCCCACCTTCGACAGATCCGAGAGCCCCCCCTAACCCTGGTAGTGTGATGTGAGAGTAGGGAACAGGAATAAACTTCAAAAGGAGCTGGACTGCGGACTGGACACCTATAGCAACTGACTGGATGATTTTTGCATAATACCTTTCCTTGTATACAACTGGCGACGTTGATCAAGAACATCCAAGCGTAGATGATGATGTTCGTAGTGAACCTCATCTCCGTTCTTCCATACAAGGAGAGACGTGCCTGCCTGTCTGATGTGCAAGAGTGAGATCATCTTTTATTAAATCAAGTTTCCGAGAACATATCGCTATATATAGAGTGCTCACACAGAAATATAGATACTGTTTAATTATTGTCACATTGTGATCGCCAAGTCCACTCTCAGGTAATGGGACCAAGGGACGAGTGAGCGATATCAAGCACCAGCTACCACTTAACTAAAGGCTTTGCACAATAAACCAATATCATGCTGCCCAGAATATCAGCCGTTGAGGTACCATGTGCTCACTGCTTGCATATGTATTCAATTTCGCTCTTGGCATTCGGTGCACAGCAGAACATCATGGCATTTTTCACAACACGTCATATACCAAACACAAGTACACAACACAAGACTCAGAGGCGAAAGGAGGTGCAATTCTAGAGGAACATGGCTAATCATGACTACAACCAGGGCTTCTCACAGAAGTAGTCCAACAAGTAGTCACCCAGGAGCTTAAGTCCTTTCCAGTGCTCAGGCACCCTCAGGTCTCCATCTTGAAACTCAGGGTCAAGTTCCAACTCAACACAGCCAAGTATCGGGGCTGTTCATGGTAGAGAGCAGTGCAAGATTCTATCCCATTCCAAAACCTCTCAGTTCGATATAACCGCAATATCAAAGTGCCAATACCATCCAGCCAAAATATATTCACCGTAGTAAGACCGTAACGCCCGCATCATTCGCGACATGGAGTAGATGACCGATCAAGCACACACGCAGCTCAAACGGAACCGAAGGTGTTCTCGCCAGAGTAGGTGATGTAAAGGAAGCTATGGGCATAAGTTAGCGGCACTGCCATAATTTCGGGAATCGGAGAAATGTACCCATCCTCGTCCTTGTGTTCCTCATAGATGCTGCTCATGAGAGCAGCAGTAGGAGGCAGGACTTCATCAACAAAAATGAAGATGGCCTTCTCGGGCGAGAGCTTGATTCGCTTACGAATGACGTAGACGAACTGACCAACAGTCAAGTCGGCAGGGACCAAGTACTTCTTCTTATCGATCGTGGCGATGTCGCTCTTCTCGACCTTTTCGCAAATAACCTGTTGAGTAACATGTTAGCAAGCAGTGTACTAGAAAGTGATTATTGAAGTCAAGGCAGATGACGACATAAGCCTTCAGACTAGGCAGTCACCCCGCCAAATCTGTCGTTTACTCATGCCTCGTCCATCTTCGTCAAAGAAGGAACGGCGTGATTTCAAATGAAAAAGAATGTCGCAGGAATCACCTACAGGAATACGATCGGCATATTTCTGGCGGATGCGCTCGGCCTCAGCCTTACGCTTCTCGAAAGGGTGCTCGTCCTTGAACTTGCTGCGCATTTTGGCGGTGGATTTGGGCGACTGCTGATAAAGGCGAAAGGGTAACAGGAATACGAAGATTTTTTTTCAAGATAGAAAGGCTAGCAGCTTGTATTTGAGGAAATGCAACAAAAAGATTGTTTGCGGAGATGATGAAAGATGAGAAATGGGTTTAGGTTGCGATCGGTTTGCGTAAGGGAGTAGGAGAAAGGACGGAGTCAGAAGGTGGCACCCGACGGGAACAGATGAGCGGTCGGCGAGCGAGGCACCTGCCTGCCTGCAAGTGGCGGAGACCACGGGAGGTACCTGCCTCCCTATGGGCCAAAATACAGAGGAAGGCAGTCAGCCTGAGAGGCGCTGTCGCAGGCAAACCCAGGCAACGACAAGGTAAAGGCAGACGCGGGACTTCTGCGCTAGTCCAAAAGCGGATTGGTGCACCCAAGTGCGGTCAATCAAAGGTGGATGTTAGGCGGCAGGTGCGCGCCAGCCAGCTGATTACATGGCGGGGGAAGAAGCCATGACGGTCAGGCGTCGCACTGCCTTGTCACAGGGTCATAGCCGAGAACAGCTTGGATGAAATCGGTGCCGAATCGTGATGATGACCAGCAGGTCGTTTCCACGATTCACTTGATCTTTGGTAGCCTACTTTTGGTCGTCCTCTTCTCAGCGCTATTCTCTTGGACGAGTCAATCAGGGTTGTGAGCCTGTCGGTCAGTCAGCTATGCATAGCGATGGCGTTGGACACTTTTGACGCAGCCTACTAACTTGGTAACACTCTATTTATGTGAGATGCTAGGCGAGGCTTTTGGATCTTAGAGCGCGGACGCACAATCTTGAAGCGTCTTAAGCTCGTCCTTCTTTAATTACGTGTTGAGCTGGCTAGCTGGTTTGTGAAAGTGTCCTCGTCTCATGGTAAGTTTCAACTGAAAAGCGTAGTACGGCCGCCTTCCATGGCAGCAAAAATGGCCGACATGTACCCTTGTCGCACCCTCTGAAGCGCCCACAGGTGTTTCTCGATGTTGATACGCACTCCACACTGTTATCGTGGAATAGTTGCTCCGGTTTCCGAAAGGGTGATTTCACGTGTACGATCACATGATTGAAACAATTGAGGATTGCCGGAGAAAGGAAATCATGATGGGACCAAGCCAGGGAGATGTAGCTAGCACACCCGAAGTGCCGAGAACGAAAAAGAAAAGTGGCGTGCCTTTCGTCGGGTACGTACTGGAGTGAGCTCCCCTCGTCAGCCGATTTGTCAAAGGCCAAACCACCTAAAGGAGGCCCCAAATACTAGGTTTCCAGGTCCCCAAGTCCCGCCCCAGGAACAGCCAATTGCCAAACATTCGATTTTGGTCATCATTCGAGTCAATTCGGCCCTGACCGCTACCCAACTACTCACCCAGGTGGCCCCATGTCGAAAATCCAAGCTCTCCAATAGCACCACATGTCCCCGATCTTGTCTACGTACCCTGACCTGACGTCTCCGCTCTCAGCCAGCCATACATACATATTTGATTCCCATGGCGGCCAAAAGGCATGCTCAATATCTGGCAGCGCAACTCAGACTTCATCCTACGCGCTTCATACGCCTTCCTCAAACTCAATTGAATTCCCCCAGACGCTGGTCATCCGGATTGACCAGCACTCGTGTCTCCCAGAACACCTCATCCGCCAATTCCCTCCCATTGTGGCTTGTCGCTGCTGCTATAGGCTTCGCAGTCCCTCTAGCATACAAAATGGTATGATACAATACCTTCATTCGCCCTTCATGTGAAACAACCTTCGCTTATAAGATTCCTCTACAGTCTGAAGCCGAGCCCATTGCCCTCGACCCCGCGAGTCTCGCCGACCGCGACGCTCAGAAGAAGCGCGAGTCTGACATCGACAATAACTCTCCTATGCGCCTTCGCATGGAAAAGTTCATCAAAGAGCAACAAAAACTCATTGTGGAAGGCCTCGAGAAGGTCGATGGCAAAAAGTTCCGCAAAGATGAATGGGAGCGTCCGAATGGTGGTGGCGGCATCACCTGTGTCTTGCAAGAAGGAAATGTGTTTGAGAAAGCCGGTCTCGGTGTCAGTGTCGTCTATGGCTCTCTGCCCAAGCCGGCCATCGAAAAAATGCGTGCCAACCACAAAAACCTCGATCCCAACGTTGAATCACTCGAATTTTTTGCCGCTGGCCTGAGCATGGTCCTCCACCCATATAACCCAATGGCTCCGACGGTTCACCTCAATTACCGTTACTTTGAGACCGCCAACCCTGACGGTACTTCCCAGACTTGGTGGTTTGGCGGTGGCTGTGATCTGACCCCGTCGTATCTATTCGATGAGGATGCTATCCACTTCCACAAGACCATCAAGGAAGCTTGCGACGCTCATGACAAGGACTACTATCCCCGATTCAAAAAATGGTGCGATGAGTATTTCTACAATAAGCATCGCGGTGAATGTCGCGGTATCGGCGGCATCTTCTTCGATGATCTTGACGAGACCGAGCGCGATCAAGAGAACACATTTGCGTTCATTCAGGACTGCCTTAAGGCTTTCTTACCTTCGTACGTCCCAATTGTTGAGAAGCGCAAAGACATGCCCTACACCGAGAAAGAGAAGGACTGGCAACAGATCCGCCGTGGCAAGTATGTTGAGTTCAACTTGGTCCATGATCGGGGCACTGCCTTCGGTCTCAACACCCCGGGTTCTCGTGTTGAAAGTATCCTCATGAGTCTGCCCTTGACGGCAAGCTGGAAGTATATGCACGAACCCGAACCAAAGAGTCGCGAGCAGCGCCTTGTGGATGTGCTCCGTGACCCCAAGGAGTGGGTTTAGGCTCGCCATGCCCCTTTGTGCTATTGGATTGAACATGGGCAACTCCAGGAACGAATTCAAGAGTGTAAAATATGATGTTGCAACATAGAAGGGCGCCCAAAGCTGTATAAACCCAAAAAATGATTAATAAGATGAAGCGAAATAAACTAAACCTATCATGCCTTTTTTTCTTTTCGTCCATTGCGACAAGTTGAAGGTGAAGCGTTTGCAATGAAGTCGAGCCCAGATGTAGTTTGCATTGTCACCTAGCAGCTTCGCCTAGCGTCGGAGGTTGTTTCCACTCAGTCGCGCATCTTGTCTCTCCCATCCACAGCGAACAAGAGAGATATCGACCAAAAAATAAAACCCGCCCATGCCGAGTCTCCCCGCTCATCGCCAGCTCTTCACAGCTCTGTTCAACTCCATTCCCAACATCGTGCCGCAAGCTGCCAACCCTGACACATGGTTGCCGCCATCGGCCCCTCCTCGGTCAACTGCAACAGCCGCGTCTTCTCTCCAAAGCATCCCGGAGTCTCATCGGCCATTGTTTCTGACCCTTCATGTACTTTTCCCAAACTTACTCCTGCCTGCATTAGATCTGCTTGACCGTGGGCTTGTCATACGACTATGCCGCGAGAAAACGGATGTTCCAGGTGGGGAAGATACAGATGCCGAGTTGAGAGAGGCCAGCGGCCATGACACCACCAAGAGTGCAGAATGCATCTTCCTTGTGAGCTCCATAGTCGCTACCATGAGCCGCCGGGGACGTAATCCGCCACTCTCGTCACAGCGCTATGTCGTGCATTTACATGTCTGGAATTGCTCTTGTCCAAGCTTCACGGTTGACACTCTTCCCGGCCATGCGGGCCCTACCACGACACAAGAGCAAGCGCTTGAGCCTCATCAATTGAACTCGATATGGTCTTTTGGTGGTTTAGGTTCATATGGAAATTCCACAGGCGATGTACCCTGTTGCAAGCACCTTCTTGCATGTGTGTTGGCTGAGAAGTGGCCGGGTATTCTTGGACGAAACGTTGAGAGACGCAACATCACAAAGGATGAAATGGCTGGGGCGGCCGCGGAAATTTAGCAGAAAATAGAACGTTATCGACGCGGCATGGACATCAAGGGCACTGGCTTGCATGTGTTATCCTCGCAACCTCATCTAGTAATCCGACATGAAATGCTCAATATACAAAGGCTTTTGCCTTCCCCGCCTCCCGGCCAAAAATGCCGCCATGATTCACATCGTTCCAGACGCCGAAAAGCTCCCAGTCTAGATTTCTCTGCTCAGCCCTGTTTCCATTATTTCTTACTCTCTTTACCATCCTTGTCTTTCTCGCCCTCCTTGGACTCGCCATTGGTGTTGTTAGAGCCGTCTTTCTTCTCGTCTTTTCCATTGACTTCCTCCTTCTTTGCATCTTTCTCTTCTTGCTGTTGTCGATTCTGGATTTTATTTTCGATCAGGTCGTGGAATGCAGTAATCGCACGTATCAGGCTGCTCAAATAGATGGCCATGAGCTGATCGTTGGTCTTGGTGCTCATAGCGTAGGATAGCTCGCTGGCACCAGGCTTTCCATCACCCTCCGGTGTCGACAGATTGGGGAGCAGGTTAAAAACATCCTGAAGGTTGCCCAGGATTGCATGATTGACAGGGAGCTGCCCGTCGAGCACCTTTTGGAGGTATGCGCCAATATCTCGGAGGCGTAGGTGCAAACCTTGGAGAGACTGAAGCTGGTTGGTGATTCGGGTGGACAAAGTCCCGGCCGCCACATCGCGAATATCTCTTAGCAGATGCTCAACGCCAATCTCCTCTGCTTCCTCAGCCTCGATGACAGAGGGGGTGTGCACAAATGTTCGTGAAGTGGTGGTGCCGTCCTTTGTAAGAGTTAGCTCCCAGGCATGATTCAAGGCAAACAAATACATACATCCTTGATCTCTTCAACTGCAAAATAGGCATCCGTGGGTACACCAGACTCCTTCGGTTGGACATCGATGATGACAAGTAAAGGGTTGGGGGTATATCGCTTGAACAGCTCATTGATCTCCAGGTCAGAAGCACGTAGCTTTGGGCCAGTGTGGTACCATCCTATCAGCTTCTCTCGCGCGTTGACTTTCTTGAACATGTCATTCATGGACTCGACATAGTTGTGGTCGAGAAACCACACGGATGGGTCCTTGTCGTCTTCTTCGAATGGAACTGTCATGTGCTGGTCAGCGCCGCCTAACCAAGTGGCGGATTCTTGGGGCAAAGGGCAACACACCAGCAAAGCTGTTGGATACTCTTACGCTCTTCCCATCATTCTGACCGAGAAGAACGCCAACCACTCGTCGTTTGTTCTTAGGAGAAGCGGTGCGGTTGTAATGGTCGACAGCGGAGAGGAGGACGAGGGGCGCAACGGTGACATTTCGGGTGACGAGGGAGAGGGTTTCTGCGGTGGTGGTAGGCATTGTTGACTGTTTGGGAAGAGATGTCACAAGCTTATGTGTATCTTATGGGGAGAGTATTGTTCCTTTCATGAGGCGACGCAAATGAACAGGGCAGAAGTGGAAACTGGATATTGTGATAGATGACGGAGAAGATGGTTGCACATACGTACACTTGAGGCTGCCTTCGACGTGGAGAGAGAGCTTAGCTCCCAATTGGGCAAGACCAACCAGGCTAGAGGGCGGGCGCATAGCACGAGCCTTGTCTAACACCCAGTCACGTGTTTGTGCGAACCAGCCACAAATTCCAAGATGCTGCGCCATATTTCACTCAGCCACGTTATGTACATCTTCACGAGCCATCGGTTTGCTTACTACTAAGGTACTAGGTAAGAGGTAGGTACTCTTTTGTCTACTGTTAAAAGTGACCATGCAAAAAATCGAGGCTGCTGTATTGACCGGCATGGTTTCAATGCGGTTTATATGCCTCTCAACACTCGCTTACTCGGTCGGATTGTCTAGGGTGAGCTCCTCCAGTTGATCCCCAAGGCAAATGGAGTCTCTGGCTACCTAAATGCAAGCATGTACAGAGGAATTGTGATTTGTGCACGCACGTTATTACGTCAAGGGTGCGATTCGGTTGATTTCTAAAGACAGTGACCGAGCCTACAAGCCGAAGTAAATCTGCCAATATTTCTATTTCAAATGATGCCCACCTGCACTACACGCCTCAAATATCCCCACTCCACTTTGAACCTCGGTGTCGGATGGCAGGGGCGATTACCATGGCTCGCCCGGGCTAGCTGCAAGACAACCACAGGTGAGCCTTGAGCGGGAAAATGGAGAACGACGTAGATGGAATTCCTGCCGGCTATTCCCACGCCGGATCACCCCCAACACACACCCACCCACCCACCGATGCCCACCGAACAGGCAGGCGGAGCTATCGGGACTTACCACCCAATGTTGGGCGAACAGGGGCTTGGCACCAAATTTGATGGTATTTCTCATCCATCCAATTGAGTTACTCTGTTAGAGCCAATTATTCTAATAGTTGATATCAGCTCAAGGCTACAACTAATCCGTAAAACACGCAAACATTATCGATCCAATTGGCAAGTCCTTCCTGACGCTAAATATACTAACAGTGCAACGGCTGGGCGTCGCAGTTTTTGGTCGGGTCAAAGGATTTTTAAGTGCTCCGTTCTCCCTCAACAGTCAGCCTCGGCCCCTATGACCGAACTCCATTAATCAACCAAGAACAAACACCGCGCTATGGAAACGTAATAATTTTAGAGGCTCCATGAATTGTATCATGTGTATTCACTCGTTGCATGTATTGAAGTAGACTCAGATGACTACATGCATTTCCAACTCATCGCGTAATGCCGAATCTTGATGAAATTGTGTGTCGACTACCCTATATGGCGGCTGGAAGAGTTTGTAGTCCTATTTAGAGGTTGCGCAAATCAGATGTTTGGGGGAGGTTGATTAAAAGTGAATTGATTTTGCTACATGGATGAGTTTTATTTTTGGCTTGTTTTCGGCCTTGCAGCAGGGATTTGATCTTTTTTTTCTTTCTCGTAGAGTTCACAACGTCTCGGAGGTTGAATCGTTGCTCGGTGATCAAAGAACCGAGGTGTTAACTCTAAAAAGGGAGGCTCAATTTACTCACTATGATTGGAAGTGCACCTATATTGACTATTATTTAGCAAACATCATTCACTACTGGATGCGACTGGGTATATTGATTCCAATCACCATGCATGTCGTCACACATACCCATTTGGTTGACAAAAAATTGCGATGGCGAGTGCCGAAAAAAAAAGCCGTGTGCCGCTTCAGACGTCCAACACCCAGGAGGGTGTGCCCGTAGCGTTACAGAGACGTGTCTCTATCACACACTTGGGAACCGGTCCTTTCACCCAATCACATACGGCCAAAGCTACCCCCAAAAACCTCCCATCCTCCGGCTACGCAGCCAAGATTTCCCTACTCGCTCACCTTTGACGCTCTTCTCTGCCCCGTCTTCCTCTTTCCCTTCCTCCCAGCCCTCTCCCCCTATCATCAACCTCGTCGCCTCCCCATTGTCCTCTCGCTGCCATACTCTGCCCTCGTTGTTCCCATTGCCGCATTCGCAATCCCTCATTTCTACTTCCACCGTCCCGCCACAACAATGGGTTTCATTGAAGATGAACTGAAGCAGCTCAAGGATGTCTTGGGCAACCTAGACTCGCGTATTAAGAAGCTGGAGGCGCGAGCCACTGGCTCTGCCCCTACCACGGACGAGATCCGCATGATTCTCATCGGACCCCCAGGCGCCGGTTAGTTGCTCGCTTAACCTTTGGGTTTTTTTCTCTCGTGAGTGCTGATGTTTGTTTTTCACAGGCAAGGGAACCCAAGCACCCAAGATTAAGGAACGCTTTTCCTGCTGCCATTTGGTATGTTCAATTCCTGCCACAAATCCACAACACCCGAATTGGCATCCTAACGGACCCTCAACATAGGCCACCGGCGACATGCTGCGCTCCCAGGTTGCTAAGAAGACCCCCCTTGGTATCGAGGCGAAGAAGATTATGGACCAAGGCGGCTTGGTCAGAGACGATATTATGATTGGAATGATCAAGGAGGAGCTCACGAACAACAAGGAGTGCCAGGGCGGGTAGGTTACACTTTTCCCGCTAACAGATATTCCCGTTTCTCAAAAGGCCGCATACTAACGCACTCCTTGCAGCTTTATTCTGGATGGCTTCCCCCGAACCGTCCCACAGGCAGAGAGCCTCGACTCCATGCTTGTCGAGCAAAAGCAGACACTCCAGCATGCTGTCCAGCTTGAGATTGACGATTCTCTGCTCGTCGCCCGCATCACTGGCCGACTGGTGCACCCTGCCTCCGGCCGTTCATACCACACCACCTTCAACCCTCCCAAGGCGCATATGAAGGACGACATCACTGGCGAGCCCCTTGTGCAGCGAAGCGATGACAACGCCGAAGCTCTCAAGAAGCGTCTTGTCACCTACCACAAGCAGACAAGCCCGGTTGTGGATTACTACAAGAAGACTGGCATTTGGAAGGGCGTTGATGCCAGCCAGGAGCCTGGCCAGGTCTGGAAGTCCGTCCTGGCCATTCTTGAGAAATAAATTTAGACATTGGATATGGAGAGTGAAGACGGGCGAGGGGCGACACAGTTGGGCTGCTACCAGGTTGCTACCAGGCTGCTGCCACTGGCGCTTGAGTGCGCCTTGGATAGGAATGGTGTATGACTGGCATGGAGGAGAATCCTACAGGCCTTGTGGCGTTACGGTAGAAGGTTTCCCTGCATTTTCTGGACCCTATGTGTAAGCGGGAAAAGGCTACCAAGGTGACGCTTGTATGTATCACTATTCTATTACTTTAGTTTACAACGTGACCATTCAAAGCATGAAACGTGATCCTTGAGATTCCTGGTGACATGTTAAGATAATCTATACTTTCGTTATAAGTTGTTCTGTGCCTGTCGGATGCAGGCAAATCACTGGCCTGCCTGAATGTTGGTACATTAACTTTCAACACCGCTCTGATTGCTGATTGATTATATTTTGCTAATCCATCTGATTTGCTTTCGGCCTTCCTGGTTAATTGTGATTTTCTAGCAGTAGTAGTTGACGAACTTTGAGTTGCGCTCGTCGAATTTGTGATGATATAGTAATGTGCAGGAAAAAAAAAAGCAAGCTTAAACCCGTCGAGATGTAGGCAATATATATATATTGGTGATCAATGCAGCCTATTCAGTCTCTAGAAATGTAATTCCCTTCATTTCAAATGGCGACGATCCACTGTCCTTCCATTCCAGCAATACCCAATAATCGAAACTCCCTAAGCTCCCTCGCAATGCGACTAAAGAAGGAAAAAAGGAAAATGAAAAAAAAAGCAGGTGGGACCAAAATTTAAGGAAACGAAAGAAGATGTGTGCTGGTGAAACGTGAAATAGCAACAAGAAAGAGGCGGGCAAGCAAGCAAGGTATACGCTTACAGTGGGCTTGTTGACAAATTGGGGTTCCGGTTTCGTCTTGATGCTTGCCGGTCGAGGGGCAACGGTTGAACTTGACCAACTTCAAGAGCACTTAATCTTCCTTGTCGACGGGGTCTCACCCCACGAGTTCCTATCGCCGCGGGGTCGCTGGCGAGGGACGTCAGTAGAGGTAGAGCGAGTCGCGGCGGCGCAACTGACCATTTACCATCTGCCTCTGCTTATTTAACCAACTCCGGGGAGCATCATGTCGTCGTTGAACAACGACATGGTTGCTCTGGAGCCGGCTTGTAAGATCATACCATGCCGTCGAAATTAGTGCGTTCTCTCGCTCAAGATTTCGGATAATCTGATCACTCATAGCCTTTTACCCGCCGTCAGTTGGATGTCCAGAAGATAGTATTTTCAAGAGGTCAACATATGCAACGCTCACCACTGTGAGACGGCACTGTGGAGGCCAAGGCGACAAATGTGAAAGCGTACCTTTTGAGCGGCGGCGGCTTCTCCATCCTGGGCGGCTTTGAGCTTGCGTTGCAAGTCAATCTTGTCTTGCTCTGAATTCTCAAGTTGCTGAAGATCTCGTGTTAGCGCAGCCCGCTATCATGCAACAAATCAAGCGACTCATCGCCCACTTGGGTTGGAACGCGTAAATAGTCCTTTATAAACCCCAAACACTTTTTTGAGTGCCGGGGTGAAGCTCTTTGAAGCATGGGTTTCGGTGTATAAGCGGCGCTCGCCGCGTTGATAGCATTTTGCTGGTGGCGGGGGTAAGATGGCGTGCTTGTCATTGTTCAACTTGATTCCAAAGACTTCCAAATCCCGGCCATCCAGCTCACTATCGTCAATGGCCGTTTGGGGCCGACTATCATCGATAAGGGTCTCTGATCGGCTGTCATCCGCTAAGACGCCATGATTGTCCTCGCGCAGGAGAGCGACCAAGGGACCTAGGCCACACCGCACATTTTCCCGCCCCTGTAGTTCGAGAGTTGCTAAGGGACCCATTTCCCTTATAAAATCTTCCAATCCTATCACCAATTCATCTACACTCACCTGGCGAAGTTCAATGAGACGTGCACGAAGTCTCTCGATTTTGTCCATCTTCTCCAGGTGCTTTTTGCCGGCTTCCGAAGCATCTGCATCCGAAGATGGAGTCTCTTGCAAGTTACCCTCTTCGACCATTTTCCGGAACTTTTCCTTGGAAAGGAGAGCTTCGACAAGCTGGGTCTGTTGGGCATCTCTCTCAGCAATGGCGTCGCGAAGTTCTTGACGTGTTCGATCTAAGTCAGTCTTAAGCGACTCAAGAATTTGTCTGTTACCATTGGCAAGCTCCTCCTTCAGCTCCTTGATATTGGCTGCAGCAGAGAGTTGCGTGTTGAGATCGAGTAATTCGCGTGTTTGATCAGCCACCTGCATGTTAAGATCCTTCTCCCGCCTCTGAGACTTCTCAAGCTCGTCGCTTGTCTGTTTCAGCTGGTTCTTCAGGTTGACGAAAGCTTGGTCCCTGTAGAAATCACCAGTGAGTACGCTCCCTTGTCTCGCTTCGTCAAGGGCTTTGACTAACCCTTCACTAGCCATATTCTTGATCAAAGCTTCGATCTGGTCTTGGGCAATTGCATGTTTCTCGAACATGTCGTTAAAACTTTGCTGAAGACGTGCCCTTTGACGTTTTTCCTCATCTAACTCGCGTCGAAGTTGCACAGCCTCGCCAGTCGACCCAACTGAGCTTCTCAAAAGATTGTTCTCCGCCCTGAGGCGAGATATTTCTAATGGCACGTGAACTTGTCCACCACCGTTGGCCGCATCGTTCAGCTCATCCTCGAGGTTGGATGACCCCAGATTCCCCATAACACCAACTGGAGCATCGCCACCATGATCTAGTTGGTCCTGTAGATCTTTAATGACATTCTCGTCGGTATTTTGCCTCACTCTCATTTGATGAACCTCTTGCTGTAACAGGGTAATATCCTCCATCAATCGCTTCTTTTGTTCGCGTTCGTCCCAAAGATGCTGCTCAGATAGATGGATAATCTCCGTCAACTCATCCTCTGCCTTCTTGGAACGAGAATTCCGCTCGTGGTCATTGGCAAGGGATCTGAGTTGTTCCTGAAGCTCTGTCTTTTCGTATTGAAGATTCTGAACCTCTTTAACAAGATGTTGCTGCGATTCCAACTTTTGTTTATACCTTTCCGCCATGTTGGCCTTCTTTTCAAAGTCCTCAGCCTTATGTTTCAACTCTGTGACTCTGTCACGAAGCTCATCGGCTTCGATGCTCCTCTGAGTCAACCTTTGCACTTCACTTTCGAGATGTGCCTGGCTTCTTTCGTATTTCCGAATCATCTCCTCATTTCGAGCTATTATTTCCATTTGTTCGTGGACCTGGGCTTCAAGGACTTTGATTGACTCGGCACTATTTGCACCATCCTGAGTTGCTTTTCTCAAAACCTCAAGCTCGCGGTCGTTCTTCTCTTTTTCATATTTGAGCTCTTCGTGGCTTTGCTGTAGGTATTCGAGTCGAGTGATGTAATCCGAGAGGTTCTTCTTGGTCATGTCAAGTTGTTGTCGCAGGGCTGCATTTTGTTCTTCAACAAGAAGGTCGATGTCTCGGGCCTCCATAACGGCATCTATGGCTTCGTCGAGATGATCATCACCTCTGGAGTTATTGATGTCGTTCTGGATGATCTGGATGATCTGCATAATCTCTGCTTGGGTTTTGTTGTCGAGGCCCTGAATTCGAGGCACAAACCTTTGGTTGTCAGGGCCCATGGCCGCGGCGGACAACATAACTGAAAGGAGCTGGAGGTCCATAATGTTAATGAGGGGTACTGTGACGGATGTGACACGAATAGGTATACCTGACTTATGCCCTGAGGCTCGGGGTTTTCAGCAATCGCATGGTAGTCGAATTTCCTGGCTTGGCAGCCAAGTTCAGGGACCTGCCTTCGTATGAACCTGAAGAGACCTTTGTATATAATTTGAATGTTCCTCTTATTTGTAAGATATCGAGAAGTACCGGGGCTTGCATCAAGCTCAGAGGGATTGAATTCTGGATCCAGCTGGTGGAGGATTTGAGCGAGGACGATGCCGTCGGCGAGATCCTCAAGGGAGTGGGCAACAGTCTTCGGTTCGAATACTCGATTGGCCTGGAAACCGCGATACGTTAGCAAACCATCACCGGCCCAGATATACTTGAGGTTGGAAGATACGTACGGCCTTGAGAAGCGCCGCCTGCGCATGGGAGTTGTAGGCCGGCATGGTTTGGGGAGATGTTGGGATTTTTGTTGCCATACAGGTGGGATGATGTTCAGAGTTATAATCGACTATTGGCGTCCTGGCTGGAGTCGCAGGTGGATTGTAAGGGGCGAAGCTGAGGGAATCGCGTCGCGTGTTGAGCAATAGGTATGGGGGTTGGAGTAATTTGGTCTCATAGCGTACGGGAGAACCTGGCTTCTCTGTCCTTTCTTTTCTTTTTCCTTCGAGGTTATGGGGAAGTGTAGGGCGATTTCATAAGAAGTTCGATTTGTTCCATGGTATGCCGAAAGGGCCGTTCAGTTGTTCAACTATAAATGACGAGTTGTGATGCCACAGAGGGTTATGTTCTGAGCCATGGAACGTGGTCCCTTTGAGGGGAAGGGAGGAGCTTGGAGCTTATCGATTCCGGGGCGGGTGCCCACAGACCACAGGGGCTCTACTGGCTTGGCTTGCTGGGCATATATTTATTAGGGGCCCACGTTTGGACGTCTAGCGAGCCAGCGCGAGGGCTGGTGGGGTGACGCTGACATTGAAATGCCGCTATAACTACTACGTACTGTATTTAGTGATGACTCCACAGGCCAGGTCCCTGTCCGGTACTGTATTTCATTCCATAAAAAAAAAAGCGATGTTACAACGGGTTGTAATGCATGAGAGGAGCCAACGCATTACTTCCTTGCCTTGGTTCTGATGCACAGGGATCACATGCTACCATGACTACCGCCGCAGTCATTGGCAATGACAGGCGTTTTTTAAGCAAAAGTTTGTCGGTGCTCCCCTGCCTGAACCCAATATGCCACTGCCTGGAATGTCTTTCTTCTGACCTGTCACTCAACTTCCCGAGAGAAGCAATAAAGATTCTCGCGTGCACTCAGCCTTCGGAGCTTTCATGCATGTTCTCACAGTAACAACAAAGAGCCACTTTTTTTTTTTTTTTGGACAAGCATCTCTGGAAAAAAAGAGCAATTGTTCGCAACTTGGTTTATTTCTAAGCTCGGCGGTCGTGAATAGAGAAACTAGTCCTCTCAACCATACCCCGATCCAATCGCGAAATCACTCATCCACTTCGCTGCGAAGACTCATGTTACCAATAAATTTTACTAAGGGAATGACCTTGGACTGCAATCGGTGTTTCTTTCATACCCATGGCATGAGGTTATGTGGACTGTTAGCATACTGAACGTTTCGACCAGGCTAGGGAAGTTGGAAATCGCCCTCAAAGGGGCATTCTTGAGCCTATGTCTGAACAGGTTCAATTTAGCTAGAGGCATTCTTTCAACTGAACAAAAAGCCTACGAAGACAGCGAGTCTCATTGTTCTTGACACGCCTTCATTGTTAACGAGTGTCATGTTCTTCGTCTCCCATCCATCCATCCTTGCCCGAACGCCGAATTTGAATGACTACCATGTTGGTAGTGTATCCGTCCAACACCGAATTCACGCCCAAAATCGAATATGTATAATATTGCGGCCTTCCAGAATCCTTCGATACACCGTATATCTAGCTTATCGTAACAACTTGGTCTTCTTCCACTCGGACGTCGTATTGGGTATACAGCTTAACTTGCTCAAGAGCTTGTTCCGGAGCGATAGCAGAGAAACCCCTTAGACTTGTCAGTAAATAACATTATATCTAAACGTCATATCTTGTTGGGCCGAGCGTACATGATCAAATCGTAGACGTGGGTGATCTTGCCACCGGCATCGGTGATTTTCTTTTTGGCATCATCAATAATGGAGGGAGGAGTATTGCCTTTCTCGAACCAAACGATGACAGACTTCTTCACATCGACAGCAAGAGCTGTAGGCAAGACAGCAAGTGTCGTGGCAAGATACGTGAGAGGCCTCATGATTGTTGAGAAGGGTTGCAGGCTCTGGGAGGCAATGTGCGAAGCGCGAGCGGAAATATGATTTGCTTGGCTGGCAGGGTATTGTTGGTATACGGCGACGAGAGCGGGAACGGGCTGATGTTATAACCTGGGTGAAGATCGAATGCGATGGGTTGGATCAAGACTGGGCAGTGCGCAAGGTGGAAACGGCAGCGATCGATGATGGTGAAAGCGGTCGATCCACCCAAGCGCCTTGTCACGCGGAGTCGGATCCACCCGAGGAATATCCGCAACACCCCTGGGGAGACATTCTATGCGAGAGCACGCCACACCCAGCCAGGAATGGACTAATGCGAGAATACTTCGGTGCCTGGCCGCCGTACCCTTGCTTTTTTCTTGTGTTCCCAGTGTCTCAGACCGACGCCCCCACCTCTACGCACCATCTAGCCTGTTCCGTGATACCCCAAGTCCGGCAAAGCCGAACAAGGTCACATACCAACACAATCCGCCTTTCGGGAATTTCCACTCATAAGCAACGAGTACACAAGCGCATAAAATCGCGAGTATATGAATAAAGCCTTGTATCGGATACTATTTTCATAACGACTTTGTCGAAGAAAAGAAATTCTGTAATCGCGATCTTAAACTCTACCGTCAATAGGGGCCATGCGACGAGGGAATCGACCATGTTGAATTGAGTCTCATTTGGTGGTCACAATCAACTCAAGCCTTTGATCATGGCTGGACGAGATCAATCACGACCCATGTTACCCGCTCTTTATAGTTCATTCTCGTACGGGTTGGATCTCTGGTAGGTATTGTGTAAAGTTTCCCCATTATAGCTTTTCAAATGAGCGAGGTTTAAATGCCATCCTACATTCTCATCTGAGCTTTGCAATATACTCTCTCCTCAACCTCACAACAGAATTCGTACCTTGGCGCCACGGGACTTGATGCGATAGTTCAGGCGCAATAGTGGTTGGGTTATAACCACGCACTGCGAAAGTGTGCAAAAACATGGAGTAGGCCTCCAAATGCCCCCAGAGGTTTGGATCCGAATGCCCTCCCCCCAAGGCTAGAGGTTTTCCTTCTGAGTTTAGTTACAGGGCTATAAAAGTTGAGCTCCCATGATGAGCTCCTCTGTAGTCTAGGTAGTTAGATAATAATACAGTTCTGTTACACATACTCTCTCCTCAAATCCGTTAGGGGGTGTAATGATGCTATGCTGGTTAGGTATACAATCACCTTCCAGAATCGGTATCGGAACCCCCCCGCGGTACTTTTATTGTCTTCTGATCTTCTTTAGTTAGTGTTTATTTTTGTCTCCTGCACGATTAGCACAAGAGAGCTGCTTCGCCATTTAGGCCACCCTGACGCCCGTGATGTAGGCCAGGTACCTGCCGTCCAACAATGGTTTATTATAAAAAGAAAGGAGAAAAAAAAAAGCCCGGCTACACCAAAACTTTGAGAAAGGCTTGATGTGTAAAGTGAGTCTGTTCAGTTACACTGGTTTCATATCCTGCCAGGTTCAGCCACGCTATCATGTTCACTCCAAATGTCTTTACTTTCTTGCTCCACAGCACGCATAGCGACGGCGACATCCTCGAGCCTTGCGACAACATCAATGACACCTTGGTTAACCCTTTGGAAATACCGATCATTCGCCTCTCGTCGCTTCCTTGCGAGGAGAATATCCACCTCGGTCTCTTCCTCTAGCTTGGCGCCTAATCCCTCAACCCCTGTTCCACTGCTATCAGGTCGAGGAATACTACCAGTGCCAATGGTGCTCTTCCCACCCTCAGTCCCATCCACAGGGCCAGGTTTCGAAGCATCACCGAGTGCGCCTTTCAAGTTACGCACTTCATCCCCTGCAGTGGATGTACCGAGCTCACGTTGGCCAGTTTCGATAGCGTCGTCAGCTTCGCTTCTAGCCCAAGCCTGAGCCAGTGCAATTTGGGCCGTCCGCAGATCTGCCAACTTGCGATCATGTTCGGCACCAAAAACGTGAGTCCCACCCGACGCTGATAATTCCACCTCCTCTAACGTGGCTTGCATCTCTGCCCACAAAGCATCGGTTCTGTCCGCGCTCCGCGTGCTTTCGGCTGCTAGGGTTCCACGCCCAGGTCGCTGAGAATTTGGAGAGACTACAGTGCCAGATCTGTTTGAGGGGGTGCGTTCGAGGTTGGTGCGATTCAAGCCTGAATGGCCAGGGCCAGTGGCCCCTGACACCTGAGTGCCGGGAAGTGAAATATGTGATACATTGGGCGACGGATGGAGAAATAAGGTGGGAGGCGGATCGCGTTGTCTGCTATGTGGGCGAGTTGATTGGGACATGGATCTTCACTTTGGCTCTTGAGAGACGAATCTGCATTGGTGATGGGGGTAGAATGGGATCTCCAGACATTCGCGCCATACATCGCGACGCTGTACAGCTGGAACCCCGTCGCTGGGGCCCCTGGGTGGAACCCAGCCACATCGATAAGTGGCGTTTCAAGATCAGCCAACTGTGGCGTGTGCTGGCACGTGACAAAATTTACAGCTCCCACTTAGTAGGGTCCAAACCCTACCTCCAATTTTTGCAGGCTGACCCTCCAACTTTCTGCCTTCTCCGCTAAACCTCATCACCAACCGTCGTCGCGATACACAGATAAGTCGGTAGGTGCTCTGCAACCCATTCCTCCCGAGCATTCATTGTGATAGCAGCCTCTACTCTGTCGACAATTCGCTGACAACACAAAGCAAAAATGGCTGGAGGCAAACCCCGTGGTCTTAACGCCGCGCGAAAGCTGCGCACGAACCGAAAGGACCAGAAATGGGCCGATCTCGCCTACAAGAAGCGTGCCCTGGGCACTGCCTTCAAGTCCTCGCCTTTCGGTGGTTCTTCTCACGCTAAGGGAATTGTCCTCGAGAAGGTTGGTGTTGAGGCCAAGCAGCCCAACTCCGCTATTCGAAAGTGTGTCCGTGTCCAGTTGATCAAGAACGGCAAGAAGGTCACTGCTTTCGGTACGATATCCCATTCGATTCATACGGTGCGCACCGAATACTAACAATCCTTGAAAGTCCCCAA
The DNA here is from genome assembly GCA_002179835.1 of Calonectria leucothoes. Taxonomy (NCBI): domain Eukaryota; kingdom Fungi; phylum Ascomycota; class Sordariomycetes; order Hypocreales; family Nectriaceae; genus Calonectria; species Calonectria leucothoes. Next base: position 45,243 of record NAJI01000049.1, read on the forward strand.
TGACGGTTGCTTGAACTTTGTTGACGAGAACGACGAGGTCCTCCTGGCTGGATTCGGTCGTAAGGGCAAGGCCAAGGGTGATATTCCCGGTGTGCGATTCAAGGTCGTCAAGGTGTCCGGTGTCGGTCTTCTGGCCCTGTGGAAGGAGAAGAAGGAGAAGCCTCGCTCTTAAACGACGACGAGGGGAGAAGGAAAGAAGGCACATTTCGGCACGAGGAGTCAAATCGGCTTGCTTGCATCGGCATTACAGGTTATGGGTCTGATCATGGGAGACGAGGTCTGAAAAGGAAAATAGATCAAAAGTCTTCGGAATTACGAGTTTGTGTGCGAACCATGTGATTATTATGACTGGGAGAGCGTGTTCCCTAAAATTACATGACTGCCTCAGTACAAACTTTTATACATCATCTTGGTCCTCAGTCGATTCTACGTGTCCCTCCGGGTTTTGTGTATACTTGATTGCATAGTCGGTTGCCAATCCGAGGCTGATAACACCACCTGTGATCCAGCATCCATTCACAAACCACCACCAGCAGTCCTTAACACTCTTGAGGTTGACCCGCTTGATCATGATCCCAAGTGTGACCAAAGCTCCTCCACAGCTTCCAATGAAAAAAGCTGGACCAGCCCCAGCTGCCAAACCCGCCACTGATAGAAGACCCACCTGGGTCAGCGCAAGACCTGTTAAAACTTGTTTCGTCTCGGCATCGTGTTTTAAAGCAATGCTCTTGATGCCGGCTTTAGCATCGTCCTTGATATCCATGTGAGCGTAAATCATATCATAGAGCACAGTCCATGCAACATTAGAAGCGTAGAGACAAGCTGCAGCCGTCAAAGCCGAAGAATGTGACAACAAGTCGATTCCAAGCGCTGGGAATCCCATGATGGCGCCCCACGAAAAGGTCAATCCAAGGACGAACTGAGGGTAGTACGTGACTCGTTTTGCAAGCGGATAACTTGCGACAAAGAGCAAGCTGGGTACACCGTAGAAAAGACAGGGCAGCGGAAATTGGAGCAGGATTCCCAGTCCAGTCAGGAGTTGGAACCCAGTGTAAACGAGCCCTTTGAAAGGCGTGATCGCACCGCGAGCAATTGGTCGCAGTCTCGTCCTAGAAACGTGAGGGTCCAGGTTTCTATCCCAAAGGTCATTTATGGAACATCCCGCGCCGCGCATGATCAATGCTCCAGAGAAAAACAGGAGTGAGGTTCCAATAACAGATCCCGGTGTCGCTATTGGGGCGGTCATCGGAGCAGCCAAAAGGGTCGAAAACAGACAGGGAAAGAAGAGGTAGTATATTCCTGATGGCTTATCCAGACGCACCAACTCAGCATAAGGAACCCATGAGGCAGGAATCAGGGAAAGAATTCCCGATTTTGGCTGCTCGTAGGGCGGTGTCGGGGATGCGAGAGATTCTGGTGCAGGGCTTTGGCTGACATGGGGCAGAGACTTCTTCGTTGCTTCATGAAACCCAATCACTGATTGACGTGTTGGCCACAGCAGACTCGGGTTCTTAGATGCCTGTATTATGGCTGGGCGAAAAACCGCTTGTCCCGGAACCCTCGGGGTTGTCCTAGATAGAGCTCGACAGTGAATCCAGGCCGAAGCCGGGGGTAGAGCGGCGAGCCTCATCGAGAAACCAAAATCTGAACAAAATGTGAGAACCCAACGTATTTAAAGGTAAAGGCAGGTTTTCTACTCACAATTAAATACCCTGCGAGTCAGCCACACTCATAATCCCCTCAGAATCCGTTTCCCTAGTCAAAGCGCACTCTTCGAATATGAAATTGCTACACTCGAATAACTAGCTTTCTAGCCAAGGTGCACTTGTTAGTGGGCATTTGAGCTAGGCATGTCACGTGCTAGGTGCTCTCGTTTGGTGGGTCCACCAGAGCTTGCCAAACGCGCTGGGCAACACATACGCCAGCCTGCTTGCGAAGGCGACCTTGATGCCGACATGGGATAATCACCCAAGGACATGCAGGAATCAGTCGAAACGAGCCAAATAAACGCCTAGAGTTGTTTTCGATCTTCTACATTATTTATTTATGACAACTTCTTCAACAAACAGGCTGCAGAGCCTCTGATTCATCATCGTGTCGACTGAGGCGTGAACGCCTACCAATGTGGTTGGCTCACGGCCCCACCGCGATCGCGTTTCTGAACATCATATCGTGTTTCCTGTGACATTTGGGATGCAAACACAAGATGCCAACGTCACTCCACCCGCAAGCTAAATTCGATCCTATTTCACCTGATTTAGACCTGCATGGCCTCGTTGACCGAACCCCCAACTTCAAATGGGTGCAGAGAGTTTCAAGGTCGCAGATCCGCAGTCTTGGGCAATTGGAATTTGAGAAGCTTGTGTTAATCCACGTCGTGGCAGGAGGCAAGCCTCTCGTCATTGAAGGGTGGGATGATGTCCTCCCAAAATGGCTCTTCAATGTGGAATGGCTGGAAAAAACATATGACAAGAAGGGTAAGTGTGGTGGCTTTTGACAGCTCCTCCAATACTAACATGTAACAGAGGAGAGTGTGAGAGACATACAAACTGCAACCGATATTCCCATGACAACCGGTCACTACTTGCGATCAATGAAGCAGCTGACCAACCAGTGGACAGCTCATAATTTCCGCGATGAGCGCCGCCAGCGGCTTTACCTCAAAGATATTGACTGCCCCACTGAATGGCATGATGAACTGCGAAAGGTTATTCATCCAAACCTGTTCTACTTGAATGATAATGCGAGCGGAACCAAAAGAGAAAATGCTCATTACGACGGCTTTCATGAAGAAACCACGGTTGCTCCCGCAGGCGATCTCATGTCCAGTCTCCCTGAAGAGATGCGAGCGCAAAATCTTATGTGCTACATTGGACATGAAGGAACATATACCCCATCTCATCGTGAGATGTGTGCGTCTCTGGGTCAAAATATCATGGTCGAAGCATCTACAGACTGCGAAGATGAAAAAAAAGGAAGTTCAGTTTGGTTCATGACCGAAAGCAAAGACCGTGAAGTTGTCCGCGAGTACTTTCTCTCGATGCTTGGACATGACATCGAAATTGAGAAGCATTTTGCCCAAGTCAATGCTTGGAAGAAGGCTCCATTCGACGTTTATGTCGTGGAACAAAAAGTTGGAGACTTCATTCTAATCCCACCGCTAGCCGCTCATCAAGTGTGGAATCGTGGCACAAGAACAATGAAAGTCGCATGGAATCGTACAACTGCTGAGACACTTGAACTCGCTCTCCACGAAGCACTTCCCAAAGCGAGGTTGGTTTGTCGTGATGAACAATACAAGAACAAGGCAATAGTCTACTTCACACTAAAAAAATATTACCGCCAGCTACTAGACATGGAGCATAATGCTGAAATGGCATCAGTAAGCTTCCTTGGGCTCGGTCAAGAGATGATGCGAAACTCCCCGCGCGCAAAGCAGTTGGCGGGAGACTTCAAAAAACTGCTTGGTCTTTTCACAGAAATCTTATTGGACGAAATGTTCGCGTTTAAGGAAAAAGATGTCGAGTTTCTTCCTTTCGAATCATGTATCACATGCTCTTATTGCCGTTCAAATATCTTCAACCGGTTTTTGACTTGCAAACATTGCGTCCGAACTCTAGCCGACGAAGAAGAGGATGCATACGATGTCTGCATGGAATGCTATGCTATGGGTCGGTCATGTGCCTGCATGTCAAATCTTCAGTGGTGCGAGCAATGGTCTTGGACAGATCTAGTTGAAGACTACGACGATTGGCGATCCATGGTCATCAGGAATGATGGCTTTGTAGATATAGAAATTTCACCTCAGCCACTCGAGGTTGCCCGGCTTAGAACAAAGACGAAATCAGTCGCACAGATCTGCCAGGAGGCGTTACGACGACGTCCTTGGAAGGACATCACAAAGCAGGAGCTAGAAAATACGCCTAGCGAATCGGAACCAGATGGGGATGAGAAGCCGAAAAAGCGGAAGCGAAAGAAGAAGAGAGGCGAGGTCCGACGGTGCCATGTTTGCGCTCATAAAGATTACAGCTACAGGGTGCATTCATGCACCAACCCCGGTTGTAGCGAGTCGTATTGCTATGGGGTCCTCTACAGAGCCTTTGACATGATGCCACAAAAGGTACTTGAAGATGAACAGTGGCAGTGCCCGAAATGCTTGGGGATATGCAATTGTGGGTACTGTCGGCGTGTCGGCAACACAAACCCTTACATGCCCAAGAACACATTGCTCGGGCATGACACGCGACCGATCGCTGATGATCGGAGTGTGGAGGCCCTTGTTGATTTCCGCGTTCACAACCTGTCATGGCTCAAGGCTGCCGGAGAAGAGAGTCGCAGCAAGGACAGCAAACGGATGAAACGATTGAGAGAACAGGCTGATAATGCCAAAGCCCAGGATATTACCGAACAGGTAGAGGCCGGGCAGGCAATGCAGAAGAGACCAAATGCCGAAAATGGCACATCAAACCTTCTAGCTGCTACCGTAGAGGGATACGGGGATCAGAGCCATGTTCTTGGCTATGCTCCTGCAGCGACAGAATCAGTGGGGCCGCTCCAGCCTTTCCATAATGACAGCACTGGTAACATGAACGAACCAAGCGCTGCTATGGAAATATCACAAATGGAAGACGCCAACGCATCACTTTACCCAGATCCATCACCAATAGTTGGGCGTCAACGCATTGGCATGGGCTACTATGAGCAAGATGACACTCCCGACAAAATTCTATTTGATCCCTTTCAAGCTCCCTCCGAAGAGGCCATGCGACTGCCAGAGCCAGACATACCAGATTTCGTCAAGAAATCTATCCGAGCAGCCAAGAGAAAGGCGAAACGAGAGAACGAGGACCCCGATTTTACTGTGGGAAAAAGTCATCATAAAAAACTCCGTCTCGCCAGTGAACCAAATTTTCTGGATAGTATGGATCCAGCATTGTTTGGCAGCTTCTCGGCCGTTCCAGAAGAACCCATGCGAGAGCCTAGTCAGCCCAATGAGGAGCAGGTATTGGATGAAAATTCAGAAGTTGGCCAAGGCGTAAAGACGGTCCCTGGGAAGCCCAAAGAGAAGAAAGGAACAATGCCTAGGTATGACGCCAACGAACCCTCCCTTCGACACGCAAAGCCCCGAGCATCATACGTTGAGCTTGAGGATGGCGACTTCGATGAGCCAGATGAAGAGTGCATGCCGCGCATAAGCGCAACCCGTTCATCACCTATCATACGGGTGGAAAGTGGAAAGGATGCCGTCGATTTGGCTGCCGATGCTGTTCGAGCCTTGTTTGGAGATCCTGGTTCAGTTGGAAGCGAGCTTGAACCGTCGACAGATGGCGGATTTCCAATCGAACCAAAAATTCTGAAGAGACGCGGGCGTCCTCCAAAGAACCCAACTCCTACAGTACTAACTCCCGTGAAGAATGCCACAAAGCTAGGCAGCGTTCAGTCTGCCGAATCGGTAAAACGCCGCAGGGGTCGTCCAAGGAGGTCGAATTTGGGTCAGGCTACCACTGTGGACGATACTGCACAAATCAATGCGAGCACCATTGATGCTCCGAATGAAATTGACCAATCTGGCCCTCCTGAACAGAATAGCGATGACGGGCATGCCAGAATGGTCGACGAACTGGAGGCCCATCTCAGAGACGAGATCGCCACTGACGCTTTAAAGGGAACTCCAGAAAACGATCGGCCAAAACGAGGACGGCCCCGAAAATCAGGGGTTACTACAATCGTAGCGGCCACGACAGAAATGAAAACCAAAGTCCCTAACTCCAAAGTTGAGTCGAGTGTCGCAACATCAAAAATCCCAGATAGTCGGGCCACTAGAAGCTCCCGCCGATCTGAGCAGTTAGAAGAAGCGGTGTCTTCACCAACCCACTCCCAGAACACGGGCTCTGGGGGCAACAGCCAATTCTTATCTATGGCTGAGCGTATGGCACTCAGAGGTAGAAAATTCAAGATCGGCCAACGAAAGCCCCGACGTACTCCTGAGAATATTGCTGTCTCCCTGCCCGTTTCTCCTGCTACCGCGGTACGAACAACCTCAACTTCAATCAACACGAGCCTATCTAGGTCAAGATCGCAGTCAAAACAACTCACCCAACAATCGGGTTCCAGTGCATATGATCAATGTCAGAATGAGGCATCATCGTCAGAGACCAGCTCCCGAAGTCCAACTCCGCCAGTGTCAAGGAGAAAAGTTGGGCAACCAACAGTTGTGAGACTTGTGGAGACAGAATCGGAAGCGGAAAGTTCAATCGATAGCTCGGATTCAGATTCTGATGGCGATGGGGATATTCCTGCACGAGCTTGTAAACCGATCAGCGGAAACTCAAATGGAGGTCGCGGGCGTGGTCAAGGACGTGGCAGGGGCAGAGGGCGTGGTAATGGTCGTGGTCGTGGTCGCGGACGAGGCAGACTCTAAAGGACGGCTCGATTGGCCATGTTGTGTAAACTGAAGCGAATACTGCTGCAAACGGGTGGCATTTTAAGCCCTACGAACATGAAACAATGTTGCAATTTTGTGCGCCTTCGCCACAAAGGGGCGTAGAACGAACGACTCCATCGTATATATATATATAGCTTCCGTGGACCCTGCTTGATTATTTTCGGTCTCAACGTCGTAATGAATCTTGCCCAGTCAAAATTGTATGTAACGGGCTCAAGATAACATGGTTAGCCAGTTTATGTACACTAGTGTAGAAGCCATTTTCTCGTGAGCAGCTGCTCTGCAAATTCTAACAACGCCTCACCAATGCTGTTCACAAAGCCAACACTAAGAATGCAGAAATCTGCGGTTGTGGTTCTAGTTAGTGAATTTGAACAGCCAAACTCAGAAAATGGGCCGAGCAGTCAGTTGAAATGATACGAAGGAAGCACAGCGTCAAGTAAATGAACCAGGCTAATTAGGCTTTATTTAGTTGAAAACTTCCCTGGGTTTAACTGTTGCTCCAAGTCATTCCATCGTCCGTTGCGCATAGGGTCCAAATGGTTGAGTCTCTGAAGCCATGCTGCGATGTCAAGTCGATCTCCCTCCTCTCGCGCTTGGCCACTCAACTGCCAAACGGCAGCCGTATATTCAACAAGCGCCTCATATATCCATTTGATCTCGTCATAATCCTCCAACAAGTCTTTAATGTCGACAATTTCCCGAATAAGGTATGCTTTGCGCTCATCTACTGTCAAATGTGGTGCAATTGATGACGCATTTTCCGTCTCTGTCAGATTCAATATCAAATATTGGTGGTAGAACCAGAGGGACTGATCCTCGGGTCCTACATTCAGTGCCTCCTTAACATTTTCCAGTTCTATTTCTAACCAGTAAGCATATATTTCTTTTTCATGATCTGAATGGCGTTGATGGACTCACCTTTGTCAAGGAACTCTCGGCGTGCCGCATCATCAGCCTTGCGCTCGTTCAAGAGTCTGGGAATCAACTGGCTTCGGTTATGCCAAGCGGAAAAATTTGAAAGATCTACATGAATCATATTGGTTGTGTACTCGAACTCCGATTCAACCAAACTGCACCCATTCAACTTCGAACTCTCCAGCTGTGCGACCACATGTCGACGGTAACCCCAAGCATGGAAGTTTCGTCGATCCTTGGTCAGCATTTTGCCAAGAAGGCCAAGTTCCTCTTGCCATATGCGGCGAGCAGAGTCAATACTTAGTCTCGCGTTTGCCTGTCGAAGGATCCATAGTCGATAATTCCAAATCCAATAGCACTTTGGGAACTCCATGAGGAGAGGGATGGTAAAGCCCAGTTCAGCGCGAATGAGTTCTGTGTCTCGTGTTTCATTTTCCACGATATCAGATTTTGTCTCTGTGATTGGTTCAGGTACTGTACCACTCTTCCCAGCTATCTGGGGGTCGAGGGCTTGCTGGGTCTTGGTCAAGGATAAGGGCGACGAAACGTCGGAAGAGCGTATGGGTGTGTCGGTCGCTGAAATATTCGGCAACGCCTTCGAGGGCGATGACCCAGCCAATGGTTTGGATAATAATCCAGAGATTAGACAGCGCCTGCGGGCGTTCCATATTGTATAATATTCGGGGTTGAGACGGAGGAGCTTCGAGGTAAATTGGAAAGTATCGGTGTCGTATTGGCTCTCGGCAATCTAAAAAGCAATGAGTTAGGGGAAGTCTCGGGTTTGGTGCGGCATGTGCTGTAACCTTTATTCTGATTTGATCCTCCAGGGATCGGTATTTCTCAATTTTTTCGTGATCTTGTCGACGCTGTTCGTCAGTTCGAAACCGCGCGGTGCGGGCTACGCCATGCTAGTCGTCTTGCATCAGTCAATACTATCCTCTCGGCAGAGTGAATGGAAAAGAACGCGCTCACGCTAGTCATCCTGTAACCTACTATGGGGCTTTAGGATGGGCGATCTCGTTTTAGATCTTGTTGCGCGACGTCGACGTTCCGGCACGACGCGGTAGCATGACGTTGAAGACATCGAGAATAAAGTGGCGGGGCGAACCAAGGTGTTAGTATAGGGTGGTCAGGCAACAATTTAGCGGGATACCCACCATCACGAAGCATTGCTGGCACTCAACATGACAGAAATGGGAACTTGTAAACAGCATGGTATTTATATTTAAATAGTCTCGCAATGAAATCGTAATAGAAAAAACACTTGATTCACCTGTAATTCAGATTGACTGCGATGCCTTTGCGTTTGAACCCAATTTGCTTAAAAGTACCATTGCATTTTGTCACTGCGAACTCCTTTTATCATCAGAATGGCCATCACACCTACCCCAAGCCACATTAGTACTTCTTGATATCTCACTTCCCCAACCCAGCGTGACTCCTTCCTCTCAACATATTTCCGCACCATGTACCTAAAATAAAGACCACCTAGGAATCCGATGAGTATTTTTATGATTATACACCGTATCCATAACCACAACCCTTCAGTGGTCGCTATCTGCACCCGATATTTATCAAGTGCTTGAACCAGAACCACTCGGATATTTTATGTCACTCGTTCATTCACGCTAGCAGTGACGTTTCCAGCCGAAGTTAGTTTTGCGTGGCTCTGACGATTGGATTCTATCTTTCGTTCCGTCAAAGTTCATTTTCGACCTAGTCAACCTGATTTCCAATATATATTCAACAGCCCCTCCGTAATGGGGAAAACAGACCATGGAAAGAAGGCCATTCGAAGATATTGCGAGCTACAGTCTGAGCTATGTAGCCCTGCAGACTCTGGTTATAGTTCAGCAGAGAACTCTTCTGCAACTCCATCAAAACAAAATTGCAGAAAAGTATCCTTCTTTGACGGTCCTGGATCTTGTGATGAGCAAGGAATACCTGCCGATGAGGAAGAACTCGAAAGCTCGAGCCAAATACCACCGACTCTGACTGGGACCACATCAACTGCAAACGTGCCATTGGTTGAATAGGAAACAAATGCGGCCCTTACGACCTCCTTCGGAACCTCCTCTAATACTAATTATTCCCGAAGAAGATATTTTGGCTCTCGTGGGCGGTTGTTGGATCGCTATGTTCCAATCCGAGATCCACTGTTACCGTCGACAGACAGATATCGAATGACGAAGCAAGCTCATGATCTTTCGTCGGATGAAAGGATCTTGAGAAATAACAGAGCATCTATGGATGCATTCTCTTCTTTGGGGACGAGGACAACAGCGCAATTTGCACCACTTCAACCCAATGAGAGTGGCATTGATAGGAGTCTGTTTCCTCGTTCCATACGAAATTCGATGCTAACCTGTGACAGCAACCAGCACGGCTTCGGCCCCATTTTTGAGGGACGCTAGAAATCTCAGACAAGTCAGCCATGGTACGGTCTGGTCAGTGGGTGGAATTGCTTCCAACGCAACCGCCACACACGATGGACAAGCACGTCCATCACATCGTGGCACCAACCTCCGCATTTTCTCGACTACTTTTCATGGCCCAAGACCAACTATACAAAAGGATTTAGAGAAGCACGAAGGCCGGATCGCTACAGCCCTAGACATTGACAGGGCGCGCAAGATATTTGATTTTGTCCACAAAGAGCCCTTGACACAATGTGTACCGACAAAGTTCAAAGACAAGGTAAAAACAATCTGGACCGGATGGCAATGGGTGAACGAGGGGGAATTATGTGGTATGAGATCAAGGACTATCGATTTTGAAAACGAAACGAAGACTTACAACCCACACAGCCCTCCGAAAACCACCTGCAAAACGCGACATTCCTTCTGCGCCATTTAGGTACGGTTGATATCCCCCATGTCCATATAGCCATTTATTCGTTTCTTAATAATGGAAGGGTACTTGATGCACCGAACCTAAAAGATGATTTCTATTGTTCTCCTTTGGCGTACTCGTCTGCATCCCACACGCTCGCGGTCTGCCTAGGCAACCTCTTATATGTCTGGTCGGAGCACAATGGTGCTCGTATGATTCATGCAGCAAATTCTGGTGTTTGGTTGACTTCCGTTGCATTCTCATCGACCTTGGGCGCAAAAGCAATTCTGGGAGTAGGCCAATCGGATGGCACTCTAATACTCATGTCGGTTTATGATGGACTACCTCGTTTTAAGGTACATCAACCCCTTCCAATTGCCTGCGTCAGCTGGCGCCCGACGTATACCTTGCGTTCCTCCAGGGATCCTTCTAATCTGGAGACAATTGTTCAAACTGAAGATTTACTCGTTGGCGACGAGATGGGGACGGTGTACTACTATGTAGTAGAATGGCCTATGAGCTGGGAAGTCACAGGGGGTTATTGGCCTGGAGCGATATCGCTTGTGGCTAAAATTGCTACTCACACACAGCAGATATGCGGGTTTGCCTGGTCTCTCGATGGGAAACTCTTTGCAACCGGCGGAAACGACAACCTCTGCTGTCTTTTTGAAGTTAACCACATCTTTCAGCAGACCCAACCACATCGAGGCCGGACGAAAAATTGGCAGAGAGTGAGATTGGAAGCGTTTAACCTTGATTCAGATATTCAAGAGAGGGATGCAGTCCAACTGCTTGGGAATGACGACCCAGAGCCTACACTCACACAACAACCGACACGAAGCGAGACGGAGGCTGGGACATTTCGAACTTCGCTTGATACTGTTTTTCATCTTGGACCTGGGATCGAAAGACATAGCTGGGCCCATGGTGCTGCCGTGAAAGCCATTGCATTTTGTCCATGGCGGCGTGGTTTGATCGCAACGGGAGGTGGATCCAATGATATATGCATACATTTTTTCCATACTTCCTCTGGCACGCCTCTCGCAAAGATATCAGTGTCTGCGCAAGTTACCTCGCTCATCTGGTCCAAAACAAGACAAGAACTTGCTGCTACATTTGGATATGCTCAACCTGAACACCCATACCGGATCGCCGTCTTCAGCTGGCCAGAGTGCAGACAAGTAGCAGCTATTCCTTAGGAGGGCGAGCGAAGGGCACTCTATGCTATTCCGTATTCCAAAACGGATGTGGACAAGAAAACTGGCCGACCCGACATCGAGGATTGTATTATAGTTGCCTCAAGTGATAAAAATGTCAAATTTTACGAGGTGTGGCCTGCTAAGGAATATAGCGAGGTAGGACCGGGGGCCGGATGCGACCTTGAAGGTCGTGGACGTTTGAGAGGGACTAATGATGGCACAGCCATCATTCGTTGATGAATTGGCAAGGGCCACACATGCTGATTGTGGGGGAAAGTGGACTGTAGACTTGGTTGATGGATCAAGGAGCAGAATGTCCAAAGGTTTTTAGAATGCTGGGAAAGTAACTGTAGCCCTACCACAAACTAGTTCCTCAATCCGATATGTACAGAGCAAAATTAATGAATGAGCATCTTTTTCTCTCGAGTGATACGCACATGATTCGAACCAAGATCGAATCTTCATAAAAGCATCGAACCAAACTATCCAAATGAATACGCCATCCAGCCCAACTCCGAAACACCAACCAAATGCATTACGCTTGCGACCCCTTGGGTGGAGTGGACTCGACTATTTCAAGATGGCAATGAGCAACACCAGGATGATGATTAGCACGACAATGGTTGTCATTTGCTTATTCTCACTGGCACCCCGGGCTACTTTGCCCAACGTACGACTGGCACGGTCCAGTCGACTCTGGTGGCGATCGGTGACACCCTCGACTTCGTCCAGCATGGCAACATGGCTGTCAAGTTCATCGCCAATCTGCATGCTCAACTCCCGCTGGCGGCTGATTGACTCGCCCAGTCGGTCAAGCTGCTCGTCCTGCTGTTCTAGAATCTGCGAATGATAATCGTGAATCTGCTGGTTGGACATGGCCTCTGCCTCGTCCCGATAGCCGGCGGAATCCGCTGGATCATCGCGGTATGGCCCGAATAGGTCCTGGGAAGGAGATCGAGGGGTGTCGCTGAAACGGACCGTCTTCGATTTGCGTTCCGCTGGAGAAGTCGATGCTGCGTGGGCAAAATCGTCCGAGAGCGCATCCGAGTTCGGCTGGGTGAGTGTCGCGTTGGTCGAGGGATTGGAGAAGCCATGAAACTGGGCTGTTAAATCGTCGTATTGTTTCTGGAGCGCCTCCATGGAGTCGGCGAGGGTCGAGGTAGCGCTGGGGGTCTTGTTAGCAGCACGTTGAATACGTATGAGCCAAGTGGGCAAAGCGGCCGGGGACGAGGGGACATTGGGAGGAACGCACGCCGTATCGCCGGTATCAGCCAGGCGCTGTCGCTCTTGGCCTAGACTGGCGAGGCCATCGCGAAACTGGTCAAGGGATCGGGAAATATGACCGTCCTGAGTATCGTCCTCGAGGTTTAGACTCTGGGCGCGTTTTCGCTCAAGGAGCGATAGCTTGATGTGATCGGACAAGAGGAAAAGCTGGCTTGAGGTCGACATCGTGGGCGATTTAGAGGTATCCCGGATGGGGTGGAGGATGGGCGTTGTTGCGGTGATGGTGAGGAATTGTTTTTGGGGAGGGGACAGTAGGCCTCAGCAATGAGGCGGGCGAGCGAGACGATGCTGAATGAAGTAGGTGATGGTTTCCTGGGATAGCGCAGGCAATGCTTTTCGGTAGAGTTGGTTGTACGTGGCGCCTACAAGGGTGGGTAAAGCGATGATGGGGACGGGGATACGGGCTAAATGGCACGTTGTTGATGGTTGATGATGGTGTATTATCTGCACCGTTCCGTGGCATTTGTTTCTCTATTTCGATGAACCTTTCTTTCCATCCATCTTGGGTACGTAAGTTGACAGCCGGCTGCATCTACTAGAGGGGGGCTTCGAAGCAGTGGTAGACCCACTGCCGTGGTCGTGAGCGAGCTGTTATTAGGGAGTTATTAGTCTCGTACAGTGCATTTCACGCATTAAGTACGAATCGCCATATTGACACTGTACGTGGCTATTGACGCGACATAGAAGGAGAATATGTTAAACCACTTCGTATTGGGAGCCCACCAGAGGGATCGATTCATTACCTCTTCAACATTTTCCCCACGCACTGACCAAATTCAACGCAGACAAGCAATTCCCTACTTAAGCTTGACGCCGAGGAATGCGACGAACCCGTTGAATGAGATTTACCTTCCGGCAGTGCCGAGAGCACAAATCAGCGCCGAGGAGCAATCACGATTTAAAATCTGGATTACAAAAGCGTCTTCTTCTCACTGTGTGGCACTTTCGGAATGAATTTTTCTTTCGAGTATTGATGCAAAAATATTAAGCGCTTAGTTTTCATGGTCGTTCCAGACCAAATGATGACGTTGTTGATGAAAGACCCAAAATATGTAGAAGGATACATGGCCATGATGAAAATCCCTGTTCATGGCGATTGCCTGTTAATTCCCCATCCGATATACCCAAGCCCGTTGTCCTTCCCAGACCCAGCCCTCCAAGCATGGCAAACACACAAACTCCAAAGCGAGAAATAGCAAAAGATATTTTTTTCTTGTTTTGAGATAAATTCATTTGAGGGAGGTTAGTCCATCCTCATCTCAGTGTCAGCCGCAACAGCTGGCGAATGGCTGTCGACAGGCCTTGGCGATTCAGCTGCTGTTAGGGTCTCGGCGCCGTCGAATCTGGGGGGAGAGCATTGTAGGTTGCGAAGTGTGCCTTCAACAGTCTGGCTGACAAGCTGGCCTTGGCGAAGGCTCTCAGCGAACAGGAAGAAGCCCTGAGACGTTTCGATGAGGTAGGACTGAAGGCCCTTACTCTCGAGTACAACTCGAGCGTTGGTGATAGGGAAGTGGTTTTCAATGAAACGGGCCCAGCCGCGAGCAGCAGCTTGAATGTGCTCATCATCGCTGATTCTTCTCCAGCCGATACCGAGATGAAGCGTAAAGTCATCAACAATAGGCGCTTGGTTGCCTTCCACAGAAGTAGATGTGGCGCTGGCCCTGACAGGAGATGTGCTTGCTGGCGCAGCTGTGGAGCAGACACCGGCACTGCGATCAGTGCGCAACGATTTGTGAGTTCGTCGCACATCTCGCAGCTCGGCGCGGACGGACTCCTCATGGGCCTTCTTCTCTTCGAGCCAGGTTCCGGATTGACTACTGGCATCGGAGACGTAGGCCTTGGTTGACTTGATGAGGGTCATGCCAGGTCCGTACACCCATTCCGTTTCCGGTTCTTCTTCTGGGATTGACGAGACATCAGGCTCAAGATTGGTGGATGCCTCGTCACGCGATCGCTTCCGCCCAGCAGCAGCTGGTCGAGCAAGGTGGCCAAAAGACCGAGGGGATGCGTGTTGGTGGTTTGTGAAGCTTGCCATGCCCAGAGACTGGTGGGGAGCTTGCGGGGACATGATGAGGACGGGAGAAGAGGACGAGAACTGGGGGCTGAAGTAGGCCATGATGGAAAGCTGAGGGGGCAGGAGAACTGGAAGTAGGCGCGGTTAGTAGTTAGTATTCTCACAAACCATCAAAGATCAAGGAGTCTCTAGAAGAGTGGATAGCGAGACGTGCGTGTTGTGTCTGAGTGTGGAGGTGAAAGTGTTGTGTCGCGAAGGTCTCCAAAGCTCAATTGAAGACAATGAGACCGCGTTGTGGATGAAGATCAAGATGGAGGGCGAAAGTGGATGGTAGATGGAAAGATGTTCTTGGGGGTTGGTAGATGGACGTTGGATGTATGGTTGATGAGAGGACAAGGACGAGGATGAACAAGATGAGAGAACAGGAGGTAATGGATGGGAGAGAGGAACGATGTGAGGAGCCCAGTATATATGGTGCTGGACGGGTGGGTGTGGAGGAAGAAGAAAACTGAATGCGAGAGACGAGAGGAAGAGAGGTAGAAGAGTGTGCGAGAGGAAGGGGCACGAGTGGCTCTTGGCTCTAGCTGCAGGAGATCGGAGTGAGGCTGCATGGGCAACCTGGGGTAGAGACTTTTGTACTGTGTGTTGGTCTTGCGGGCGGCGAAGACCGGGTCGCTAGTACCCCGTCGTAGATAGCCGAAGCGTGGCTAGTATTCGCATGCACTATCGCGCAGCAAGGGACCATCGCGTATGCTTTGAGCTGACCACGTGCGAATATTGCGCATACTGTATGCACGGCATCAGCTTATCGGCCGCTTGCTCTCAACCTGCCGGCCCTAAAAGCGGCCTAGCGCCAAACTAAGGTGCTCCCTGTACAACCCCCAGTACAGTACGTACCTTCCAACACATCCAAGCACCTGCTCATATCTTGGCTGCGTAATTGCGCAAGGCCCTGACTTGCTAAGCCCGTATTGGGAATAGCTCTCGTTGCATCCCCAGAGTCGCCATTTGGTTGGATGGTCAACGTCGGGCGGACTGAGGCGCCTGTGCCCAGACCGACGCAAGAGCCCACCACCCGAAGTCAGACACCAGTCGACTGATTTTATTGGAAGTGCCGTCAGCGCAGTGAGAGAGAGGTGTGTCCAACGCAAGGGTTTTCTATTTATCCTGAGCCGAGGTAGGCGTGCGGAGGAATTTTCACCAAGACGGAATGATGCTTGAAGGTAATTACTTGTCTTGTATCTATCGTCATTGTCATTTGGCAAAATGCTGTCATTACTGGGCAACAGTACTCACCAGGGCGAAACTGTCAGAATAAATACCTGCCAGGCCCCTCTATCTAACCTGTTGTTGATGACAGCCTCCAGATGCCGTTTGATCATGAGTAATGGCATATCTTTCCACATCTCTTCCCAGCGGTTTCGGCCCCGTATTTTCCCGTCTGTGGCCACTAAACAGCTTACTTGTCTCGTAGAAAAAAGTTGGTCCTTCTTCCACTCGGAGCACAATCGCTGGCATAGGTGCTTGTGAACCAGGCGTATTATTCTTAGACAATTATTGATTGCCCTCGGTTGCATTACAACATATTGTCCTGGTGGTGCAGCGGAAGAACTACGGCGTGGATTCTGTCGCCGGCTCTCCCCTCGGATTGGCCGTGCTGGAGGGCGAATGTGTACACCTCTAACGGGATTCTGTAATTTTGTGCTTGTACGATGAGCCTGAGACCATCCACGGACGCGTCGAGTGTAGCTCTCATGCGCCTCGACTTTCTTCTGAGTTAGCGAGTGCATTGTTCGACGCAAAAGTGCGACTATTTATCGGATTGGACTGAGCGCCGATTTGTCAAGGTGAGTTAAGCATTGTCGCGAGGGCCACCTCACAGAGGCCATTAAAAGCGAGGATGCCAATTGCGCATTTGTAGCTCAAACAAACTCGCCGCGTTTGGACCGCCATGGGAGTTGTCTTCAGATGGTTAGGACACTCAGTTTCCAACAACTGTATCCGTGACCGTCCCACCATGCCCCTGAAAATAGGTAGCCACCTGTTTTCTTTCCCACGGAACAATTGGTCATATTTGCAGGAGTTTTGATCATGATGCTGCATACACCATCTCGTGGGTTGATGGAGTGGTAGATTGAGGGGGGCAGCTAGATCAGGTCGGGTGTAGGAGAGTGCCAGTTTTCTCGTTCCACTGTAGCAAAGAGCGGATGTCAGGGCGCCAGCCTCAACGCCCTAGGAAAAGGTCGGTCAGCGCATGGTCACTCAGAAAGTTGGACCAGTCGTGCGAGGACAAATGGCAGATTTTGATTCTTAAGCTCACTGAGCGTTAGGGCGATTACTGTTGGACTTGAACACATCTGATATCTTGGACACAAGACCTGGCGTCCGGATTCGAGGCCTGGGCTCCTAGTGAGAGTCTCAATCGTTTTAGTCGATGTTTGAAACTTTTGATGCCTTTGCTTGCGCGATGGATATCCGCTCCCCGCCGTGGCTTGTAGCTTGTGCTTTCTGCAAGATGTCTCCGCCACTTTCCAAGAATGTGGCTCAGCTAGTGGTTTGCAGGAAGGGGGTACCCTCACAGGCAAGCAGGCAACAACAACTGCCAGACACATTCTCTGGACAGTCAGAGCGTTGAATCGAGTTTGGGCTATGATATCCCTTACTACGCGCGACAATATACGTGTACGAGAAAAATTTGCGTTGCTGGCTAGAGTTGGAAATGACCTTCTATGATGAGAGCAGTGACTTCTTCTCTCTTTTTACTTTAGAGTGTACGATGGATGGTGCATTGGCTTTGAACTGTGATCAGTGAAGACAAGACTAGTTCAGTTCACTGAGGGAAGATGGCTGGCGGGTAAATGGAGCGTGGCTACTTGGTAAATAGAACGTGAAGGGCTATCGAGTTTGTAACAGCCGGCGTTCGAGAAAGGTATCCTCATTATCTTGATGTGAGTTTGGGCCCGGGAGCCGCTTTGTCAACGCGAGGACTCGGCAAAACCTCCGGACATTGGAGCGCCACACTAAGTACGTACTCCCAAGCCAGTGAGTGGATGCCGGAATTACCTTCAACCTTCGGGTACTGGTGTTGGAATGACATTGGTATGCTGTGAGAGGATGTGCTGAGGAATCATGCATGTATCGACCTGATATACTTGTGTGTTTCGATCCGACGCGATGGGTGCTGTCTGGGCATGGCCATCGCATAAGACAGCGGCCGTTTGGGCCTGGTTAATGGGGTGAGGTGCGCCGTCATTTGTAAACGCATTTCTCTGGGCATACTTTGTCGTTGCCCTGGCTCGGGGACGCCTCAGTGGAGGTGATTGCCAACTAAGCTGTTGCCCAGCAGTGCCACCAGAACCACCGCCCACTCGATGGGGCACAGTGCTCCCAATGCGTGCCCTGCCTCAGCAGGAGGACACGCCGTCTGGCCTGTTGCCGGCCCCCTAACTTGACACGGGCGTGACAAGGAGTAATTACCGCTGTCGCCCCCTGTTGCGGTTCGTCGAGACGGAGAATTGAAGCGAGAGAGGCAAGTGTGTTTAGCACCTGAAGGGCGACGCTACCGACGCTACTAGCCGCGGTCCTTGTCTCTCAGTTTATTGGGATGTTTAGTTTTTTCCCGAGACGCAGGGAGCCATCCATCCATCCTGTAACGAGAAGGTTGGAATTAGTACCAGGGGAATGTGCATGCCCATCATCACTCCCTCACCAAAGTACCGCCAACATATGAAATCACCAAAACAGCCCAATCCGTCTTACATATTGGTATTTTTGGCATCATTTTCGGCAAGTTGCTGGTCGGCCTTGGCTATTTCTCCATATACCCATCAATTGGGCTGGATAAATTGCACGATTTTTCGGTATAGAGCCAGAAATACGTACGTGTACAAAGGTTGGCGAAGTCAAGGTGGTTGAGGTGGACAAGGTACTTACCTTCCCAGCCAGCCTGCAAATCTACCAGCTCATCCCGTTAGTCTAGCCCGCCCAAATTCGTAGTACCCATCTACATCTTTGTCCTCCTCTCCAGCATTTATCCTAGCTGGAGATCCGGCAGCCTGAGGCGTCTCTCGTACTGTCCTACGTAAGGCAGTGCTCCTGGCCTCCGTCCCTACGCAACAGACTGAGGTATGGTCCGTCTTCCCCGACCCAGCAGACGCCGTTCCCGTTCCCGTTCCCGTTCCTGTTGGCAGCTGCTAACCAATCCCCCTCGACAGCACCACCATCGCTGGTGATGCCCCATGGTCTACGAATACGTCGTCAGTGGCCACCGTCCCTCGTTTACGATCCGCATTTCCCTCTTTGAACACTACTTTGCGTGTGCTCTGATTTCCCATCGTCGATTCTTCTGGCCGTTAGCCCCTGAATACGAACTGCCGGGGCACCCAGACCAACAAGCATGAACGGGGACCTGAGCCTCTCTCAGGCCCTGGGTGGCCTTCGCATCGCCAACCCTGACGATGCCGCCGAGGCCGCCTCTGCCTCTGTATTGGATACCACTACTACCACCGCCTTGACACCGTCCTCCCCCCCTCAACCCTCGACAGAATCACTGGCCGATACTATCCATCTCGAACCCGTCAACGCCGGCGTCGAACCTATTCTCAACGATCCCCGATTCGCTGCGTCTCCCGGACAGTTCGACGTGACTCCTGAATCCGCCGCTACCGACTCCTCTCACCAATCCCCTCAACTCGACATGTCGAGATTGTCTATATACGGTCTGCCCAATATTCCCGAACCCAATCCGTCCTATCCCGCCAATGACTCTGCTCCGGTAGACTCGCAAGCCAGCTACACCTCCAGCCACCAAGCACCGCCTGTTGCTGGCGGCCACCTGCCTCCAAGGAGAAGCTCTCGAGGGGTGGGCGGTGGCTACACCCCTGCTCCGACAACCTCCCAGCCCAACCCCCCATATGCTGGAGATGCTCCAGTACCATCAAGCAGCGAAGAATGGAAAGACCGTGGCGCAGCAGTGGGCGTTCGTCGAGAGGTAGATGCAAATGGCCGCACCGTCGTCAGACAAGTCAAGAAGGGCGTCCGTGACTTCAATTTTGGCCGGGTCCTTGGCGAGGGATCCTACAGCAGCGTGTACCTCGCCACCGACCGCCAAACTCTGAAGGAATATGCAATTAAAGTTCTGGAGAAGCGACACATCATCAAAGAGAAAAAGATCAAATACGTCAATATTGAAAAAAACACCCTCAACCGCCTCACCGAACATCCTGGCATCGTTCGACTTTACTATACTTTTCAGGACGAAACATCACTCTATTATGTGCTTGATTTGTGTAACGGGGGAGAGCTTCTCGGTGTGTTGAAGAAGACTGGCACGTTCGATGTCGAATGCACAAAGTTTTACGGTGCCCAAATTCTCGACGCCATCGACTACATGCACTCGCGCGGGGTCATCCACCGTGATTTGAAGCCCGAGAACGTGCTTCTCGATGATCAGATGCACGTCAAGATCACTGATTTTGGTACTGCAAAGTTGTTGAAAGACCCCCGTGAGGGCAGAAATCAGAGTCAACCCGACAGAGGGGTACCTGATCCTGGGCCACGCGATGGAGAAGATGATGACAGAGCAGCTTCGTTTGTTGGGACAGCTGAGTATGTCAGTCCAGAACTTCTCACGCACAAGAATGCCTGCAAGGCTAGTGATCTATGGGCGTACGGGTGCATAATCTATCAGCTACTGGCAGGGCGACCTCCTTTCAAAGGGGGCAGTGAGTATCTAACATTTCAGAAGATTGTCAATCTGGAATATGATTTCCCTCCAGGCTTCCCCCCAGCGGCACGCGATCTTGTGGAGCGATGCCTTGTCTTGGACCCTGCCCGACGCCTGACTATTGAGCACATTAAAAACCACGAATTTTTCGATGGTCAGTCTTTCGGCAAGGGATTATGGCGAACGAAGGCCCCGAGACTGCGCCCATATGTTCCACCTCAACAGGAACCTACCTTGATTCAACTCAATGGCTTCCCCGCCGCACAAATGCCATTGTCTAATTCTCGTGCACCTTTGTTACAAACCAACCCTTCAAATGGAAGTAGTCGTCCATCCAGGATAATTACCGAACTCCCTCCTCCAACCCAATTGGACATCGAATGGTCGCCTGTCCTAACTCGGAACAATGAACGGATTCTTAAGCTGGGAGACTTGATGGTTGTATCAACACCATTACCTTCAAGCCCTCATGGGAAAGGCTCTGACGAAGGTCATAAGAAGCTCTCCAGGTTTTTTGGAGGAAGTACGACAAAGAAGCGACAGAGATTGGTAATGATTACGTCTAGTGGTCGTATTGTGCTCGCTCCTGCGGGCGGTGAAGAGAAGCGAGCCAAACAAGAGATATCACTCCTGGCTCAAGACTGTTCTTGGAGGACCCAGAAAGATGCCAAGGGTCAAATCGTATGGTGTGTTGATACGGTAAGCTAATCTACCTTGTTGGTTTACGAATTTCGCTTACATTTTACCACAGGGCGGACAGCATTATACATTTGAGGAGACAAAATCTTCACCACCACCCGAAAGTGGGTTATCAGCAGCTGCTGACTGGATCGAGTGCTTAGAAAGGGCCCGAGATCTTGCCATGTCTCAAAGCATGCCTGCGGCTTATGCCAGTGATAATGGATTTGCCGACATGTCATCAGCAGTTTCGAGCCCTGCTAGCACGCTTGGGGGTCGGGCTACATATTCTGATGGTTTTGGTGTCAGTGATCGACAAGGTCGCAACCACCTGAGCAAAAACCAAGGAGCCCCCGAAGATCCGGCACCAAAACGGAATCGCTTTAGCAAGAGACAGTCGAGGAGCGGACTTGGATCTGCGTTTTGAGGTCGACCATTGCTAAGCTTGAAGGATACCCAGTGGCTACTAAAGCCGTTGGATTGATCTCCTTGAAAATTTTTTGCCTCTTACCTTTCATATTTAGTTCGGTCATGGGCATTGGCAGCGAGGCGTACTACTATGGGGTTTCATTTCTTGTGAGGTTGAGGGAAGCATTTTTTATGCATTTTTGAGCATTGAGGAGTGGCACCGTGGCTGCAAAGATCATATGTCATGCACAACAAACAATAGCCATATTATGGGCGCTTCATAAGCTCTCAATTGGTTGTGATTTCAATGTTTGTTGTTTGCTGGCCGCCTAATACAGAAGGCTGAATGAGTCTACTATCCTGTTCTACCTACTTTCGGGTGATGGGATAGGATGGATTATGACTCACTTGGCCTTGAAGACTACATTTGAAGATCATATTGCATACGGGACATGGTGATTAGACGAGAGGGCAAGTTGTATTGTATTCGGATTGGATGAAAACGCGCTTGGAGGTGGACTTGCAGACTAGCTGCTTATCACCAAGGCTTCCTGTAAACCCGAGCCTCTTTAAACAGAGCTCTTTTCATATACACAAATATGCTGCCCTTCCTCATTATCTGTGTCTTTTTTATAATAGATATTTACTCGGTTTCTTGGTAATTGATGCGCTTCTTGTTACTCTTCTTATCTTATCCCGTCTTTGTCTTGTAATCAATCACGTGACAATCCTGGAGAGGACTAGCGTTTTTCCTGAGTTCGCCGTTGCGATGCGACGCGACACGATCGCCTACAAACCTCTAAGCTCTGGTGAATCCTCAGCGGGAGCTGCTATTCATTCTCTTTTCGACACCCTAAATATCCACGAATATGCAGGCGCAATATCGCTCTTATGCGCAGCAGGTGCCTCAGCGCTCGCCTGCAAACCAGCGCAGAGGTGGAATTGGTATGCAATCGCGGCTGACTTGCTCTGTATCAACACGGTTTGGCTAATTCAGTGTCTATCAAGGGCCCATGATGTCTTCAGGACCCCACCCTTCGGTACCTCTCACTCAGGCTCAGATTGCCCAGCAGCAGCAGGCACAGGCGCATGCGAGTGAACTTGCAAAGAGACGTAGCCGCAAACCTACAGACAAGAATATGCCAGAGGGCGTCGAAGACAACATCATTGACAGCGAGGGCGTTCAACGATACAAAGACTTGAGAGATGTCGAGCGTCGACTCGATGCAACTATGACGCGTAAGCGACTTGATATTGTCGACAGCGCAAGTCGCAGCTTCAAGGTAAGTTGGTCATTAATTCTACTACGCGTAGCTTGCTGACTGGTGGTTTGCCTAGCGATACAAAACCCTTCGAGTCTGGATCAGCAACACGGTCGAAGACCAAATTTGGCAAAGCAATGGTCTGAACGTCGATGCTTTCGATTTCACCCCTAGTATGGAGGCCTCGTATCGTGTCAAGATTGAAGGTCGTCTGCTGGATGATGACGATGAGAAAGAAACGTCGGTGCCCGAGGCTGGTGATGACAAGGTGGAGCGGGATGGTGCCGGCTCTTCTCCCCAGAATTCCAAGTCGCAACCACACAAACCTCGCTTCTCCCACTTTTTCAAATCTTTGACCGTTGATTTTGACCGGTCGCGATTCCGAAACGGTTCTGAGCAAACGGTGGAATGGAAGAAGCCTGATGCTACATCTAGGGGCCAACCTAGTACGAATTTGTCGGCTGCGGCTGATTTCGACGAGCTCACATTTAAGCGGAATGGGGATGAGAATATGAACATCACTATCAACCTGTTTCGACAAGAGTCCCCAGAGACTTATCAGCTGAGCGCAGAGCTTGCTGAAGTGGTTGATATGACTGAGGCTACACAGCAAGACGCTGTTATGGGATTGTGGGAATATATCAAGCTTATGGGGCTCCAAGAAGATGAGGAGAAGCGCAACTTCCGCTGTGATGAGCTTTTGAAAAAGGTCGGTCTCATGTGTCTTTTATTATCAAGCCCTACTAACTGTTGGCCAGGTTGTAAAGCGTGGCGATGTCGGCTATATTCCCATGCTCAACGAATATGTCACGCAACACATTAGACCTCTTCCTCCTCTGCGCCTTCCGTACACGATCCGAGTCGACCAAGAGTTCCACAAAGACCCTCGACCTACCATTTACGATATCCAAGTCCCAGTGGAGGACACTTTCCGCGAGTCCCTGCTGCCTCTGATCAACAACCCACAGTATGCGGCCATGCTTAAGGATGTGACCGCGCTGGATGAACAACTTGCGAGAGTTGTCCAAGCCATTGCTGTTTCCAAGACCAAGCACTCATTTTTCACATCGCTGAGCGAGGACCCCGCCAACTTTGTCAAGCATTGGCTGAGTTCGCAGAAGAGGGACCTGGAGGTCATCATGGGAGAAGCCTCAAGAGGGGGTGGTGAGCATGTATCGGGCGATGAATGGCGTCGGGGAGGCAAGGATAGCGTATGGACTACTCAGAACGCCAGGGAGAGTGTCAATGTTTTGCTTTCCAAACAGCGCTAATGCAATGGCGGGCATCTTGAGTTCAAGGTTGGTAGGGACCTGGGAGTTAGGATTACAGGTTGATTTGACCCAAGAGTGTAGGATTCAATTGGCGTTAGCTGGGAGCAGGTCCATTGTACAGTAATACCAAGGGCTGTTGAATTGGCATGGTTGTGGAATCGTTGTCGCACTTGCAAGACCTGCCTATTTGTGCCTCTGAAACTTCATGGAGCACGAAACGCTCTGCAATTTGTTGGTGGTCTGATTTTGTTGGACATTGATCCGAGCATCGCTCGGTTGGATTAGGAGACTAGTATGCGTGATCAAGTGATCCGCGATGAAAGAAAGAGACCGCATGAGGCTAACTAAGGTCGGTGCTCTTGCGCAGCCATGATATTACCGTTGAGGGGGAACTGGGACAGCCGGCATGTTGCGAATTTGTTTAATTAAAAATTCCCTCTCATCGATAAACTGCTCATCATCTGTTCTGTCCTCTAGAAAATGTGATAAAAATGTGAGGAGTTTTTCGCGGTTCATGAGAAGGATCTTCTGGACAGCAATCGACTTGTGGGGATTGGCAACAAACACTTTGAAGACATGGAACCCTTCATATTGAACCATTTTGCGATCATCGCGAAGGAGATTCATGCATATCTTCAAGTGCTCGCCGCGATCGACATAGGCAGTCATGACACTATAGTTCGATCGATCCAAAAGAATCTCGCCCAAAAGCTTGATGGATTGGCGCTTGGTAACATAACTATTAGACCGGACCAGGATATTGTTGTACTTGTCGAAAAAAAGGTCGAAATTGGCAGATAAATATCGTGGCACCAATTCTTTGTGCCGTGTCAACAGTTCCTGAGTCGCATGTTAGGTCCGTAGTCACTGTTAGGGTGGGGATCTCTCGTACCCGGAAGGTAGTGAATGCATCAGCAGCTACCTCGAAGGAACTCTTATCGACCCAATCAAAGAACCTCCAAAACACTCCTCTACCACTTTGTGGGCGATCACGATCGATAGCATTGAGGCCCTTGGAACTTGAACCGGGCTCGTCCCCGTCGTCGTAGAGGATAATAGCGGCAGCCGCCTCGTTCTTGAGCAGCTCTCGTAGGACAGAGCCAGCTGGGGTAGCGCTTTCTTTGTGATCGTATCCTCGACATAGCTCGACGAGAACCTGCGGTCGGTTGCAGACAACGTAGGATAGCGCAATGGGATCGCTTTTGGGGGCAGCAGTGGCAGGTCGAAAGCGGAAGACGTAAGAGAAGATGACTTGTGTGTCCTTGCGAGACTCAAAGGGGAGGCGGTAGAGATTGACAGCGAGGAGATGCAGGAGATCCTCGTCGATCAGACCAGTGACAAGCTGGTAGATTTGTTCAGGGGAACTATCAGCCTCTTTGGAAGGTAAGTCAATGGGTCTGAAGGGGGATGGGGATATCTGCATTGGGTAGGGGTACTGGGCGGCTGAGGGTTTGGAGGGGTTAGATAGCGTACCATGAGTCCCTTGAAGGATAACTTTCATCTGGCCCAAGACCCGGGCCAGTTCCTCAGCCTGGAAAGGGTCAGTCGCAGACTAGATAGGGAGATGGTGGAGTAGCAACCTTGGAAGCACCATTGGGGCCCTCAAGCTTTGAGATGTGTTCACGAGCCTGTTTGGGCAAGTCGGTGACGGTGCGAGTTCGGGCTCGTCCAAATAGGAAAGACATCGTGATGATGTGTAAATCTGAGCTATGGTATCTGTGCGTCGGGGCGATGTAAAAGACTGTCACAAAAGTTCTGGAGCTATTAGTTTTGTAGCGCAGCTGTATGGTGAAGCGATTGAGTTGGGTTGGAGTGGTCCGGACGGACAAGTGGTGAGATAGCTCTGGATGGGGCTAAGAGACATGAACAAAGAAAGGTTTGAGCTAGCCGAGTTCAAGAGGAGAGACGCGACGTCGGACGAGTCTACCTAGTACTTATGAGTAGAAAAGAAAAGTCGCCGTCTTGATTGCAACTGAACAAACATCTAATAGACTGTGTAGACTAAATGTTTGGTTACCGCGAACGGCGGAGTAGGGGCGAGGGACGAGGGACGGAGTGATGAATGCACCGCGCGCACGCCCTCTGATCCACTTCGCTAGCTCCAGCTGTTTGGGGTTTCCGACAAGCGAGCGACAGGCATGGAATCAAGACAGGACAGGTTTTGGACGAGGTCTGGATATTGAAGGAACATTCATGGTCGGCTTTTTTTTTAGCAAGATTTTTTCTGTCGACCAACTTTCCCTGACGTGCATATGACTGTTTATGGGTAGTTGCCGGGCCAGGCCGGGTCTGTTCCTCACTATTGACATTGTTATTTGTTGTTGTGCCTAACTGTTCCTACCTAACCAGCCGCTATTGCCAACCACGCCTGGAGCCGTTAGGCGGTACCTTGGGCGGCAGGAAGGTACCTCCTAACGCCCCAAGGTTACAGGTAAGCTCCCAGGTGAGCGGAGTGAAAAATCGCGACCGATTAGCGATCAAGTTGTGTATGTACTGCATGCAAAACAGCACAGCGCCTCCCTGGCGCGCGAAAGTACTCTGTACCCAAACCCTGTTACTGATTGAATGCGCTGAGCCAAGCAACAAGTATCTTTGCTCCGGTCCGCTGGACCCGAATCACCCCACCAAATCCCCAGCAGTGCCATGAGCGATGGCGGGGCACACATCCTCCCCCACCTCAGTTGATTGAGTCACCCACCATCCCACCATCGCGAGGTGCTCTTTTCTGAAATCTGCCCCTCCATCAAATACATCTTTGACGTAGGGTAAATTTATCTCCATTTTCTGCCTGCTGATCAAAATATTACTGGTGAAAGATATTGACAGTGAGTCACAAAGCCAAATTTATTTTCCATTACTCATCTTTTTGACAATCATCGTGTACCATCCCTTCATCATCATCGCCTTGATCCCTTCCCTTTCTCTTCTTCCACGATCTTGGGGTTTTGATTTTGGTTGTTTCTCTAGCTAACAGTCCACCTCTCTATAGCCACCGCTATGTCTATTGACTTCCCAAAGGAAGAGGAGGCTACCATCCAGCGATGGCGTGAGATCAACGCCTTCCATCGCCAGGTTCGTCTCGACCCCGCAGAGAGCATTAATTTTTCTTCTTTGTTCTACTCGAACTTCCCTTGGCTGCGCTTTTGGCTAATCATATGCGTGCATAGCTGGAGCTTTCCGAAGGACGTCCCCGATATACCTTCTACGATGGCCCTCCTTTCGCGACTGGATTACCTCATTACGGTCATCTCCTGGCCTCCACAATCAAAGATGTTATTCCTCGGTACTGGTCTATGAAGGGTTTTCATGTGGAGCGACGGTTCGGCTGGGATACTCATGGCTTGCCGATCGAACATGAAATCGATAAAAAGCTTGGTATCTCCGGAAAGGCTGCCGTCATGGAGCTCGGTATTGCCAAATACAATGAGGAATGCCGGGCTATTGTCATGCGCTACGCTGCCGAATGGCGACACACAATCGAGCGTCTTGGGCGCTGGATCGATTTTGACAATGACTACAAGGTACAAATGATTCCCTCGGCTCTAAATTGCTGAGATAACTAGCTAATCAATGTCTCGAAGACCATGGATCCTAAGTTCATGGAGTCGGAGTGGTGGGTCTTCAAGCAACTCTTCGACAAGGGTCAGGTTTATCAGGGTCACCGTGTTATGCCCTACTCAACAGTTCTTACCACAGCTTTGAGCAACTTTGAGGCGAACCAAAACTACCAGGACGTTACTGATCCTGCTGTGGTTATTACTTTCCCTCTCGTGGATGACCCCGAAACCAACCTGCTGGCTTGGACTACTACGCCATGGACTCTTCCTTCGCACCTTGGCCTTGCCGCCCACCCTGATTTTGAATATGTGAAAATTCTAGATGAGAAGACCGGCAAACATTATATCCTGCTTGAAAAGCTCCTTGGAACACTTTACAAGGACCCCAAGAAGGCCAAATTCACCATTGTCTCCAAAATCAAGGGCAAGGAGATGCTGGGCTGGAAATACACTCCTCCCTTCGACTACTTTTACGAAGAGTTCAAAGATATCGCTTTCCGAGTTCTAAATGCTGAGTACGTCACGGCAGACAGTGGTGTTGGAATTGTTCACCAAGCTCCTGCGTTTGGTGAAGACGATTACAATGTTGCCCTAGCTGCGGGTATTATCACCGAAAAGCGCCCTCCGCCTGACCCCGTCAACGACACTGGACATTTCACATCCCGCGTTCGTGATTTTGAGGGAATTCACGTGAAAGAGGCGGACAAACTCATCATCAAACATTTGAAGGGGCTTGGCCGTATCGCCGCAGATTCACAGGTCAAGCATTCGTACCCAATGTGTCCTCGTTCAGACACTCCCCTGATTTACAGGGCAGTACCTTCTTGGTTTATCCGAATCCCCAAAATCATCCCCGACATGCTCAAGAACATCGAGGGATCCCACTGGGTCCCTAGTTTTGTGAAAGAGAAGCGATTCGCGAGCTGGATTGCCAATGCCCGAGATTGGAACGTTAGCCGCAACCGATACTGGGGCACCCCGATCCCTCTATGGGTCAGTGAAGATCTAGAGGAAAGAGTGTGCATCGGAAGCGTTGCTGAATTGCGTGAGCTGAGCGGGTATGAGGGAGACCTCTCTGACCTCCACCGTGACAAGATTGATCACATCACCATCCCCAGCAAGATGGGCAAGGGTCAGTTGAAGCGTATCGACGAAGTCTTCGACTGTTGGTTCGAGTCTGGAAGCATGCCCTATGCCAGTCAACATTACCCTTTCGAGAATGTTGACAAGTTTAACGATTCTTTCCCTGGAGATTTCATTGCTGAGGGTCTTGACCAAACCCGGGGCTGGTTTTATACACTTCTTGTTCTAGGAACTCATTTGTTTGGACGTTCTCCGTTCAAGAATTGTGTCGTCAATGGAATCGTCCTTGCCGAGGACGGGAAGAAGATGTCCAAGCGATTAAAAAACTTCCCTGACCCGAACATTGTCCTCTCTAAATATGGTTCAGACGCACTCCGTCTCTACCTCATCAACTCTCCTGTTGTCCGTGCCGAGCCCCTCCGCTTCAAGGAGTCGGGCGTCAAGGAGGTTGTGCAGAAAGTCTTGCTCCCTCTATGGAATAGTTATAAGTTCTTCGAGGGGCAAGTCGCGCTTTTGAAGAAAGTGGAGAGCATTGATTACAAGTGGGATCCCAGTATGGAATCCAGCAACACCAATGTTATGGATCGATGGATCCTGGCAAGCTGCCAAAGCTTGTTGCAGTTTGTGAATGAAGAAATGAAGGGTATGTGTCACGCTCCGCGATTTAACAATTCTGAAAGAATTAACATTGTTTGTCTAGGCTACCGACTGTACACTGTTGTTCCTCGACTCCTCGAACTCATTGACAACACGACCAACTGGTACATCAGATTTAACAGAAAGCGGCTGAAGGGAGAGAACGGTGTCAATGACACCTTGCACGCCCTAAACGCTCTCTTTGAAGTTCTCTTTACCCTTTGCCGTGGTTTGGCCCCATTCACTCCATTCCTCACCGACGAAATTTATCTAAGGCTTCTACCTCACATCCCTAAGGAACTACAAGGCGATGATCCTCGCAGCGTGCACTTCCTCCCATTCCCCGATGTCAGACAAGAGCTTTTTGATGCAGAAGTCGAACGTCGTGTAGGACGCATGCAGAAGGTGATTGAGCTCGCTCGAGTCTCTCGTGAACGCCGTGCGATTGGACTCAAGACCCCTCTCATGACGTTGGTGGTTCTCCACCATGATTCCCAGTACTTGGATGATATCAAATCACTGGAATCATATATCACCGAAGAACTAAACGTCCGAGACTTGGTGCTTTCCAGTGACGAGGCCAAGTACAAGGTGCGATATAGCGTTACTGCCGACTGGCCAGTCCTAGGAAAGAAGTTAAAGAAAGACATGGGACGTGTCAAGAAGGCCCTCCCAGGACTACAAAGCGAGCAGGTTCAGGCTTATGTGCAAGAGAAGTTCATCATGGTGGATGGAATTCGCCTTGAGGAAGGCGACCTAGTTGTGCGACGAGATGTTGATGAGTCATCAAAGAACCTCGAAACCAACACGGATAGCGATGTTCTTACTATTCTTGACACTGAGCTGCACCCAGAGTTGGCCCAGGAGGGACTTGCTCGTGAAATCATCAACAGAGTGCAGCGCCTCCGGAAGAAGGCTGGGCTACAGCCCACAGATGACATTCGCATGGAATACCGGGTGATTTCCGATCCTGAGAATGTGGGGCTGGAGGAAATGTTTGCGGCTCAATCATCGGCTTTTGAAAAGGCCCTACGCCGTCCTATCGATAAAGCAGGTGAGGAGTCGGCTGCCGAGTCTATCATTGCAGAGGAGGAGCAGGAGGTACAACAAGCGACCTGCGTGTTGCGTCTGTTGAAACTGTGATTACTCGGAAACAAAAGTAGACCTGAATGCAATCTTTCTGATGACAAGTGCCAAAAAAAAATATACAAACGCATGTGTGTCAATGCCATAAACTTACTGTCTCAATTCTACAATAAACTTGCACTGTAGTCTAAATGTTAGAGATGCCACATTGGTTCCCTCTGTGCATTGGTCATGTTCCAATTGCATGTTGTTATCTTGGCGCAATCTTCGTGTTTCTTCGATCAGCTAAATACATTCATGGTGCTCGTTGCCTTTAAACGTGGATTCATCGACACACATGCGTTTTCAGTGATATCAGACTTGGGTACACACCATAGCTAACTGTCAGGTAAAATAGTGCTGCTGCTGAATTGAATGAACAGCAAGTGATAGTGCTATGGTTCTGAGAGAGATGTCCCACTTACAAAGTATCACCGGATGAGCAGATTGACAAAAGAAATCTTGCCCAAATTTCTTAGAGCCTGGTTATAAACAAACACAGCCCCCTGCAGCTAAACACTGGGGAATTGGCCTCAATTCAGGAGAGTGGCCATGGATTGAGCCAAGAGGGAATGAGCATCTATTCCAAATACAGCTAAGCGCTCTCGTGCAAGCACACAGAGTTACCGTCTAGGTAATATACAAGCGGGCACAGCAGCTAACGTTATCGATATACTTAGTTAAAGCGTGGTTTTCCGTCTATGGATTGTTAATACACAAATAGACCCTAGCACAGCACTCTATTTTTTCGACGCAGCCTGTGATCATGTTAGAAATTATCATTTTAAGGGATTAAGCCTGAGAAACGAACCAGGTAACAACTCTTTAATGCCATAAATTCTTTGAGACATTTGTCTTTGTGGACAGCGTTGTAGTCAGCCACAATGCATCTTCCATAGACTGCCGCCTGTGAAAGTAGTGGTTGTTAGAGAACAGCACCCAATCGATGAACTGAGTGAGCATGACCAGGACTAACCTCGGCTGAGCACTGGGATACTGCCTTGGCAAATTTTTGGATGGGGCGTGTGTTTGTACGGTTCATCTCGGCCAGGACAGCGCTTTGGTGGCATGGGATTGACAAATTAAGAGTGAATACCCTGAGGGATCATTGATTTGGAGAGTACTGTGCGTCGCACACGGACAGCCCCAATCAGCATCTGGGACATGCCCAAAAGCCCCACCAAGATCTCCGGCCCAACCAGCCACCCACTATACGCGCTAAGAACGTTCTTTGCGACTTGGGACGCGATCGCGAAGCTGTGTTTTGCTTGTCTATCCCTGTCCCTTGTACGCCTCGTTCTTTCATCTTTGATTACACTGTGGCGCCTCCGGTTGCTAGATTGCGCGCGCCTCATTCTGTTCATTATCTCTTCACATCCCCATTGCTATTGCTGTGCATATTATACGTTTGCAAGTTACTCTTTCCAGCACTTCCAACCTCAAACCGTTCGCACAACCTCATCGCGCCGGCTCGGAACGCGCACTTCCCTTCTTGGCTATGGATCGATGATGGAACTGGACAGCCCACCGACACAACGCCGCTGATGTCCCTCGCCCAATTCCCTCTAGATGCGGTCCGTCTCGTGTCACACATGCAACCGCCGGACCCGGGGCCTCTCTCTCCTCTTCCATCCGACGATGGCAACTCCAGTGTTGTCAGTCGGCCGCCTTCGAGCCAAGATCCTTACTACTCTAATGATGGTTTGTTCAGTTTGGTCGCAAAACTCGTCGCTTCACTGGCTAACGTCCATAGATATCGCCGCCTTACACGCAGTTGTCGTCGCCGCGCAGGACATTCTCGATTCTGCCCCAGAACCAAAGCCACTCCCCGCCGCTGCTCTTTTCAATGCTTACGATGCCATTCTTCCCAATTATGGCATCGATCCCGATTCCGATCATCATCTTTCCGCCTTTATCTTCCGGATAGGTGGGGAAGGAGGAGATGGTAGCCTGGTGGACAAATTTCAATCTATCCTCGGCCGCATGGGCATCGTACTCGAATTCGGCGACAGCACTACTGAATCACCACAACCTTCATTCTCAACATCGTCACCTCATGGTTCACTTAATCGACATAGAAACAACAACGAAAGGCCGTCTCCCGGTCATATTGAAAGCGAGGAACTGGAACAACCCCAGGATCCTCTTCCCTTCATCGCGGAGTCACAGCATATCGACCAAGAAAACCATGAGCCTTCGCGGCCGGACGAAGAAGACGAAATTCGCATGCAGGCCCAGCGTGCAGCTTTATCCACCATCCTAGGCCGCTGGCGTTCACAGGCTTTGGGAAGGAGGCAACTACTTCAACACGAGAGGATCGATGAAAGCCCGGAAGAGGCTGTCTACCCCAGTTCTAATCCAATTCAAAGCAATACAATCATACGCACACAAGTTGAACCCGAACCTGAAACTGAGGAAGTTTCTGGCAGTGTACTAAATGAACTTGAACATCGACCTGGAAAAGAAAACACGATAACCACTGTCAAGACACAGCAGGATTCCTTGCGGTCTCTGTTGCATCCTCCTCATTTGACCAATGTCAACTCTCAGATTATACAATCCGAACAAGCCCAGCGTAACAATACTCCCACAGCATCGCACCCAGAGGAAACAACTGTTCAAGAGAGAAGCCCTGTGGATCAGCATTTAGCCAGGAGTCCTGTTGAGGGAAGCTTTGTTAGCGCTTCTCGAGCACCTGAATTGGCTTCTCCACAACAAGTCAATGAGGTCGGTCCTATGCCAGGACATGACGGGCAAGGGCTCACAGAACAGATACCCGAACCGCACGAAGAGGAATCTCGTCCGTCTACTCCAATTCGCCTCCCCGGGGAACCCGACACCATAGAATTGGAGACGAGACATCAAAAACTTATGAAGCAGGCTGAACGAGCTCGCAGACTGTATCTTGCCAGTAAAGTTTTTAATCATTGGGCAGACCGTACCGCACGCCGCCTGGAACGAGATGCGGTTGCCAGGCGCCACATGATTCGATTCCGCTATTTCCGAGCGTGGACTCAGGCGCCGGTGTTGAGAGAACAAACAATTGACAACATGAGATCCAATTTAGTCGTGAAGAAGTGGCAACGCATGGGGAAGTCCAATGATGACCTCGGCCGTATTGCTGAGGAGGTTGCTACGTTCTATCGCCTCGAATCAGTCCACAAAATTCTGAACCAATGGTCTTGCCACCGCCTTCAACATGTCGGCAGAGGCATGATGGCTTCTCGGAGCAGAAACAGAGCACTCTCCAATTGGATATCGCAATCATCAGCAGACCAAGCGCTGTCTGAAGCCATTGAAGCGCAATTGAAACTTCGGGGCGAGCAAGACGTGTTGATGAAATGGAGGAGCCATGCCAACAAAGAAGCAACACAATCCTATACATCCCAACGCATTGCCATTATCCAGCAAACCTTTGATCATATACGGAATTGGTGGGATCAGACGGAAGTCGAGCGCCGGGCAGTGGCGTACCGACACCGCTTGCTGATTAAAAAGGCATGCTCGGCTTTTGATCAGTGGAATATACAGGCCAGGGCGCAGGCGTTTGTTTGGAGGCGTGAATATGTCTCTGTAAAACGCGTATTTGACAGATGGTGCCAACGTGCTGAGCAGATGGAGCAAATGCAACACGCTGCCCATTCCTGTTATGAGGACCATGCCAAGTCTAAGATTTTGCAATGTGTTCGCCGTCAAGAAGCCCAATCATTACAGATGACTTATCTGGAGAACCGGGCTTGTCTGTATATTCGGGGGATCCTTATGTTGAAAGTATTCGAGAAAGGAATAAAGCAGCAAAAAGACCGGGACAAGCAGTCCGTAAAGCGATATTTGATGGCAAGGTTCACTCAAGTATCATCTGCGAGAAAAAAGCGAAATTTCTTTGCTGCTCTCGATAAATGGAGTGAATCTACATCCATGGGTCAGACGCTGGCTCAACACGCCTATGATCTGAAAATATTACATGAAAATCAACAACATCTCACAGTCTTAGAATCATGGACCGCACAGGCGGAGGTTGGTCAGAGAGCGTTGCATAATGCCCATTTTCAGCATGGATGTAGCTTGCTGGAAATCTGGAAGGCTCACACTGCATATCTCGATGAGCGAGACATGGAAGCTTGGCAGCTGTGGGCAAGTGAGCGGCAGCGAAATTGTTTGAAGGAATGGTCGATCGCCTCATTGCAACAGAGCGGTCAAGCGCATACTGCATCAGAGGTACGAAAAAAACACGACCGCCAAAAAAGGAATCGCTATGCGCAGCAGTGGAGGCATTTGGGTGATAGGCTTAAACCAGAGAATGGATCTTTCCGGGCATCAACAATATTCCCTCAAGGAAGTTATCGGGGTAGCTGGAGAGCACTCTCAGGAAGACGTTCTGTTATCAGACGAAGCGACAAGATTCCCGATTACTCGGCAAGTACTGTCGAGACCCCAACTCGGTGGACAGGACATCCCACAGTAGTATCTAGCATCCTACCCGCAAGTTCAATGGCACCTGTGAGGGAGGTGGACGAGGATGGGGCATCTTCGACCACTGCTGAGGATGTGGGAATGGTGACATCTCCTTCAAAGAAGGCTCAAGATCGGAGAGCTAATCGGTTCTTCTTATTGTCTTCTACAACACCGAGGGCACCCGTGCCGTTACACTTGGAGCGAGGATTCCATGAGGATGACAATGATTCTATATTGGACGAAAATGAGAATATTCACCAACTGGGCCAACAGCGTAGGTCCGAAAGGTCAACGCAGGGCGTTACTACAACGATTCCGGCGCAGACCGAATCTCTCAGGGCTGAAAACTCTGAGCATCCACCATCAATCTTGCGCCCTTCCGCTCCAGTTAAACCGTTTGGATCTCGGGCAGGGGAAAAACCTTTGGGAATGCCACCCGGTATCCAGTCACTCTCTCGGGCTCAGGTCACTAAGTCCGTCGGCTCGAAATCTTCAGGGCTGCGGTATGGCATCAGTCAATCCTCCAAACCCATCCCTTCGGCCAGATCTGTCCGAATACGATCACCGAAATCCTTCAATGTCACAACCCCAAGACCACTTAATCATAATGCTATAAATTGATGACTCATGCACTCTGGAGCGCCGGTTTA
Source organism: Calonectria leucothoes (assembly GCA_002179835.1). NCBI lineage: Eukaryota > Fungi > Ascomycota > Sordariomycetes > Hypocreales > Nectriaceae > Calonectria > Calonectria leucothoes. The sequence goes on from NAJI01000049.1 coordinate 80,785, forward strand.
CTTGAATATAAAGGAAGAGGCTTGGAATGTGGAAAACAGTTTTGTTCTGTTTTGTTTTCGAACTGGCAATTCTGGACAGATCTGAAGGCACTTTTCAGTCTGTTGGGTGATTGCCTTTCAATAATATACCCTTTTTTGTCGTTGTTGTTGTTGCATAATGCTATGGCAAGGAGCTGGAGGCGTTTTGGATGGAAAATGTGGAAACTGAGACCCTAAAACAGCAGGCACATCTAAAGATTGAATGAATAATTAATGATTCAACGCTCCGATTCATTGCTCAACTTGGATTTCATCCCACATGAATGCCTAGCCGTCCGCACTAATCACTGACCCTTGTCCTATTTGTAAAAAGTGGCGATGTTTGGTGCTTGGAAATGGTGTTCACGTCCAGTTAAAAGTCATGTATTTCGCATTACTGATTAGCTAGCTCAATGAAACTGATAAAAAAAAAAAGGCATTACATCACTAGGGGGGGCCGGTCGGAATTGGATGTCCTAGAAAGTTGCGCTATCTTATCAGTCGCCCTTTGGACATTGGAGGGGTAAAAAAAGCCCAACTACTCCTCTCCAACCCGCCCGCCAACGGACAATTGCGCCATCGAAAGAACTCGCCTTGTACCCAAGGTTGAGTGGTTCGATTTCTGTCATCCCCATTTACCTATTTGTGCTTTGCGAATTCCATCAGTGTCTTGCCCCAATCTTCCAGCGGCCGCCCGAGGCCAACCCCAGCCATGTCACCGAACTCGGCCCCTCCTCCGTCCTCCGAACCCGTCGCTTCAAACCTGTCCTCGTCGGCGCGCCTCGTCGCTCTCCCAGTGTTCAAGCCAGACCTGCACGAGCGTGCCTGGGCCTCAGTCCCCCATCCGACTCTTCCTCTCATCGCCACCGCCCATTCCAAGAGCGTCACCGTCTTTTCCCTTTCCTCCGCATCTGCTCACAGCACCCTCACCGGTGGCCACACCCGCTCCGTACGCTCCGTCGCTTGGAAGCCCGACCTGCCCCCTCACAAGCTCTGTCTCGTCACTGGCAGCTTCGATTCCACCGCCGGCATCTGGCGCTGGGATGGCGATGCCGCCTCCGGCATTGCGGCTAGCGACGGGCCCCTTGAGGTCGAGGTGACGGCTCACCAGCTACGAAAGACGAATCCAGACGATAGCGATGAAGACGCCGGCCCCAATGCTGCCGACAAAGACTGGGAGTTTACGCTGGTTCTCGAGGGCCATGATTCCGAAATTAAGTCATGCGCATTCTCCCCCTCGGGAACTTACCTCGCCACATGTTCGCGTGACAAATCCGTGTGGATATGGGAGGATATAGGGGCTTCCGAGGCCGATGATGAGTGGGAAACTATTGCTGTGCTAAACGAGCACGAGGGTGACGTCAAGGCTGTCGCATGGTGCCCGGATGTTCCCGGCCGCAACGCCCGCCGCAGCTACGGCGCCGATGTCCTCGCAAGTGCGAGCTACGACAACACGATCCGTATCTGGCGCGAGGATGGCGACTCCGAGTGGGTGTGTGTCTCTGTGCTAGAGGGTCATGAGGGTACCGTCTGGGGACTGCAGTGGGAGGCCCGTCCTCGCGATGGTGACCGCTTCCCCCGGCTCCTTAGCTTCTCGGCCGACGGCACTATACGTGTATGGGCGCTCGCCGAGGAAGACGCCGACGCGGGGGATGATGGGCCGGGAGGGGGCTCGAGGAGTGCTCTGGGCGGCATTCCCAACACCATGCGAAGATCGCTGCGGGAGGAGTGGACATGCACTGCAACCCTCCCCAAGGTTCACAATCGAGATATCTACTCCGTCGCCTGGAGCGCAGACTCTGGCCTGGTTGCCAGCACAGGCAGCGACGGCATCGTGGGGCTGTACGGGGAAGATGAAGACGCCGAGTCAAAGGGCGAGGCGGGCAAGGCATCAAAATGGAGTTTGTTGACCACACAACCCAACGCCCACGGGCCCTACGAAGTCAACCATGTTACTTGGTGCAAACGATATGACGTTTCATCCGAGCGCCGAGGCAAAGAGGAGATGCTTGTTACAACAGGCGACGACGGCACGGTTCAACCCTGGCAGGTAGATGTTCCTAGTTAGTATATATATTTAGTCCAAGTAAATTCAAAGTGCAAGGCAAACAATCTTCATCGAAACTTTCAGTGTAAATATAAATTACAGTGTCTATGTATCTTAGGATTGAACAAGATGAAATTCATATTCACAAACAAAATAAATCATGCTTTCCTCCATGCGCCCAATGCTGATGCAACAGGCACAAATAGGCTATCCTTTCATCTAGGAGGATATGATACAAAATGGGTTATACATGAAGGTGCCATTCCTCCTTTCACACCATCTAAGCTTACGTTGCATCCCCCAAGAACGAACGTCGATGCTGTTGTGCGTTTGGTGCCAGTTTCATCCCCCCCCCCAAAAAAAACATGCAAAACCCGTGTCTAAAACGCGTTCGGTTTCAGTCACCCAATTTCTTTCTTTCCCTTAGTTTCTTCGTCTTAATCTTTACTCGCCCTTCAGCTTGTCCTGCTTCACGGTAAAAGCCATCTCGAGAAGCTCTTGCTCCTCCTTTGTGTGCACGTGCTTCAGACCCGTGGCCACGGATGCACTAGGGTTGCGACCAGCGTACATGACGTGCTTGCGGTGGTGGTGCTCAGTCTGGTTCAGCAGAGTTTCGATGCGGGGCTGGGTGAAACTCCAGGCACCTGCGTTAAGAGGCTCCTCCTGGGCCCAGACGATAGTCTTGGCGTTAGGGTACATGTCGAGGTTCTCCTTGAGTTGTTGCCAGGGGAAGGGGTTCAGCTGCTCAATACGGGTGAAGGCGACATTGTCGATGTTGTTATCGGCACGGTACTTGTGGAGGGCAGCCCAGACCTGACCAGTGCAAAGAATGACCCGGTCAATCTCCTCAGGAGTTTTGATAGCGCCAGTCTGGTGCTCAGGGTCAGGAATGATCCATTGGAAACCAGCGTCGGGACCGGTAAAGTCCTCAATGTCGGAGCGGGCCAGAGGGTGACGGAGCAGCGACTTGGAGAAGAAGATGACAAGGGCTATAGGGGATTTAGTTAGCACGCAGATTTTCTATGAGAAAGGGTATTAAACTTACGCTTTCGGAACTGGCGGTGCATCTGTCGGCGCAGAGCATGGAACAGGTTGGCAGGAGTGGTGAAGTAAGCAATCTGCATGTTGCTATCCTGGTGCTGGCGGAGGAGCTTCTCGCCGGAAGGAAACTCGCGGGGATCCTCGTTGCTTAGCTGAAGGTAACGCTCGAGGCGGCCGGAAGAGTGCTCAGGGCCCTGGCCATCATATCCGTGGGGTAGAGACATGACGAGACCAGTTCGCTGCATCCATTTGACCTCACCAGATGCGATGAACTGGTCAATGATACACTGAGCATTGTTGGCGAAGTCACCAAATTGGGCCTCCCACATAACAAGGGCATTGGGCGAAGACAGAGAGTAACCGTACTCGAAACCGAGAGCACCGTACTCGCTAAGAGATGAGTTGGAGATGACAAACTTTCCTTGGTCCTTGCTGAGATTCTGGATAGGAGTGTAGATTTCTTCAGTCTCCTGGTCATGGAAGACAGCATGACGCTGAGAAAAGGTACCGCGCTCGACATCCTGACCGGAAACACGGACGTGGTAACCCTCGATGGCAAGCGAACCAAAGGCAAGTGCCTCAGCGGTAGGCATGTCAATGTTCTTACCCTCAATAACTGATTTGGTGCGGTTGGCAAGGATACGCTTCAAGTTGCGGTGAACAGCGAAGCCTTCAGGGGCACTTCCAACAACCTCGCCAATGTGCTCCAGAGTCTTGAGATCAACGCGGGTCTCGTTGTGCTCCAGAACCTCAGTCGCCAACTCCTTGGGAGACTTGAAGCCGTTCCAGGCGGAGGTGGTCCATTCTTTGGAAGTGGGAGTATACTCCTTGGATTTTGTGAAGCTCTCCTCAAGCATTCCCCACACCCACTGCTTGTGTTCCTCAACATCCTCCTTGGTGAAGGTACCCTCCTCGAGAAGCTTGTTAACGTAGATGTCGATCTGAGGGTCTTTTGACTGGATACGCTTGTACATGAGGGGCTGGGTGAAAGAGGGTTGATCAGTCTCGTTGTGACCATACTTGCGGTAACAGTTGATGTCAATGACGACATCGTGCTGGAACTCGGCACGCCAGTCAGCAGCAAGCTGGCAGACAAAGTTGACGGCTTCAACATCATCAGCGTTGACGTGGAAAACGGGTGCGTCAATTGATTTGGCAATATCCGTGCAGTACGCGGTAGATCGGGAGAATCGAGGGTCGGTGGTAAAACCGATCTGGTTGTTCACCACAAGGTGGATGGTACCACCAGTGGAAAATGCGGGCAGGGAGTGGAATCCAAGGCACTCGTAGACAATACCCTGACCAGCAATAGCAGCATCACCGTGGAGCAGAACGCTCATGGCGGTGCGGTGAGTCTTCTCGTCATTATTGTAATGCTGAATAGCACGGGTCTTGCCCAGGACGACAGGGTCCTCGGCCTCGAGATGGGAGGGGTTGGCAACGAGAGAGAGCTGCACACGCTTGCCAGAAGGAGTGGGACGCTCAAAGTTCATACCGAGATGGTACTTGACGTCACCGGAGCCCTCATCCTCAGCACCGCTAGTACCAGCAAACTCACTGAAAATCGACTCGTTTGGCTTGCGGACAACGTTGCTAAGAACGTTCAAGCGACCGCGGTGAGGCATACCAATGACAATATCCTTGACGCCATAATCAACACTGCGGTCGATGAGGGCCTTCATGCCAGGCACCAGGGTTTCGCAACCCTCGAGACCAAATCGCTTGTCGTTGGGGTACTTGGTAGCCAGGAAGGACTCGAAGCTGGAGCTCCAAATAAGTCGGTCAAGAATACGGCGCTTCTCGTCAATGGAGTATTTGAAGGGCTGGGGGACTTCAAGGCGCTCACGAAGCCAATCGCACTTCTCGCGATCAGGGATATGAATGAATTCGACGCCAAAGGAACCGCAGTAGATCTTCTCGCAAGCATCGACAATCTCACGGAGGGTCATCTTCTCGCGGCCCTCGCGCTTGAATCGGGGCAGGATTCCGGGTCCGAGAGCGTACTCGGCATCGAGGTCCTTCTCCGTGAACTGGTAATATTCGAGGGTGAGTTCCTTGGGTCTGGTGCTCTTGGTGTCCTTGGAGTTGCGGATATCGAGAGGGTCAATGTTGGCGGTGTGGTGGCCACGAGCCTGGTAGGCGCGAACGAGAAGCTGAACCTTGAGATGGTTGGTGACGTCGGAGCCATCCTCGAGGGCCAAACCGCCAGAGAGACGAGGAACACCACCCGTCATGTTAGGGACCAGGTTGGGAGGAGGCTGGAAGGCCTGAGAAACAGGCATATCGCCACTCTCCATGTTCTTGAAGTAAACCTGCCAAGAGACGTGGACGCTCTCGGGGTCTTGCTTCCACTGCATGTACATTTCGTCAATGTAGTTGGCGGTACTTCCAGAGAGGAAGTTATCACTAGGATCGGGGGGCGCCTGGGTTGCGCTGGTGGCGTAGGTGCGGCGGGCAGCGAGAGCCAGCGGGCGGCGGGCAGAGGCAAGCTTCCATGATGAAGTCCTGGCCGAGGTGGTCGAGATGAAGGTGGAAGACGAAGCGCATCGAGCGCCATGGAGGAGCTTGGAGCTCGCTCGGCAGAGGGAATTCCTCAACATGGTGATGATTCTTGACCAAACAGAACCGAAGACGTAGCAAGCAAAGGGGGAGAAGGTTTAGGCGAAGAGACGGAAGGGAAGCATCCCCTAGTAAGTAAGCTAGAGCTGCGACACAAGCAAAGGAACGGCGGAGTAAGTCGTTCGAATGGAAATTGAGTCGAGTCACTAAGACAAACAAGAAAACAAGGCAATTGCTTTGGGGAGGGGAGTGTAGAAGAAGAAAGTACGGGAGTGACGGGACACGGGGACACGAGGGAGGAAGAAAATGCTCTCGGAGGTCATGGAGGTCGGAGGTCGGTTGGAAGTACGTAGTGAAAGTACATACTGTACGTAACTTTGATGTCCGTCAGGGCCTGTTTCACTGGGGAAAATGGGTATGACGGTGCCCTGCAGCCTCAGGAAAACCGGTTCCAGCGACGAGGGGCAACGCCTATTGGGCAGGCGACACCGTAGCGCACTACGGCCACTGAAAAAAAAGGTTTTCTGGTCAGTCATCCAGCGGCAAGTGGACGCCTAGGTTGGTCATGAGCGAGCTGCGGAGAACCTATGAAGCACCCCTGCTCAGAGCGTAGAAAAAAAATACAGTGGACTTTGATGCCGAATGCTAGACCAAAACGTGCGTAAAAGCAGTGCGGGCATCTAGCTCAACACGGCCCGGACCAGCCACTCACCGCGCTGTGTTGCATTGCTGTGCGTCGTCATTGGTTGCCTACCCCGGTACAGCGTCAGCTCCAGGCGTCATGAGGACCCATTTGGGGGTCAAACCGTGCCTTTCGGGGACTCCAAACAGGCTAAGGGGTTAGGTTTACCGAGGATCGCAGTCCGTGTCGATCCGTGCGCACACTGTAAAATCCTCCCCTCCCCGTCGCTGTCGCGGTCAGAAGCTGTCGAAGCTCAGCTGGCTCATCACTAGCACTAAAGTGGCAGCCCATCCGGGGGTATGATTCCGTGCAGGAGCCCTCTTTGACTGTGGCTCAGAAAGTCTGAACAAAACACCTGTCTCGCAGACCGTAGTAGCCGAAACAACATTCAACGTCAGCGGTCTTACTCGGCGGATACACATACAGTCTCGGGGCAGAGGAAGCACATCTCGCACGGCCAGGGGCACACGGGAAAGAGACAATGAGATTGCGGAGAAAATGTCATGACGGTGCTGCACCTCTGGCCTGTTTGTGCAGGGTGGAATAGCCGGCGCCACACAGAGCCGCAGGGATCGTTTCAGCAACAATACCAAAACTTGAGCAAAACCCCCAACAGTATGACCATTGCAGCCAAGAGTGGGCCATTCACATTCGCGGCGGAAGCTATTATGAAGGTTCCGAGAATTCCACGGCTTCTAGGAGCTTTCGGCAAATGCTCACAGCCACACATCAGCTTCGGCGATACACGTCCGAGAAGCCACATGTTCTCCAAGTGCTTGGAGGCGGCTCCAAGGTGGGGACTGAGGGCTCCCTTACCTAGGTTACCTAACACAGGGTACGTACCTTCGCCAGGCTCCCCACTCTCAACTTCGGGTCCCACTTTATTGCAGCAAGGCGGAAGGCTGCTGTTGTTGGCTGCATAGAAACGAAAGGCTTTGACAACGACATCACAACTTCAAACAAAAGAGACGAACTTCGGTGCTCGGGTACACATTGTCACTACGCAAGCGGACTACCCAGATCTCTTCTTCACCACTTGCGGTTGCCAAATAACCCACTCCCGCCCTCCCTCTTCCACGGCGCCACCTCCGTTCTCCCCAGCCGTCTCACCGTGAATCCAAGCCTTGTCCACTCAGCCAAGGAGCAACCCACCCACCCCTTCCAAGGCCCCATCCTGCCACTTTTATTCTCGCCATCACTGTAGTCTTCACAAAACCCGCACACACACCGGGGCATGAGGATTCTCCTCTATTACCAGTAGAGGCATCCCCTGGTACAGGCAGCGCAATACACGCTCCACCCGCCCACCATGGCCATTCCAGCAGGTCGGACCCTTTTCAAGAAGAAGGATGGGATCTTAACACTCACCACTGACCATCAATTCGTCACATGGACTCCAAACAGTGGTGGTCCCCCCACCGTTTCTCTAACTGTTGCCAACATTACCAGTAAGAAAAAGCGTGTCACCAATCTCATCCCAACGCTGACCTTGTCCCGTTCAGACCTTCAACAGACCCCTGACACTGCAGCCAAGGTTATGCTTAAAATTTTCGAGAAGACAGCTGAGGCCGCTGAACCGGTCACCTATCTCTTTCATTTCAACACAAGCGAGGCTAAGGCCGAGGCCAAAGCAGTCAAGGATCTCTTATCACGCTTGCTCACTGAAGCTCGCAGCACTGATACTGGTGTACCCAAACCTTCAGCATCAGGTTCAGGAGGTTCATCCACTCCAAACGCCAATGGAAACTCCGGGGGCGCTTCCGCATCCATGGCATTTGCCAATACCGTCAATTCCAACCCGTCGCTTCGGTGGTTCGATGACGCCCAGCTTAAAAATGATATTGAACTGCAGCAGTCCCTAATGAAAAAAGACACTAGTTTGCATCAAACTTATGTCGAAGCTATGCAAACGAAACCTGACTCCATATCTGGAGCTGCTTTCAATTCCCAATTCTGGTCTACTCGAACTAATCTCCTCCGCGCACATGCCATTGAGATCAACCAAAAGAAGGGTGCATATAATGTCCTATCAACCGTGAAACCCCGGACTGTCGATGGCGAACTCAAGCTTAACATCAGTGTTGAGCAAGTTCAAATGATCTTTTCCCAGCATCCGCTAGTCAAACGTATATACAATGAGAATGTCCCCAAGCTGTCTGAAGCTCAATTCTGGTCTCGCTTCTTTCTCAGCAGACTTTCCAAGAAATTACGAGGTGAACGCGTCAATGAAAACGACACGACTGATCCGGTATTCGACAAGTACGATGCCAGTGAAAATACACAAATCACTCAGAGCAAGATTATGGCACAGCAGGTTCCTCACATCATCGATATTGAAGCCAACGAGGAGAATCAGGGTGGATTCAAGAGTGGGAATGCCAAAGACGTCGAGATGCGGCCTCGGGCCAATATTCCAATCGTGAAAACCCTCAATAGCTTGAGCGAGAAGATTATGGCGAATGTCGCTCCTTCTGATGCCAACGTCGAGGATACGGACGGCGTGTACGACACCTATAACCAGCTAGCACTCCGAGATCTGAAAGGTGATGCCAAAGAGCATCGCATCAAGCTGAATGTTAAAGAACAAAGCAAGTTCTTCTCCAAAAGGGATTCTGCTCCATCGGCGAATGCGCTCATATTTGCGAAGCAAAAACCAAGCGATGTTCTCTTCGAGATCCAAGGTGACCTGGAGACGCTTGAGACCGATGCTGCTGGTGGCATTGATCTGCACGCTGGAATTGGGTTTGATGACGAAAGCGATAGTGATGAGGACGCACCAAAGAGGCCGCATGTCGGCTCAAGGGCAGCCCTCACTGCTGCCGATAAGGATGTCATGAAGGGAGTTCGTCAGCAACGTGCCCAAAAGTACGGCCATGAATCGGACTCTGCCACACCTATGGGTCTATCAACAGATCTCACGAGTAAATGCAGCCTCACTCATGCCACTACCATTGAATTTCTACATCAATTCTGGAATGCGTTCCTTTCGGGCGACCCGGATCGCGCCGCTGAGCTACAATATCTTGCCGAGTCTCTCAAGCGCTCAGCCACCCGTGTCACCGCCGTCGCCGATGAGGCCGAGAAGGAGCGTGAGGAATTCATCACCACCCGCAAGAAAGAGATTCGGGATCATTACCAACGCACTGGTAAAAAGATTCGATGGAAAGCAGAAAACGTCGGCGGTGGTCGCGCTGCCGTCATACGCCTCATGCAGCCTACGCTTGACGCACTGGAGAAAGCTGAGGCTGACTACCAACGGGCTTTGGCTGCAGAAAATATCCAGGCTTCCACAGAGGCAGCGTAAGAAGGGAATATGCATTTCTATACATTTCATAGGTGATAGAAATCTGACGGATGGGCTAAGAGACCATGTATTTTTCTCAAAGTGTCCAGCATTATATTTACCACACTAAAATATCAGAAATTATAAAAAATATGAAACCCATTCACTCTTAAAACGAAGTCCCTATGTACCTGTCTACACTTGTGCTTTTCATTCTGAAAAAATCCAAGTTTATACATTCTCGATATCGTACAATTGTAATAGTACAGTTTTATTTTTCATCTCAATCCTTTCCAAAGGATAATTTCCAAGTAATGCCTGACTGTGCAAGCTTCAAGAGACAAAACAAAATCAAAGCCCAATCGTTTCCATATGGTCATCATCAAATCCTTGGACCCTTGTTCTATATGCATGGAGAAAATAGATAGAAGATGGCTCAGTCCCGTTGGCAAGGACAACACCAACACAACATTGATTCAGCTCCGTAGCTCGCCCTATGGACTGCCACGACGGACGCGAACTTCTTCGGTATCAGCATGCTTCTTCTCCATGCCGGTGCCAAAGCCCATTGTCTTTTTGGCACCCTTCTTCTTTGCGCCATACTCCTCATCGAACTTGCGGATCTGCTTAAGAGATTCCATGTCTTCACTGATAGAAGCAGGAATTTGCTTGAGTGCCTTGTCAAAATGACCACTGCGGAGAATCCGCTTCTTGGGGTATTCGAATTGCTCCGGGCCAGTATGATTTGCTGCTGCGTCATTCTCTTCTTCGACGGCAACCATAGCCGCCGCAACACAGGCGTTCTTGAGATCTGAGCCAGAGTAGTACGGCGTTCTTTTTGCCAGATCATCAAACGAAACAGACCCATCCAATTCTTCGCCCTTGAGGAGGATCTTGAGAATGGCAGCTCGATCGGCCTGTAACGGGAGATCAACGAGCAGGCGACGAGGCAGACGCCGGAGAACAGCATCATCTAAATCAAATGGCCGGTTGGTCGCTACCATGATGAAGGCTTCTGTTTCCTCTAAACCATCCCACTCCTTGAGGAATTGGTTGATGTGAGATCGATGGGATGCTCTAGCGCCAAGCATGCTACGATTAGCTAGGAGCGAGTCCGCCTCGTCTATAAAAACAACACAGGGCGAAATCTTCTTGGCCAGAGTGAAGACGGCATGAATTAGCTTCTCACTCTCGCCAACCCACTTGTCATTGATAGTGGCGCCACTGATTTCAAGCATGTTGGCGCCGCTTTCTTTTGCCACGGCTTTGGCAAGCAGTGTCTTTCCGGTGCCAGGAGGGCCGTATAACAAGCATCCAGGGATTCTATCTTGTGCTAGAACACCATAGGCAAATGCATCCGGGCGCACCAAAGCCAGCGAGGTCAGAAGCTTAAGAGCAGAGATCGTTTCGGGAGGCACATGAATGTCGTTAAATGTTGTTCGAAGGCTTTGGCGGTTGATGTGCCCTACAGAGATCCTTTTTTCGTATTCGTTAAGTTTGAGAGATGCACGGCCGTTAGATTGAGAATCTTCAGTCTTCTTTTGAGCCTCTGCCGAATCAGATTTGATCTCTGGTTCCTCGTCATCAAGGAACCGTTGTCCAGGTCTTTGTCGCAGGGGACCCATTAACAATCGTTCAATGATAGCAACCGGTGCAGTCCCATCAGGCTCTGTCTCCTGTTGCTTAGCAGCGCAGGCAATATTGTAAACTTCTGGAAGCGGCAAAATCGATTTCTTGAGAATTTGAGCCCTTGAGTCAGTTACCAGCATCAGTCCTTTCATATGCTCGTCTGATAGATCGAAGAAATTTTGGCCATCCAATACTCGCAGCATTCTGTTCACATTGCGCACGTTTTCCACAAACAAATCCATATCTTGCAAAGGAAACGGATTTTCTGCAACTTGAGTTCCTCCACCTGTCGGCTGCGGTTGCACTAAGGAGCGATTGGGTTCGATATGGCGAGAGACCACGAAATCTCCCATTGCCAAATCCCGAAGCATATTCTGATACTCATCAGAGGGGGCTTCGGTCGCAGATGTACCAAGAATAGCTATCTTGGTGCCACATTGCCATGCAGCATCAACAAGATTCCTGAGCCTCCCAATTAACATTGACCCTTCCAGGGTCATACTAAGTTCCACATAGTCATGAATATGAATGATTAGAGGCTTATTTCGAGATGAGCCATGTTTCACATCAGCCGCTTCAATGAGTTGACCGAGGACCTTGTCGATTTTGAGATTCTCCCATTTTCCAAAAGGGTCGTATCCTCCTTGCTTGATTTTCTGGAGCTCATCTTCCAAAGATCCAGCAGAAGTTCGGATATTTATCACGCCAGTATCGGGGTCGTTATCATCCTCATCTATTCGTGAACCCACTTCAGGTTCTCGGTGCAATTTCCCATTCATCTCAGCAGCACGGAAGCCCATTGTGGACAAAGAACCACGTGAGTATGCCCAATCCTGCCCCAGGTACTCGCCGATCAATACTGAGAGGTCCTGTGCATCTAGCCGGATCAAGTCGGCATCATTGAAAAAGGCCACATGTTCCGCCACAGCCTCCGCGATACCTTGTCCACTGTAACCGGACAGGGACAGAAGAGTAATTTGTCGCTTGAGGGTTCTGGACTCGAGGGTCGCTGGTGCGGGAGTGTTGAGCTCACGACGGAGCGCTGATCGAATTGAAGAAAAGGTCAGAACAGGGAGATCCGCAATGGCCTGTGATAATGAATGGTCTAGTCTCCAGTCATAGTCAAGCGTGCTGTCGATGGCAGTCTCAATTGAAAGAAATTGATCGCGGAATTCTTGGCTATGTCGATCAAAGTCCTTGTAGTAGTGCCACCACCAGAATGGTCGTGAGTTATAGGCATATTGTGCGTGTCGAGCAGGGTACAAAGAGTCGGCTAGATGCCAGGCCGAGTCAAGAAGCATGTCGTTAATGCGCGTGACACCAGCAAGCTTGTGTGACAACTCCTCCAGTTCAAATGAGCCCAGTTCCAGCTTGAGAAGGTCATTGACACGATCACCCGCCCTCGTCGACAAAGTATCAACGGCTTTGTCAAAGTAAGACTCGATGGCCTTGGAGTATTTCTGAAGTAGTGTGGGATTCTCGCCGGGGCGGGGGTCGATCGAAATAGATGAGGTTTTTGTCCGCTCTATGTCATTGGCGAGACCAGCAGGAAGTCGGGGTCGACACCAAACATGATGAAGAGAAACATTGTCGTCGAGGAAGTATTGCGGTAGTTGGACCGGAGGTAGGGCGGGGGCAGCCTGTTTGCGAGCATATCGACTCTTCAGGGAACTAGAAGCACGGAGCCGAGAGCGACCGGTGGATAATTCGGATGCGGATTGAGACTGTGAACTACCCTCCTCTTCCTCCTCCTCAGCGATAGAGGGGGGCTCATCGGGAGTTTTGTCCCTATTGTTGGGGCTGGCACTGCTGCTCAGCCAGGCAGGCGATGTTCGCCATGGATAGCAGGCAAGAGATCGAGAGACAAACCTCGATCGCGGGGCTCTGGCGGCTAAGACAGCAGGGTGAAGGAGGGCGCGAAGCCCTGGTGAGTGCATCCGGGCGGGTTGTCAAGGGATTCGGCACTGGGGTGTGGGAGAATGGCGAGGCTGTGGAGGAGCCCTGTCCAACAATTTCCCATGCAGCTTTCGCGGCTTCTCGATGTCTACAAAGGTACGTAGCTGTCTGTGTACAACGTCGAAGCGGATTCGGAAGATTACGTGATCAATATGGAGTAGATCCCGGTTATTTTCCCAGCACAATTAGCTGTATTAGGTCCTGATCTTTTCGTCGAGTAGGACTGATCTGATGGTCCCCACAGTAACATTGAGCTTGAATATAATTCCTCCTTGTACCCCTAAGTTACTTATTAGTTAGCAATATAATATGGGGATAAGCTAGATCTTATTGCTTTCCTTTAATAATCTAGCTTAAGGTTAAAGATTTTTATAATTGGGTAGCTTTAATATATAATCTTTTTTTTATTAATTAAATAATTAGTAAAGAATAAATCTATAGCTATAAATATACCTAAGATATCCTAGTATAATATCCTTATTCTTTTTATAAAAAGTAATTAGTCTAAGAGCTAAGTTATTTCTATAATTAAGGTATTATAGCTATTAGAGCTATTATAAGAGGTATTTTAATATTCTTAAATATTATTAATCTAAAAGAAATTTAATTAGTATATTAATTAGGCTATAAATATTATTTTATTTTTCTTAGGCTTATTAAAGATTATATAAAATAATAATTTATTAAACTCTAAAAAAGAGGATAAGTTAAAATTAATATTTAAGCTAATAATTTTAATTTTAAAATAAAAATATTCTTTTATATTAGTTTCAAAGGGAAAAGGGTTATAATGCACTAGTATAA